>JAUCMT010000088.1:191276-211969 GCA_032357475.1 Enteromius thamalakanensis
ATTTATTATTATATATATATATATATATATATATATATATATATATATTAGCAGTTGAAATAGGTTGTGCTACTTGATAAACCATGCAACTTTGCTGAATGAAAAAAAAAAGAATCTTGGCTGAAAATAGTAACCTAGAACATTTTCTTCTAAGCAAAACAAATTATCTCATATTCTTTTTTTCAGATCTTCTTTCACAGAAGATCTTATAACCACAACTCCCAATTACCCTTAGAAATCTCATGAACTCAAATATGTCTCATTAAATACATTCAGGACAGAAATATCTGAAATGTGTTTTCTGTATATTAATGAATCCACATGCATGTAAATTTAGCCAAACATTTAGGACTTTTGGTGTCATCGGTGTAAAAAAAAAAAACAACCAGCTTAAACATCTAGCTAAGTATTGACCAGCTTTTTCAGATCAGAATTTTAGCCTGTTCAAGCTAGCTTGAAGGAAATGTTAGATATAACCACAGAGCCTCAAGGTAAAGATGAAAGTTGTGGGCGTCACATGGAGAGGAGGTGATTGGATATGTGGAGAGGGGACCCTTGGTCCCTTGTTGCCATCCACTGGTCCATGCTTTGCTGACGGCACGTGGCCACTCTAATGGAGAGCCGGGAGGTTTTTTTTTTCAGACGGTGGGATGAGGGAGAGTTAAAAATAAATGGGTTGCCGGAGGGGCTGGTTTCAGCGGTCCCTCTCTGAGATGCCACCTCACATCAACTGCGCTGGATTGTGTTTATGGATCCCACGCTTGTGTTTCCCAGTGATGAATGAAACGTACGGCTGAATCACGCAAAGCCTCATGTAGCATGATGTATGTATGACATTTCAAGGCGAGTTAATGTGATAATATTTATGGCAGGTACAATAATGGATTTTATAAATGGGACGGTTTACTTTTCACTGCCACACAGCATGAAGTTAATGTGAGGGTCAGTGTCAAATAACTGTTTTGCTTATAACTTAATTGCATTGACAAAATCACATGCATTACTCCTAAATATTTAGGATGTGCACTTTAGAGTCCAAGACGTCGTCCTCAAACATTACCTTCACAGTTTCTCTTTCAGTGGACCGTGCTGTCAAAAGCATTTGCACTACACACGGTAACATCCTGAGTCATTTCAAACCACGGAGCCTAATAAGAGAGGACTGTGAAAACATCAAGGCCAACATGGCTGATTGTCGCCATAGCAACTCCTCAAGTACAGCAACAGCTGTAGAGATGTGGCTTGATTAAGCATGTGTTTTAGTCATGTTCTTTCTCTGGCTTAGAGAACCGGTCAGCGGCGATCGTTGTAATGTAAAGCGGGATGTAATCCCTGCATGTGAGCTGGAAGAAGGCTTGGATTAGCAGGACGTCTCCTCCTCCCTGCAGCCGTCGAGAGTGACCTTACACTGTCGAGGGTTGATTCAGGGCACATGCACTCCCGGACATTTTTTCCCGGCACAATTGCGGCCTCTTCATCTCCACTAGAGCAAAAGGGATCTGAAAATGGACAGGCCCCATCAAGCCAAGTACTGAGGCTACCTGTGCCACTGAGGCATCGTCGTGAAAAATAAAAGAAAATCACTTTTATCACTCTAGGCACAAAGCCATCAACATGCCTCATTTAATTCAGCTGCAAAGTCATAAAAGTGCTGCTTGCTTTGCAGACTTTTCTGTTTTACCAAGTCTGTGTATACTGCTGTACAAAGTTTGGGATCAGTAAGATTTTTCATGCCTCTTATGCTCATCAATGCTGTATTTATGTGATTTAAAATATATTATTGTAATTTCTTATATTGGTTTCTTTTTTTAATATACTTCAAAATATAATTTATTTCTGTGATGCAGCGCTGAATTTTCTTCAGCATCATTACTGCAGACTTCAGTGTCACGTGATTAGAAATCATGCTAATATGTTGATTTATTATCAGTGTTGTATTTTCGTTGATTGTTTGGTGACTGAAATGTAACTTTTTAGCTATTTAACACATCCTTGCTGAATAAAAGAATTAATTTCTTTAAATAATAATAAAAAACAAGTACTGACCCCTAACTTGAATAGTAGTGTACTGTTTGTTGTAACACAACATTTCTTTAAAAAAAAAAAAATGTACATGATTAAAATTCTCGTATTGCTCTTTTTAACCTTCTGTTTAAAAAGAATTATGAAAAAAAAAAAAAAAAATGTTTTCAACATATTATTTATAATATGTGACTCTGGACCACAAAACAAGTCATAAGGGTTCAAATCTGAATAAATAATTTACTGCAGGAAATTATCAAAATATCTTCATGGAACATTATCTTTACTTAATATCCTAAAGAATTTGGGCTTAAAAGAAAAATCAATAATTTTGACCCATACAATGTATTTTTGGCTACAAATGAATTTGTGCTACTGTACTTGTGACTGTTTTTGTGCTCCAGGGTCACATACTGTATAAGACTGATTTCTGAAGGATCATGTGACATTGATGACTGTGTTAATGATGCTGAATATTCAGCTTTGCATCACAAGAATAAATTATATTGTAATATATTGTGTATTGTATATTGTAAAGAATATTAAACTGCTATTTTAAATTGCATGAATATCTCACAATAGTAACATTTTTCTGATCAAGTATTGTACATACAGCCTTGATGAGCCCAAGAAACTTCCCAAACTTGAACAGCAGTGTAAATCGCAGCAAACTTTACAGAAAATAGATTGTAGTCATGCCAGACTTTTCTAATTTATGAGGATGTTCGATGAGGTCGATCATCTCTCCCTCGTGCCGAGCTCCCGGCCAGTCGGGCCAAAGTTCAGTAAGATAGCATCAGTCTGTGGCACTCGAGCTTATGAGTCAGCGCCATGCAAGGGCCAACAGATTTCGCCCTCTTTTTGTCCTCATTACCATGGGTCCAACTGGCAAAGCAGGCCAAAGTTTCCTAAGATGTGACCCACTTAATGGTACGCTTTCGAGTCAGTGCAAATATAGACACGGGCAGCTTGCTTGTGGGCTGAGTCATGATATGGATTTGGAACTGATGCAAAAAAAGGGGACAAATAAGACAACAGGCGAATCCAATTCAACAGATCCGACAGCACAAAACACATCCAGGGCAGCGTTCCTAATCAAGGTGATGGATGCACCCTGTAAAACAGTGCTATACTGTAGTATCTGCATTCAAGTAGTAGACAAGCGTGTTTGTTTTATTTTTTTATATGCCAAGATAAGCATAAAAAAGGAAAAAGTGATTTTGAGGAATTAGCAAAATGAAAACTGAGACAAAGTTTTTTGTCGAAATTAAGATTAAAACACTAATTAATCATTACAAATTAGTAATAGTATGATTTTTTTACCATACATTATATATATATATATATATATATATATGCAATTAGTCAGTATTTATTAGGGATATATATATATATATAATTTGCAAAAAAATCTTTTTTTAAACATTTTTTATTGTGCATGCCAATTAATCTCACTCAAACTGCATTTGGTTAGTTTGTTTAGATAAACAATAACTAAAAATACTAGCTAACTAGCACAAAAAAACTAAGTTTTTCAGACTGTTTTTGCTCATAAACTCATATAAATTCTGGGTAAAACCTTAATGAACAAATGAGAAAAAAAAACGTATAAATCTAGAAGAGTCATGCGCAGCAAACAGAGTATCTGAGCGATGTTCCCTCACAGGCTACTGATAACCTGGGGCTGTCGATAGAGGAGACTTTCAACCAAGAGCCAAGCATTCTGGGATGGCAGAAACAGTGGGAATGACTGATAACAGATGAAGTGATTACAGGGCCTCTCTGACAGACTGAGATAAAGAATATAGAGAGGGAGGGAGAGACACAAGGAAAGAGTGTAAAAAATGGTCGTCTCCAGGTGAGCTCCTATTCTAGGGCATCTTCCCAATTAAATCTACTCGCTTGTTCCACAACCTGAGGGAATCGATGTACAAATTTGTTTTTAAATATCATTTGCGGCGCTTCCTTGGCTCGGCCATTTGTCCCTCTGCTGTGTTCCATGCTACTTTCCCTCTTGGTAACAGAAAGAGTTAACAAGCTGGGTCAAAAAAATGACTTTCTGACTCACCTGCCAAAAACAGGTGAATTGTGAAAATTTACGGGCCATAAATTTTTCTTACCGGCCATGAAGCTGTATGCTGCAGTATTTCATTATAAAACAGTCGTGTCCCTGTCACAAAGAAATATTCCTCTTGTATATTTGCACCAAACAGAGCCAGTTATTGTTTCAAACTTTATATATTAACCATTCTCTCTGTGTCTTCACTTGTATGATATTACAGCAATACAGCAGTTCAATAAACGAAAAGCTAATATTGCATAACTGACAAAATATTGCCAGTTATTTTGTACTTTTAGTTATTTAAAATTATTTCCAAATAAACCAATACATATTTAATCATTGTGTGACTCAGGACAATACAAAACTAAAATACCCTTTGTTTTATTTACAACGTATTTTTCTTATTTGTTTTACAGTGCACATTTGACAAGAAAATGCTATTTTTTCATCTTCAAATTTCCATTATTTATTTTATGTGCTGCTTGCAGTCTCTTTGTAGCTGATCATAAAATTTACCAGCAATTGAACTGTGTTCACCCAATACAGAGCAGTACTGTCGTCCTGAATCAGTGTATTAAACAAATCAGTTCAATGATTTAAGGGAATGTTTGATTCAACGGTCCTTGTGCACCACTGCTCTGCATATTTTGTATGTTTCTCTTTGTTATAGCACCTGATTCTGATAATCAGATCATTAGAAGAGAGCTCCGTGCATCAACTGTGTTCCGATAGACATGGTCCCTACACAGTGTTCATTGCTCCCTACTCTCTGAAATCCATGCAAGTTTACATCACTTCAGAACATTCATTCCCGGATTTGCACTGCATATAAATGAACATGATTTCAATTACGTCTCGTACACTTAAATGCACTTTGAAGGGAACATAAATGTTTGAACTGGAATCATGGCGGAATACCCGGTGATGTCCATTTTGCAGGGCGTTCGAATAGACCAAACTTCTGAAGCGACAACAGAAAGATATGAAATGTGTTGAGCAGTGTGGTGCGAGGACCAGGATGGAGAATCGCTGGGCTAAGTGAACTGATAGCTCAGCCTGAGGTGACAAATTCCAATGAATTCATATGACTTTAGCTAAATTGTACATATTTTACGAGTTGCCAATTTGTATGAAGGATGCCCCTAAACTGACTTGTCACTAATCTCAGAAATAGTAGAAATTCCTACGAATGAGGTTGTACGAATTAGCCACCATTTAACCTGCAGAAAGACACTAATTCCTTCTTACATTTCAAATGGATTTAAACCATTATTATGCATTCTAAAAAATAAAAGTTCCATTGTTTTGGTGTATTTTTTCAGTGGTGTCATTAAACAACCATTTTTAATTCCTCAAAAATCCTGAATGAAAATGTTTTTTAGAGAACATTTAACATAGCATTTCAGGTTTTCCTTGCATTTGGTGTTTGTCAGTTTTGCATTCTGCTATCAAATCTAAAAGTGCCTCATCTTGTCTGGTATCTCAGCGAAGCTCTTACAGTTAGGGATCACAAAGCTACTGATGCGAAATCCATCTTATAGCTAATGCTGAGACAGCTTATGCAAATAATGCTCTCCTCGTTCGTCCTCCAATGACAAGCCCTTCACCCTATGCAGAGCTTTTTCTTTTTTTGTATGAATACAGAATGAAGCTGGGGCATATGTGAAAGACTAAAAAATCTTTCCAGAGAGTCCATAACGCTGCTTGAATGACACTGTAAAAATGGCTGTGATTTTTTACAGTAAAAAAACTCTGAAAATGCTACTGGAAAAAACTGTTAAATGCCGGTAAATTCCTGTACAATTTACAAGAAAAAACGTGACATTCCTAGAACTCCCTGCATTGCATTCAAAATATTGTTTGAATTTGATGTTGTTGTTTTTTTTTATAATTTCTTTCTTTTGTTTTTTCTTATCAGTTATGTTTATTTGGGGTGTATGTTAAATGTAATGTTGTTAAATTAATGTTTATTGCATAGTTCAGTTTAATGAGTCTCATCATGATGGTGTTAAGTACTTTAATAGGTTGGTATATTAACAGTGTATCAGTTAATAAAAATTACGGTATTTACCTGTAAATTTAACTGAAAACCATAAAACCTTAAACGTTTTTACCGTATTTTTGCACTCACATTCCGGCAACCACAACTTCCAGTTTTTTATCATAAATTTTATTAATTTTATTTTACAGATTGGGAGAAATGGGTTGTTTCAAACATCTTCATTTGCAGGTCTTCAGCCTTCATTTGCAGGCCTTCATCCTTTCAATGACACCAGGTATTGAACAATGGCACACTATGGAAATGTCCTTTGCTTGTTGCTAATTTTGCTAATCGCAGTCGCCAAGTTTAATTTTAGTCCCATTTCTCCCAAACCAGCAACAGCTATATTAAGCCTATTAGAGTAAATAATCAAAATAAAAAAATTGTGCTGATAAAACAATAGTATACTTAATGTATCTGCCCTCAGGGTGCCACTTCACAGGAATGATTTATATAACATAGTCTCTGCATTTGCATTGAGAGTCGAGGTGTATGTTGGCATGCTAAGACATCCAGAAAGTCTCCAGACAAGCACACGGATATCAGCACAGCTACAGTAGAACACTTGTACTGACAAAGCTGGAGTCTCAGGCGTATGGATTATAGAGGCAGAGTATCCGAGTGTCGTTCTGTTACAGGATGACAGCCCGTTGTTTTGATTGGGATTTCAACATGCTAATTGGCCGTGCAAAGTTGGCGTAAGTGGGTGATGAAGAGGCTGAGGGGTGCTTGGGTTTGGACAGCTGTTGTAGAAGAAGAGCAGGGTGAAGGAAAGAAAGACAGAGATAAAGGAGTGCACGTGGGCCGAGACAAAAGTGCATGTCAGACTCTCCGCAGCCTGTTGACTGAGATAAGCGCAGCTGCAACTTGAGGAGGCGGCAATTCTCCGCCCACAGAAACTCAGCGTCGCCGCCATTTGCGACGGCTTTCCTGCAGATGTATGAAGTACGTATATGTGCATTTGTTCAATTACGGACATTTTTGGAGTTACAGGGGTTGATTTTGGACACATTAATACACTCATTCTTTTACAGTTGTGTATTTTTTTTATTAATACATGCATGATTTTTGCTATTTCAAGTTGATAAGCCAGGTTTTCCCTTGTTCTAGTCTCAGAACTTCAATTTTGAAATGTGGCAATTAATTAGGAAAAAAAATATTATTACTGTATTTTTTAAATTTAACATTACAATTGAATGATATAAACAATTACTGAAATGAACTTTTGGTATTTATTTTGGAAACATTATTGTAATTGTGACACAAATCACAAATCGCAATTTCTTTGTCAATGTTTTATACAGCAACCAATACATTTGCCACTAATATCAACTTTCTTTTTCAAAAATCTCTTCTAAACAGAATAATTTTATTGTGTTTCATTTGCAAACAAGCTGTACCTTAAGTCAAATTTTGAAAAACAAACAAAAATAAAATTAAATATTAATAGACATTATTAGATATCATTGCAAATTATTATCAAGCTGTAAATGTTCAATTACTAGTATTATTATTAAATATAATTTTGTATATAGAATGTCCACATCAAAAGACCATTACAATGGTAATTTTATAATATAATATTAAAATATAATAAAATGTTGAAATTTGGCTGGAACAATATTGCATCATTCAGTGTAACACAATATTTATGTAAACATGTAAACAACTTGCTTATTCTAACTTGTACATATCAAAATATATATAAAAATAAGGGAGCATATAAAATTGTACTGTATTTTAAATTAGTAAAACACTCTTAGTGAGGATAGTGGCTAATTATTATTATTTTTTAATTACTTAAACTAATTAGTATGCAAGGTGAAAGAATTAAGTCTTTTAATATGTCATAAATAGATTGTTGTTGTAAATATGCTTGACAAAACTATCACATTGAATGACATTTTGGTGGGTGTTTTCTTTAAATCAGGGATATTTATTTCATATTGAGATGTGGTGGAAATAATTGGACAAATTCAGAAAAACATTATGAATTTAAACTTGTGAGAGCTTTGCCTGATTGTGAATATGGAAGGATATCTCTTGCTAGTTAATTGTTCAAATTAGCAATGTGACACCACAGCAGCAATGTTGGCAGAGGAAAGCAAAAAATAAAAACCTAATTACAATGCAGCGCTGGAAACTTGACTGTTAGCTCCATTATGCTAACAGCAGGTACCGGTGCTTTTAAAAGTTTTGTGTAAGAACTCTATATTGAACTCTAATATATATATATATATATATATATATATATATATTTGTAAGAAACCTTTAAGTTTCTCATTCTAAGGCTTTCACACCGACCCTTAGAGCAAGATAACATTATAGCAGAGGTTGAGTAATTCTCTATGAATACGCAAATGACTTTGCAGCTCCTCCTCATTGCACTTTCCATTTGTTGATGTATGATAAGACTCATTGCACTCGGAAAATGGCAAAGCTCAATTCCCACTGTTTGTTTAGGAAATGTGAGCTGCCTTCCATACATCCAATTAAAATGAGCAAATTCAATCCGAGCGCTTTCACAGAAATCATCTGCGTAATGATTAACAGTCAAATGTTTGCAGTTGAGGCTATTTTTTTGTATTTGACTTGCGGCTACATTGGATTTGTGGGTGTCCGGTGAACCTCGGTTGGTTTGGGCAGCTTGTCCCCAATTGGTGGCCAGGTGCTTTCTCATCACGGGGGACACTGGAGCAGATTGTGTTGATAAAAACCAGCGCGGTCCAGCGACCAGACGACGCCAGAGCAGAGGTGGTCACCCGGCTGCCGTGTAACGCAGCCTTTGAAAATGCGATTCAGCTGTTCACTCCTGTCCCCTCGCATTAATCTCTCACATGAAGAGAAGAGATTCTGCGAAAAAGACATGTGAGTACATGGAAAACAAATTTCGGGTGCACAAAAGCTTTCTGAGAAGAGTAATCTCGTTCCCGGAGTCATAGGCCACCAGGGCAGCAGGTTTAGTGCACTTTATTCTGTAATCAACACAACAATCACACACGGACGGACTTGTTTCCTTTCAAGCATGTGCACATTTAGAAGTAGGTCAGGGTCTTTTGAAGTCTAAATGTCTGCTTGGGGTATTTGTCCTCAAACACAAATGCGTTAAAGAGCATTTACATGGCGAACCCTTCCAGGATCGTTGCACCCACGCATGCAGAAGTGTTGCCAAGGTAATGTATCCGATTAAGCCCGTATCTGATGTGAGCTGAGCTCATTACTATCTAAATATGTGTCAGATAAAACAACATGGCAGATATCGATTTCATAAATGATATAATCCTCAAGTCAGACACAGGTAATGCGGTTTGCTGTGGTGGTGGAGTGACTTTAACATGATGGATCGTCACAGAACTGAGGTCAGTGCTATTTCACAAGTACAAACTTACAGGTAAAAAATAGGAGACGGAGCCTGTTTGGAGAGCTGTCAGGTGAGAGGGCTCAGGGCTCTACGGACTCGTGGTTCACTGCCCAGCCTGAACCCTGCAAACACAAAAGGGTGGAGCAGGGGAGGAGGAGGGATGCTTAGATCGAGATGCTTAGGGAAAGGGGCTTGTGCTATTTATAGGAAGTATCTCTTGCTCTGATTGGATGACGAGGTAATAAATGATTAGTGGGATGAGGAGCCAGCGGATTAATTATCTGCGCATGCTCCTCCCGAAATTTGTTTGCAAACATCATTTCATATGCAACACTGTACAAAGAAACATTGTGTATTTCAGTTTAAAGGGGTCATACAAAGCTAATTTTCCACAAGCTGATATGATTCTTTAGTATCTTAAAGGTGCTCTATGCGATGTTGCAGGATTTTAGCTCAAATTCATTTTTATCTCTAACCGTATGCATAACCCCTCCATCATCTTGCTGTCTGCCCTCTGAATACACAGGGAAAAACCCGGTCTCGGAAGACAACACAGAGGCTGCAATACTGAAACAAACACTATGGGTACAGGATGTTCATCGCGTGCATTATTGCCAACCTCTTCTTGCCCATTGGTTGGCTGAAGTTTGTTTTTGTTGTGAGGAACATTGATTTCATTATGCTGTTATGGTGCTTTTTGTGCTTTTAGGAGCTTGAAAGTCTTTGGTCCCCATCCACATTTATTGTATGGAAAGTAGCAACGTGATACTTCTTCAAAACATCTCCTTTACAGGTGTGAAGGTGAGCACCATGACTTATAATTTAACGCAAAAGTACTGGCCACTTTCATAAGTGCTAATTTCTCATTGATTGTCTTTGGTCTCCATCAACTTCTGTTTTATATAAAAAAGTGTGGCATGATCCTTCTTCAAAACTTTTCCTCTTGTGTTCAAATTAAAGACAGTTATAAGATTTTGATGCTTCTTTGAGATTATTAGTATTTTGGGACTGCAATGCAAAGTCAACTTGGTACTTTTAAATATGGCATTTTCACTCTAGCAGTGTCACAATAAATCAGTCTTGCACTGAAAGGTTTGAGGCAGTCAGTCAAATATATATTTATAAGTTCATACATCTATAGGAGAGACAAAAAGAGAAAGAAAGTGAGAGAGATTGGGCTCTGCAGCAATCTGGCAGCCCTCCAAGGGCACCGTTACATCCAGTGAACAAACAAAATACTGGTCAGCTAAATATAACATTTCCCTTCATGAGCAGGCCTCAGGAAAGAGAGAGAGAGAGAGAGAGAGAGAGAGAGAGAGAGAGAGGGAGACAGATGCAGTACTGCGGTAGCAACATGACAACGTGAGACGCATGCTGCAGAAACTCACCTGAGGTGAAGCTCAACCGTGCTAGCAGAGGTCAGGCTTGTCCTTTTCTCTCCTCTCACAGCATCAGTTTGTCTCTGAAGACTTTGTGCACCCTTCCACTCTTCTTTCTTAGTGTTTGATTAAATTCCCCCCTCTCTCTCTGGAAATACAAAGCTTTGAAACAAGACTTCGCAAGCTGTGGAAGATTAATAATTCACGTTGTAGCTACAGTAAAGCTACAGGGACTTGTAAAATTAAGCATTGTTTTTCAAGCCCGAGTTGGGCCGTCTTGACATGGAGGGAGAATTTGTTGTAAAAATATTAACTTAGGAGGAACGACTGCTGCATTGTTCACCGCAAATCAAATCTGGGGGAGAAAAAAAGCACATGTTTATCATCGTTATTCAGGAAGAACCCTTAACTCGCCTGCTGAGGATTTGAAGCAACTTTACTTAATCCGACTTTTGTCTCGGTGGGAAATTTTAAACAAGTGCCAAAGCACAGAGAGACTTTGGAGAGAGAAGCTGCGTCTCGCTGAGGGCTGTGTTCTTGCTCTGTGAAGAATATGGCTGCGGAGAAGGTCATAAGTAGACTGGAGTGTGTGTTTGGTGTCTAGGAAAAAAAAAGACAACCTTACACCTAAATCATCATCTTAAAATTCTGATTCATTGTGACTGGGTTGGAGGATCTCTAGGGCTTTGGATTCCAAGCTAACGAAAGTTCTCTGGTTTTCAAAGGACTCATGGAGTCATCCAAGGCTACCCATGCAGACGCTGTCATCTTTGGTCTAGTTTTGAAATTTGATGGGAATTTTTTGGATCTTTTGTCCACTGAAATTTTTTATATAAAGTTTTACTATTCTTGAAGACCTCTAAAGTAACTGGACACTTAAGGGGTGGCTAAAGTGTATCTGTGTCAATGCATTAAGTGCATATATATATATATATACATTAGGGATGTAACGCTATTGTAAATAACATTGTACCGCAATATAAATTTTTTTTTATATTACCGTGACTCGATAAAACGATAGGTCTTCTGATGAAAGTTTGCTCCGGCGAATGGAGCGAACGGAAGGTAGCGGGAATTACAATTCCCATCAGCCCAGGCGTGGCCATCATTCTTTGCGGTCTGTTGTCGCTACAGATCAGTGTTGCCAACTTAGCGACTTTGTCTCTATATTTAGCGACTTATCAGACCCCCTTGGCGACATTTTTCCCTAAAAGTGACTAGTGGAAAATCTAGAGACTTCTTGGACAAACCTCAGCGAGTCTCCGGTGCTGCCACGCGAGTTCTTGTTCTCTCAGCACGCGTGCACCTCTCTCTGCGTCTGTTCTGTTCTGTGCGCGGCTGAGAGGAGCAGGGCTTTCAGTTAAATAGATATAATGTTGCTTCTAACGCTATTTTAAATGCAAATATAGCCAAAATCACAGCATAGCCATTGTCTGTATCTTATGTGTACTTGGTTTCATTATTATAATTTATAAATATAATTATATAATTATAAACGATTATAAATAAGGATTTTAATCTACATTAACATTTTGTAAGGTAGAACTAGTTCAGTAGGCCTTATAATGGCGTGCATTTCAGTCACATATTCATTCTGTTTTTCTGACAACAGAAAGCATTAAATATATATCAGTGAAAACAGTTATATTGAGAATTGAGGTGCATTGAATAACATTGTGACCACAGAGAAGCAAGATAATATACACTGACGTAATGAATATGCAAATTGATATATGACGTCATCTAGCTATCTAAAGCGGGTTTTAAATCAGATGTGTGGAAGGTTTAATAATTTTTTGTTATTAAAATTTAAAAATTGAAGTTTCAAAGTTTTCAGATGGCTAATTTGTGTGCCATTAATATGTTCAGTGTTCATGTAAACTGTTTTATAAACACTTCTGGCACCTTTTTTTGAGTCTCTTAGTTAGTTTTGTTTTTTATGTAAATGATTCGGTAAATACCATACCGTGCCATTCATACCGAGCTATTACCGTTGCATTAAATTTTGATACCGTTACATCCCTAATATATATATATATACGGTCATGGCCATATTGGTACCCTTGGTAAATAAGATCAAAGAAGGCTGTGAAAATGAATCTGCGTTGTTAATCCTTTTCATCATTTATTTTAAAAATCACAAAAATCTAACCTTTCATTGGATAATAAGAAGTTTAAAATATAATTCTGAAAAAAAAAATTAATTCACATTGACCACAATTAACAGCTCCCTTTTATTCAATACTTTTTAAAACCTCCATTTGCCAGTTTAACAACTCTAAATTTTCTCCTATAAAGCTTGATGAGGTTAGAGATCAGTCCACTCCAGACCCTTTAAATTCCCAGCTCACAGACATATAATTTACCAGAATGACAAGATCTCCTCATACTGTAGGTTTTGGGTTTGATTTCCAAAGAATGCATGCATTGATAAAATGCATACTTTGAATGCATTGTAAGTTGCCAAATACATGAATGTAATTCAAATGTATTCATATATGTAAAAAAAATTATATTTTTCTAGGATAGTCCGTTTCCTCAGAAAATGACTAAACAAAAACTAAAATCAAAAACTTCTTGCAGAATCAGTGTTATCTGATTTCTAAACATTATTCATTCTTTGTTAGGAAATCAGTATAGTAACTGACTGGTCATTAATGTTTATCACTTGATCATTTGTTAGTATTTTATAAATAAGTCAATAAAATAAGTTGCCATTTATTTCTCCATAAATATACCTGTAATAGTTAACAGTAAAATATCGCCAATATATACAGTATGTTGTGGCAGACATTAAGAAACAGAGCACACAGAAGGAATTGACAGCAGAGCTGTGAATGAGTTACAGTAGTTCATTCTGGGCATGGACGTCCACTCGCCTAATAAAACCCCAAGGTCACGTTGCCCTTTGACCCTTTGGTGTTAGTACTCTCTCCATGAACTGAAATGTCTCAAGCATTGCAATCATGCAGAAAGAGAAAGAACAAGCAAGTACAGATACTGAGCTTGAGGTAGCGAGTGACATAACCATGAGATCAGGGTCTTTGCACCCCTCTGGCTGTTACCTGGCTCGCGGCAGGCAGTGCTATCGGGGGCAAGTGCAGACGCTCCGGGGGAAGCAGCTGTCATATGGCAGGGGGCGGCTCTCCAACAGCTTTTGGAGTTAATATGAGAGTGTGTGCTGACAAGCTCTACTGTGATTGTAGTACAACAAATAGACACACAAGCTCCCGCAGAGACATGTCGAGTGTGTGTCAGTAAGATGTGTGTTTGTGCATGTATGACATATTCAGGATCACTGTTATGGCTGGTTACAGCCTATACCAGCATAATATATCAGGATGTGAGTTTTCTTTTCCTTCTTCTATCCTAGTGAGTCAGTCTTTAAACTACCCCTATTATGGATTTTTCAAAATGAGCTTTCACGCAGTGTGTAACACAGCTCTAAATTAAAGAAAATATCCCGCAAAGTTTTAAATCTGAAAGTGCACCGTGTATAAAGTTATTGTCTCTCAAAAGAAAGAGTGGACTCAGTCCTTGAAACAAGTCATTTTAAAACAATTCCCAAGTTTATTCATGTTGACTAAAAAACCTATTTAAAAAAATATTAAACATATTGCCCCCCACTTTTTGATCTTGATGAGTTGGCCTGAATGAAAAATGCAAATTCATTATTTGCCACTAGGTGTTGCTTTTGTAGCTGTAAAAGCTAAAAAACCCGCTGCTTTAAATAAAAATCGTAATTCATAAAAAATGAAAAGTTGAACGAATTTGGAGTTGTTGAACAAATAAGTTAAAAAAATGTTTATTATAATAAACTGTAAGTGTTTTTTGACCTTGCATGCATGTCTACCTGTTATTTGGGACTCACAAAACCAAAATATGAACCTTTCATCCCCCATAATGGTGGCACTTTAATATCCATCTTAAGCTGATGGTTTAGGAGCATAGTAGTTGGCTTCTAGCTGAGCTAAAGTTGTTTCATGGTGGTCCTAACAGCTGGTTAGCTAACTTTTATCAGGTTTTTACCAGTTTTAAAATCCACTAAGCGGTTGGCTTAATAATTAGCTGGTCCAGCTTGCAGGAAACTGGTTTGTGTAACCAAATAGAAACCATCCTAAACTGTTTTGAGGGAAAGTTTAAAAAGCTTTAAAGCTGAATGATTTCTAGTCTTTGCAGATGGATGAATGAATGGATAGATATTGTTATAAATCAATAATAGATGAATGGATGGATTGTAGATAGATAGATAGATAGATCACACCTTAACATTATTAGGCAGCTTTCCTGCAGCAAAACAAATTTCAAAGAATATGCATAATAAGGATTCTCTTTAATCAGATCGTATTACAAATCACATTTTAGTAGTGCAATCCTATGAAAGACCCTGGGCAACAGAGGCTGCTTTAGAATATAAAGTATAATTATGAGTAGTGCAGAAGCTCATTAGTTTGAAATATTAGTACCTCGGTAGAGCTGGCCTCCAGTCTTCCCGTCATGGGGGAATAGCGCTGGCTTTGGCAGACAGTCATTTGTTGATTTTGAAGCAGATCAGTGAAACAGGTGTGCCATGCTGCGTCAACCTCACTCTCCGCCGTCGCTGCCTGCAGGGTGATGAGCGGCGCTCTTGAACTCCGCAATGAACGATGGATCTTACGATGCACGGTGGCTGGCTGGCAAACCCTCCACTCCAGCTGATAAACACCTTTAATCACCCGGCCTCCCGTGGTGGAGCGTGCAGGGGTTGGCACACGCATCAATGAGAAAATGGATAAAACATCACAAACATGTGAAGTTCGCAATATCTGTACATCAGGGATGCAGCTCAACAAGTCCTCATGTATCACACTGCTGTGAATGTTTAGGAATGACTGATTTAATATGTCACAGTGAGAACCCCGGAAATTAGATGATACCTGTGGTGATTTGAAGGCTAAAACATTCGTTAGCAAATGTTAAGCCTCAGTTCTGCCTCCAAATAAGAACTCAAATTATCCTTTATGTGTATACCTTTTACCGTTCACTGTAAAAAAAACATTATTTCAGCTATTAGTTGCTTATTAGCATGCATATTACTAGAATATTAGCCATTTATTAGCGTTAATCAGGCACATATTATAACACCTTTTTCTACACAACCTAATTCTACATCCCTGATTCTACCCAGTATCTAAACTTACCAACTACCTCACTATTAATTGAACTTATTGAGTCGTAGTTAATAGTTAAAACCTAGTTAAAACCTATTTTAAATTTTACCAAGAAAACATTTTTTTAGCAATAGGACTAATGCGTCGAGTAGATTTAAAGGCACAGCTAAAACCCAACAGCTCAGTTCTGACATGGGCTAACCTTCATCTGAACACTGGAAATATGGACATGTTAAAGCTTTTTTGCCAATTCGTGGATTGTATGTGGTGCTGCAACCTGTATAATAGAAAGTATTTGCTTTGTTGTGTGTTTCAGTGCTGACAGCTTTATGATTGATGTATTTGTTCTCTCCGGGCCTGTCATTTTAACATATGGCACTGAGATGCCAATTGACAGTCCTCACTCAAACCCAGTTCAAGACAAACATCCTGTCTCAGTACACACGATGCATCCATGCTTTTAGAAAATCACTAAGTACCCCAGGAAATTATTTAGGTTGTCTCTTTCATTGTTTTCTGCATCGCTAGAAAGCTGGAATATTATTTATTAAGATTATCAACACAGTGCTTCGAGTTGAGCTGACCTACCTTAAAATACAACATACGGAGACTTTTAAATGCATATATGCTGTCAATAATGCTGCGAAAAATTATGATTTCCTCCTCCATCATGACCAAAAACTTGTCAGGTAGTGACAGCCTCACCCTGCCCCTCGTCCAGGGATGTCTCTTCCTTCTGCAGGGCTGAGAGAAGGAGAACTGGGAGCCGCCACAAATTCAGACAGGAAGCCTGTCAAGCAGAAGCTGTCAGACGATGCTTTCTGATGCCATCGTCTCATCAGCAGGGCTGTCAGTCTCGCAGACTCTACTCAGCTCTGAGGAGAACTAACATGGGAAAGAAAGGAAACGAACGCATCCCCCCGTATGGAGCTGGAAACAACAGACTGGCTCTCTACAGCCCCTACAACTGCTCAAGTTTTGAATGGATGTTAGTGATCCAGCTGTCTATTTACACACTGTCTATCTTCGACCCAGTTTTTGTTTTTGGACAACGGGGCCATGATAAGTGTCACAAATGGACATTTACACTTAAACTCATAAGCTGCACTGTGAAAAAGTGGTAGCATGCCACTCTTGCCTTTTTTTTATACTGGTTTGGTGTTCAAATTGTCTAAACCTTTGCTGTTTTAACATTTAAAACATACAATATGGAGATACTGACAGAGTCTAAAATGTAAAAATTAGTGGCTTCAAATAATTAATTGCATCCAAAAAGTTTTTGTTTACACTATATATGTCTATTCATTGGTGTATATTTATTATGTTTATATAAACACACATATACAGTATAAATTTTGACCATATTTATATATTAATATTCTTATATATTATATATAAATATATTTAATACATAAACATGACAGTTTTCTTAAATATACACATTCATGTGTTTGTATTTATTTATACATATACACATATAGGCACATATACTATGCAAACAAAAACTTTTATTTTGCATTTGGTTAATCATTAAGATTTTTTTTAACAAATACAATGAAAACAAGAGTATTGTGAAATATTATTACTATTTAAAAAAAACTGTTCTATTTTAATTTCTATTTTTTTTTTTCAATTTAATTTATTTCTATGATAGAAAGCTGAATTCACAGCATCACTTCAGCATTCATTCGAATATGCTGATTTGTCAGGTTTTATATTGAAAACAGTGCTGCTTATTTTTTTTATGAGAAGAAAGACATTTTCAAGTTTTTTTTTTTTAAACAAAATGTTTTGTAATAGTGTCACTTTTAATCAATTTAAGCATTCTTAATAAATACAAATATAATTTCGTCAACAAAATCCTATAAAATGTATTTATAATTTAAAATAATTTTCATGTTTTTGAGCCTTTAACCTTTCCAACCTAAACAATTACATCAGATATTAAATAAAATTTTTTAGATGCACATTTTACTTACAAATGCTTAAAATTACGAATGAGATAAAAACAGTGTGCATATCACTTTACTATGCATATCATATTTCATCTGTCTATTTTGATCAAGTAGACTTTGGCTGCGGATATCAACCCTCCCTAAAGCTCTATGCGAAGCACACTTGCGAATCTGTTGTTGTTGTGTTTCCTTTTGTTCAGAGGCGGAGTGCTCCAAGTGCCAAGAACTTGTTTGCGCTTTGCTGTGCTGCGCTCGCCCTTGCTTGTCTATCAAGAAAACATATGGCCCCCCATATGTGGAGATGTCAAGGGGGCCTTTCAGAACAATCGTCTTCCTTTTGGTGTCTGCAGCTGACTACGAATCCTGACTCGAGTTTGCCGTCCCCTTACTTGGCTGCCGTGCGGAAAACAACGTTAGCCTCTCGCGCGCTCGCACGCAACTCAATTTGCAACTTTCATCTGATAACACCTCTCAGAGCGAGAGAGACGAACTAGTCCACAGAGCATGTTTAAGAGCGTTTTATAGAGTGTGAACCATAAAACACAATAAACGCTAAATTGGTGCAAACAAATCTGAATTGTAATAACCTGAGGGTAAAAATATGCAATCGCAGATGGAGTACTTGCCATAACGCACAGCCTCGGGCCCACAGGGGGCTGCAGCGAGATAGTAATATAGTCTTATAAACATACTACAAGAATCGTGCGGCTAGTTTTATTTCCTCTCTCTGGGTTGCTAAGTGCTCAGGTAATATATTGCTTTCATAAGAGCATGCAAGCTGTATTTTGCTTTCGAAAATATGTCTCAATCCTTTGGGCAGTGTGATTAAGAATAAAATACTGGCTGCATTACTTCCAAATAAATTCAGGTAATGACATAAGCAAAAAGGTTTAGCGGTGGAATTTCGCGGAGCCGTGAAGAGGCTGACTGAGGGGATGGGCGGCACAGGCATCCATTACCGGCAGAGCGTCCCCCTGGCACCCCGGGTAATGCATTACCTTTGGATTACTCTAATATCTGTCTGATGTATGTTTGCTGAGCAAAGCAAGAGCCCATGGGTAGGTGCTGAACGACAGAACAGCTGCAGGAAGCCCGGCTCTTGAAGTCGTCCTCACAAGCGCCGGCCTCCCCCCTCTTCCTGTCGCTGCAGCCAGAGAAAACGAAGTGCGAGGCGGATGTATCGGGCCAGAGGCGGCGAGTCCTTCAGAGCTCCTGGGACTCACTACAGCCGGCAGGCCGAGAAGCTGATAAGTCAGCCAGCCATTCGTCAGCCCAAATGAAGGCAGTAAAGTTGACTAGTGAGAACGCGGCCCAGCCTGGGGTTGGCAGACTGTTCCTCAGAGGAGCGCTGCTGTGACACTAACCCTCATAAACACATACTGTATTTGCCCCCCTCTGACACGCGCGCGCAAATATTTATTTTTCTTGATTCTTTCAAGGAGTACAAAAGAAAAATCACACCTCTCTCGCTCGTGCTCGCTCGCTCACCGGCTCATGGCAAAATAATCAATGCTCTCCCAAGCGGGCTCGGCTGTGCTGACGTGCAGGAACGCGTATGTGAAGCTCGCCTAAAAGATAATAAGCCGGGAACGGTCCTGTGTTTTACAGCTATCAAGACTCATCCTATTTGACATGCATTGTGGTGTTTACAAAGTCCCAGTAAAACCTCTAGCTATACTCTTAACGGTGCGCAGAAAAACACAAGTTCTGAGGGCGTTCAGAAAGAGAAAATCTAGCCGCGCTCTTATGCGTGTCCCATTTCTTATTCACAGCGCTATTCTCAGTGTTAACACCTGTCAGCTGACTGACTTCTTGTTCCCCATGGCTTATGAAAAAATCATGGCGATGGAGTTCAGAGTCAACAGTCCCATCAATATAAATTCACCATGGTCTTCATGGAACATTAAGCGGAATCCGGTATACTTACAAAGGTCTCTTCGCTGCGGATATGAACGGAGATGTAGAAGAAGAAAAAAAATTCCTGAAAGGGTCTATTTGAAGAATATTTTCACTCATGTGTCCTAAATAGGCCATAAAACATTTATTTCAGAGCACTGTATGTAACAAATGTAATGTATTAAACCGTTTGTAAATCATAATATTTGTGTTAGGAGTTATTTTCTTATCGTTTATGGTTTTTCTTGAAATAATGTGTTCATTTAACAAGGGAAAATGCAACTTTGAGGCAATGCAACTGAACTGAAGCATTAGCATCCCATGGTATTAAGCTTTTTAGTATTACTTTCAAGGTAGCTGTTAAGTTTAAGTATAAAGTAAGATTAAGGATGTAGAATATGGTCGTACAGCATATGTGATTTTTACGTACTAATAAACAGCTAATGTTATTAATAGGTATGCTTATAAGCAAAGAGATTGTGAGAAATGGTCCCTAAACTATTTTAAACAAACTACCTTCCCATTGAAAAAACAGACAATCCTGCCCCAACAATTAATGCTGGGATGATTTTGTAGGGACCGTTAGTGTTTATGCTAACAGATAGCTGTTAGCTGATAGTTATTGCTATTGCTTCAGCATCACAAAACATATTTTTGACGAATTTATTTAAAAATTGATTTATAATTATTTCTTATATAATATATATATTGTGGACACAAATTAAGTATTTGTTTCTACTAATGCTGTTAATCGCATTTAACTGCATCCGAAATAAACGTTTTTGTTTACATATGTGTATTGTGTATTTTTATTATGTATATATATA
>JAUCMT010000088.1:219105-244732 GCA_032357475.1 Enteromius thamalakanensis
CTGTTTTAACGGTCGAGTAGTATGTTCAATTTTAAATGTAGTACCTACTTAAGCAGTATGCAATTTCGGACGCAGCAAGAGACTTTGGGAACTCACGGCATGGTTGCCTACATTACTCTGCGTATCCTTAACGAGCATATAAACAATAGCATCATGTTCGCTGTTGACCGCTCCAAGCACATAGACATGTCCGTGATCTAAGTAATAAGGAATGAATGGCCATGTGACGTGTTTTCAGTTGTGTAGTGTAAATGGAGATCATTTCTGAAACACAGTGAAAAGACCAGTCTAGACGAGGATGGATTTCATTTTAAAACAGTTTTAAAACGCATAGTGTAAACAGGTCCTAAAAGTCTTGCTAAAACCTGGAAAGATACATCAATGAATGGAATTTCCAAAATAAGTTCTTAATTAAATCAGGTGGGTAGAAAATGGTAAATTATACTTTTTTCCTCACCCCTGAAAAACATGCAAGCATCGCGTGTTACCCTTCACAGTCGAGCTGCTTCAAAATAAAGTTGTGTTTTTTTGCTTTTATGCTATAAAAGAACCATTCTATATTTCCTTTTAATGAGCAGTTCCTAAAATAAGTATTTTTAGTGTGATGAACATTTTTAAAACCTTGAAAATATTCCATGAATGTTGAAGGTTTTAGAATATTTTGAAATGGTGCACAGAATAAAAGCGTACAGGCCGAGAAAAATGATACCAAACAACCAAACATAACCCACTTTCCATTATCCAGTCAAATCCTGTCTGTAGAATATCTTGTTTTAGTCAATAATACCACAAGTCAGAATGACATTTTATGTATTTCACCTGAAAAAAAAGGAAGAAAAAAGGTCCCGCACCCACACCACCAGGCTCAAATCTCCAAAACGACAAACACCCACATGAGTAATAGAGCAGAGTTCCTCTGTTGTGATATAATAGCATGTTGTACAGCACTGAGTCGATGTTAGGGATGGACCTGAAGAGGATTAGTTTGGCTCAGCCAGCGGACTGTACATTAACAGATAGAGCAGAGATCCCCGAGGCTCAGAGAGCCGCTGTGCTGATGGTTCGGCTGTGTCTGCATGGCCTAATTCACTAAGAAGCCTATTGATTAAGTGTGCAGTGGAAATACTCCTTACTATTGAGCATTCACATCCGGCTTGTGTTCACTGAGCTCATGTTTGTGTTTTGAAATAAATAAAGTTTCTCTGGAGATTTTGAAGAAGAAAGCAGTGACCTATCTGTTTAAGCATCTATTTATCAGTTGGAGGTTTTGGGGTTAGTAGACGGCAAAAAAGTGGCTGTGGTGTAACCATTTTGTCTCCATTAATTCTCATTGTCCTTTTTTTCCCACCAAACACCCTGCAGGACCTGTGGACGCAGGATGCTTATCTGAGACCGAGAGGTTGTCAGCAGCAGGATTTTGCTTTCAGCTTTATCTTGAGTAGAGGTCCTGGCACAAACATGCGGCTGGAGCTTCGTCCCAGAAGATAAGAGAGACAGAGATGCATGCTGGGACAAGGCGCCACCGACACCTGCATGGACCGAACAGGTTTTTGACTTGAGAGAAGCCCCTTGAACTGTATGTAGTTGTTATACGCTGTGCTGTAGTATATGTAGTATAAAGTAATGTTCATGATATATATGTATAGTGTGTGTGTGTAATAATAAAAAATATTAGGGGTGTCATGCTATAACATTTTGAATGAATTATAACTATCTTTAATCAAATTGAGTGCAACTTAATCACACATCAAAATTACCTGGGAAATAAGAAATTCGTTACAAAGAGAGCTTTAGAAATAAAAATTTTACTTGAGAATATAACAAAGCTAAAACCTTTTAGCTACAACTGAAATGTATGTTTTGGTTTTATTATGATTAACTGCATCTTAATTTGTATTTTGAACTATTTCCAGACCATTTCTAAAGCCCTGCTCACACCAAGCATGATAACTATAAACATAACGATAACTAATATTTGTGTCCACATCTGTTTATTCTAAGCTCAAGCGTGTCTGCCACTTTAAATTCTCAAACTCGTGATAGCAGGATTGATTCTGATTGGCTGTCAATGATTGCATCTGTTCATCAGCTAGTACAAAATCGCTCTGAATATGATTCCTAACGATATCATTTCTCTTCGCTATTCCCTTTATAGTTGTGGTGTAGAAGCTGCTATTTTGTAACATCGAGATGTTTTTAGAACTATATCTTCCTCGTTATTGTGCTCGGTGTGAAAGGGGCTTTACAGCTCAGGGGTGGGAGGAATGCATTTACACTGCAATTACAATTGCATCAATAATACCATAACATTAATAGTGTTGAGTACATGAGTAATTCTTTATTAGAAAATTCTGTCATCTGATGTCTCTACACTATGCTATTTACAGTTTATAGAGGTTATATATATATATATAAATATATATATATACATACATACATACAGCATCTGTCTTTACAGCTTTTACACTCCCTCAAGGATAATAAACGTTAAAAGCACAGAAGCACTAACATCTGTTAACAGTGAGGTTCATGTCAAACAAGGTTGTTTCACCTGAGATGGCCCTGCTGCATCTCATGAGCACTCATATTATTTTTTAATGTGTGCTGTGTTGGAGATGTATCAGTGCAAATCATAGCAAAATGCAAGTCAGTTTTGCCACAACATACTCTTGGCATTATTTTAAAAAAAAGCTGCTTACAGTCAGTTTTTTAGTTCATTACCTAAGCATTTGCGTCTGTATAAGTTATTTGGAGGGTTTTGTGTATGTGTGTGTTTGTGTGTGTGTGAGTATCTATCGACTAAGGTAAGCATGTATTTGAAAAAGAGTTGTCAATTTAATAAAAAGATAATAATTTTCATAAATATATGCAAAATGCAAAACAAATGTTAAAAAAAAATATGAATAGAAAGTTTAAATAAAAAGTAAAGTTTAAAAGTTAAAATAATAATAAATATTATAATAGCGTAGAATTAACATAACATGAACTGATAAATGCTAATAGATACATCTTTTATTATGTCCTGCCTTAATTCTCTTATCTTTTCTGTTTCAACAGAAAACAGCAGACAGTAGCAAGTGAAATATGTAAAAAAAAATTAATAAATAAATAAAAAACAAGAATATAGAAAAATAGTTTTCAATACTGGGAAAAGTGGTGCATTGGAGAAAAATAAAAATGCAAACAACCCAAAAAAACCAACAACAAAAGCACAAATCCTTTCTTTCAGGAGAAAGCATATTTTCACATCCCTTCCATCTTCTGTTTCCTAATGCGTTCAAAATAAGTTGCTTCTTTTCATCCGTCGAGTCTGTTTTCTCGTCTTCTCAGCTCTCACATTCTCTCCTTGACAGCTGAATATGATGTAGCGGAGGCATAACCTAACCTGACATTTCTCTCTACCTATCCCATAAACACACAAGTCCAAGTTAATGATCAAGGAGCTCTTTCAGCAGACGTCTCACTTACCAAAAATCATCATCTGCCTCTTTAGGCTGACTTTCTAAAATGTCAGGGAGGCTTTTGATTGCTGGAGAAATACCAAGATTGGATGAATAGACAGGTATTAACTCTAATTTGTCTTTTTTTTTTTTTTTCGTTTCATTGCACTAGCATTCAGGAAGCTTTTTTTTAAACATATGTGAGTAGATGTCGATCAAAGACTCAAGTGGTCATTTTTGAAGTTGTGTTTTCCTGTGTCATTTTAGCTCTGCAGTCTTAGGATGGGAGGAACTCAGCAAGTTATATTTATAAAATTGGATATCCTGCTCACTCGAGCGTCTCTGCACAGCTGTGTTACCTCACGGTTCTTACAGGATCTGGTGTTATGTGGCTGGAGCTTGATTAATCAAGACATTCTTAATAAATCTTAATAAGTCAAGATGCGCTGTTGAAATGTGTGAAACGTATGTTTCTATTTTCAACCACAAAGGCAAAACGTGATTTAAAACTGTAGTGACAGATGCGAAGATGGACGAGACTTTATGCAAGCGTCAGGTGTTTTATCTGTCTGGAAGCTTCCTTTCCTTCGTACTTTCTCACAGTGCATTTAAAGTACTGACACGTCCTTCGTGACTTCGGTCGATTTCCAGGTCACTGACTAGAGGATGGAGAAGCAAGTAAACAAGGAAGCAGCAATTGTATTGAGAAGTACTCGATTTTTCCCTATTGAAGACAATTCAGTTTCTTTTCTGAATGAGCAGTGCTGTCGAATTATTCTTTGAATGGAAGATTCAGTGATTCACTTTTAGTGATAGTTTCTAAATGAATCATTGTTTTTGAGCATATTGAGTGAGTGAATGATTCAGTCACTTTCTCATAGAGACAGTCATTAATTTCAGTGTTTATACATGAACCCATTAAGTAAATGATTTATAAAGACAGTCACTCTTTTAATTCCTGAACGAATCAGTGAATTTGAGTGAATGATTCATTCAGTGTATATATTATTTACGTTTCTGATTTAATGATTGAATGCCTAATTCAAATTGTTCTCCAATAAAGACAGCAACTGTAAATGAGAAAGGGTCACTGACAAATCCTTAATGTCTGAAATCCACGAACACAAACAAGAAGAACGAGGACATTTTGATTGTAAATATAAATGTAGCTCAAATATATATAGTCTAGATAGAATATGAATAAATGAATGAAACTTGTGTATGAGTATATAATAAACTATTAAATGAATAATGACACTAATAAATAGTGATAAACAGCAGTATTTACCAAGATGTTTATATACTACAAAATGGAAAAAGAAAGAAAAAACACTGTAAAATAGCTTCGTTAAATTGATGAATGAACCCAATCCACTCCAAAATGAATGAAAGTTCTGTTTTGGAAATATTCTAGGGTATTGTGTTGGGTTATTTCATCAGACCGCTCAGATGTAAGGCTGCAAGGCAAATACGTTTAAAAAAAGGGAAATATACTGCTACATGTTGACAAAAATAGCTCAATAGCTTGCTACGCTACTAAATCACAACTAAGTTTTGCTACGCAACGTAAAAATGTTCACTCCCCGTGTTAGAAACTCTTGTAAACTGCTTTTCAAACAATGTCTGGCTTTTAAAAGCACAAGGATATCTCCACTAGTTTTGATTTCTCAGTGTCAACACAATATGGCAGACTGTGTTTCAGGTGAGTGGAAACATACCGCCGCACCTGATTCTTCTCCAAGTGTTTATTTCACACCGTAATCATCTGAATAGATGAATAGGGCTGTCCTTGCTTCGATGCTTCATGGACATAATTGTACAAAGTCCCATTTGTGATCTAATTGGAGCACATAGAGCACTTGACCCCGGTGATCCGACGGGGCTCGTTTGGTTTAAGTGATAGCTCTGTTAGAATGCGTTGAAATCCATGGCCAAGTCTCACAGCGGTATCTCGCAGCGCTGATGATACAGAGAGCTGGTGGTTTTCAAAGCATTGGCCATACTGTCTCAATCAAGTCACACGGCAGGTCGTGACAATATGACCAAATTAGCCTCAAATCTATTAATTTCATTATTTTAGTGACTCCAGCACGAATGTAATAATAGGATCCCATTGGATGCATCCTTTTGTGCTGGACTTACGAAAGTCGAGTAAGAATCATGTCTATGCCACGAAAAATAAACGTGTGACTGGGCTGACTGTCTCACAGTGGTATCTCGCAGCGCCTTAATTTCCAGGCCCTTCGGTCCAACAGGCCTCTCTGGCCATGATAAGGCATGGCGGTGTGACAACACTGAGGGCCACGAGCATGTGCAATACACCTACTTGCTTTTTTTTTGCACGCTGTGCAAGATTTGCAGCTGGAAGACGTGTTGAAGGGAAAGAGGAAGGGTTATTTTTCTCATCTCTATCCCACTTTACATTGTATCGGCTCTGATTATGCAAGCCGCCCCCACTGCAGGAGACGCTGGTTATTTAAGTACAGAACCTTTGGTGAACTATCCTAATCTTTTCAGGTTTATCTGATGCTAACGGTGTCTGCAATCAGGAAATATACAAGCAGATGGGCGTAGCGATGCATGCGGATACAAATCCCTGCAAAATCCCTGCATTTGAGGTTCCTTTTTGCATGAATGTGTTACTTACAGTAGATCTAAATGCGTAAATGCAATGGCAGCAGCGGCTTTTAAAACCCACATTGATGGGTCTGACACACTATAACTCTCAAGGTTTTCAAAGGCTTCCCTTATAAAATGAGTTGGATCAAAGCTTTTGACATAATAAACGTAATAAACATAATTTGTCATAAAACCACAGCAACAAAGGTTCAAGCAGGGGATATATTTGAGGTTTTTTAAAGCTATATTTGCAATCCATTTTACTTCCATAATGTGACAGATTCTTGAGTTAAATGGGATATTAGTAATGAAAAAAAATCCAACAGAACTTAAATGGTTTATAAAGAGTTTCAGAGTTTAAAAACATATAGATGTTATCAACCAATAGAAAAAGCTGCTGTTTCAAAGCTGGAACAAGATACTGTTATATATTTCATTTGACACATTGAAAAACATATAAATATTAGAAGGATGAGTTCAACTTAAAAATACTAACAAAAAATGAAAATCATCTGAAATAAACGGATATTACTAGGATTTAGATATAAACAATGCTAAAAAAGATTTTAAATAGGAAATAAAGTTTAGAAATATTTATAAATAAAAGATCATTTAAAATAGTAATAAATGCTATAATTTGCTATAATAGCAAATTTTGTGGTATCCTTTACAATAAGGGATGAATTACCATAAAATAAATATATACATCACTTTATACCTCAGGGACTTTATGTTCCACTGGATGGATGGTGAATAATAAATCTGTTGCAATATATTGTATTAAACATGTTAATAAAAAATGTTTGCTTGTTATTTAAGTGCTTAAGTACTTATAGTATTAAACTAAAAGGCTCTTTTAAGAAGGAAAACTCAGGTATCTAATGTTAAGAATTGAATATTTGATTTCTCTCTTTTGTGATCATAAAGGCATTCTATTGCTCAGCATTTGCAAGAAAACAAAAGCTGTAAGTACTTTAACATTTATAGTCATCTGATATAGTAGCTAGAAACCCTAAAGCTATTTAACGCTTGCTTTTGTTGTGCAGGTGCAAAATTTATGCATATGTTGGCCAATATCTAAATATTTACAAAATGTACTCATTTATGCATTTCCTATGAACTGAGATTTTTCTCAAAAACTGTGTGCATGCATTTCCACCTCACTGGCTCTGATGCACTTTTTCAAGTAAAAAGTTGCAATCCCAACAGACTGATCTGGTAATTGCAAGGTTGTAGGTTCAAACCCTGCACTGAACCACTGAGCCCTTGAGCAGTACGTCCTCAACACATCAGGGACAGTAGATGTTTAAACAAAGAGAGGGTAATGATACGTTTATTTCGTCCCTGATGCTGTTGGCTTACAGTAACAAGAGAGGCTCTTATACAACTCTATAACGCTGCATTATTCACTCAGGGGAGTTAGTTGCCTTGGAAACTATCGACACACATACAGTACGGATAATGCTTCGAAAACCACAAGCTCTGTGTATCATCAGCGTGGCTGACAAACACAATCAGACCAGCACGAGTTCCAAAACACAGTCATTTGGGATGACAAAAGGCTAGCGCTCTAATTATGGTGAGGTTTATAAGGTGACGCGGTGATAATTGGTTATTCTGTGTCAGCTGATGCACGACATCATCGCTGATCTAGTTTCTCAGGCAGAGAGAGTGACTCTTCTCGAGATTGTCAGTGAGACAATGACCAATAAATGAGTCTTTGCACATGAAGTGTAAGACACGCAATGCATACAAAATCCTGAGAATGTAGGTGTGGGTTAACAGCTGTGAGTAGGCACTAATGACTGTATATGGAGGACAAACACGCCTAATATAAGCCATATGGAGTTTTTCAAGAAATGGTTATTTGCAAAATTTATACAAATATCAGAAAATATTTACTACCATATAGAATGGAAACATAAAAGAGTATTAATTAGAACTTTTTTATAATCACTAGTGGTTCCAAATAAAATGGCAATTTTATCAAACAGGCCCTTAAACTCCTCCCCCAATCTCCCATTGGACAGTCAAACAAAAAGTCCCACCCCAAACAAAGTTAAATGGTTAGTTCACCACAAAATCTAATTCTATCCTTTATTACTACTCACCCTCATGTCGATCTTCGTTTATCTGCAGAAAACAAGTTAAAATCATTTTGATGACATCAGAGAGCCATCTGACCCTCCATAGACAGCAATACAACTGAAATGTTCCAGGTCTAGATACATAACTTTTGTAAATGCATTGGTAAAACTATGTGACATCAGTGACTCAGCTTCAATTTTACTTGAAGCATCGCAAAACTGATGTTGAGCCATTGATGTCACATGGACTGTATTTACTACGATTTCAGTTGTTTTGCTATCTATGGAGGGCCAGAAAGCTCTTTGATTTCATCAAAAATATCTTCATTTGTTTTCTGTAGAAACAAGAAGGTCTTGAGGGAAGGTCGTATTTGGAAAGACATGAGCGTGAATAATTAATGACAGCTTTTATTTTGGGGTGAATTAACCCTTTAACATGTTGGACGACATGTTTAGAATAGTGATGGTCATTGTGTTTAAAATTGTCACTATTTATAAAGTGAGCTGCATTTATGAAACATCAGAGCTCAAAATAATACTAGTTTGAGTTTAAATATTTTGGTGTGGCAGATTAATAAAGTAGTTAAGACCTATACTACTCCTTTTTGAGGTTTACACTTTATTTAGTTTACTTTAGACATTCTTCACACTTTGTAACCGCATCTCAACTACATGTCTACTAACTCAGAGTAGACTAGGGGTAGGTTTAGGGTTAGTAGAATAAGTTTACATATACTTGCAAAGCTTCTCATAGTCAATATGTTGTGGACCCATCAAAATAAAGTATTAGAAGTTATTAAGCAGGCAATCTACTAATACTCTAATGACTGCTACAGTGTGGACCATTAGAAATTAAATTAATAAATAATGGAGCATGCAGATATAGCGTCTGCAGAATATAGTAGTCAACATTTGAAGTGGGTCTAAAAAGTTAGTCAAACTTGTACTAAGACAAGAACACATTTTTAGGTTTTAGGACAACTGTGGTGAAATGTTTCAATCCGCTTCAAATGTTGACTACTGTATATGAGTACTGTATGGAGAAGTATAGAACATTACAATTGTATTGGAAAGAATCATCAATAAAATTACATACTTCAATAAAATATTCAAATGCATTTAAACTCTATGGATAATTTGGAAATTATTAACTGTTGGGCAGTAAACATTGTAAATGCATACCAGAAAATGTAGTAAAATCGTACCCAGTGAATAAAGAAAGAGAAATTGGAATGGAAAATATATCAGTTATAGTACTGACTTTAAACACAAATGCTATATAAAAAATCAGCAGTTTTTAAAGCTAGAATTCATTCCTGAAAAAGCATCTTTCTCTGAGTGGCTTCTAAATATTTCATAAAGCAAAGGGAAAATGTTTGCGGTGGCCTGTTTTATCCTTCTGGCTTTTTAACACATTGCCGGCAAAACCAACCAGTGTAAGCATGTGGTATGAGAGAGGAGCTGCTGGTTTGACCACAATCAAAGCTTCCTATTGGGTTTTTTCATATTCTTCTTCAGTTCAGCTCTCCACTCCATTCCCATCTGCCAGGCACGGGTCCATGAGTTTGTCAGATTTTAATCTGCTTGCTTAGAGTGACAAATCAAATCCTTCATTTTCCAGCTGGGTCCAAAAGTACGAGGATACCCTCACTTTCAGTGGTGTGTATGCTGATGGAGATTGAGCCCTGCTTCAGGATTCATTTGATGTAAACCACAGAGCTCTTTCGTTGAGAATGAGAGATTGTAAGTAATCCATATTTTGGATTACATTACAGCCACTCAACACATGTTCTGTCCATCTTGCTCAAAATATTTTGGTGTCTTACAACAAACAAATCTGTCCATGCATTTAGTCAGCTCTTTTCTATGGAGGCTCTTTTAGCATGAGAAGTCTCACAAATCAGATTCTTTCACTCTCTCTCTCGCAACTCTGAGGATCCCACTTTATATTAGGTGGCCTCAACTACTAACAAATGAGACTGAATTTAGTATGCACTTATGTTGTACATACTGTTTTTACATTGTATCTATATTTATAGCATGTGATTACATCTGTAATTTTTGTAATTGCATTTACGAACCAAAATTATTAATTCAATTAAAAGACAGAAGCATTTACACTCGTGGTCTCTTCTGTATGTTCTATTTACGCTGATTATTCTGCAGTCTCAGCGCTGGACTCTGTGTCACTGTAACTGAAAGAGATGACATCCTGTCCTCGCATATCGGACATGTCAGCTTGTTGCACTACTACATAAGGCTGGAAATTAGATATTTGATCACTGAATATTTAACACATTTGCCATAAGAATTATCGCTCATGTGCTAAAAGCATTGCTGCTCGACTGGGCAGTTGCAACCCAAAAATGGGTCTATTCTGATTGTGAAAATTAGGAAAAAAGATGGTATATGGACATATTTAAGAGAGTAAGATAAATAGACTTGATACTTATGAAATAGAAAGGTGAAAACTCTTCTCATATCTTCTTGGTAATGACTAGTCCAATCAAATGTGCACTATTTTGACACAGATTCTTGCTGACATTGACAGGTTGTGTGATATATCTTTATTCTCAAAAACCATGAATAAAACCACTAAGGGGTAAAAGAAAATACAACCCAAATTACATTAAATACAGGTTCACTTATAATGAGGATAAATATGGTTTGTGTCGAGGACAATGTGTTTTGTGAGGTGAATTATTGGCTGCTGGGAGCATGAAAGCTTAAAAATTAAATTTTGCCCATTTTTGGTACTCGCCAGTTGATGTACAACATAAAATCTGGGTCCTGAAGCAAAACCAGTTGTAAAAAATTAATCTGGCATTTGGTAAACTGCTGTAATGCACATACAATATAGAATAATTTGCACATCTTCACATTCATCATAACATTTGGTCTGAAGTAAACTGACTCATTCTTTATTAAATAACATGCAATGCTATTCTCTCTCTCAGAGACCAGAGCGAAGCATCTACAGCAGTGCGTTGATTCACTAGTCACCCTAAAGGGGTTTCGAGGGGACATGTCAGTAGTTGGAAAACAAAAGCAAACACTTAGATTTTAATCAAGGTTTCCATGCAGCTATAGGAAAGATCTTTGATCTCCAGCAGATAATCACTGTTTATGCTGCACCGACATGGAGGAAATGATGGAGAAGGGATGAATAATGTCCTCTGTCAACGTGATGTCAGGAAAATAAGCAGCTGGTGTGCACGTCATCCATTACTGAGTGTGGCACTGGTGATCTGACAATGTCTGAATTCCTCTGGTGTAATGTAAGTCAGGGGGAGGGATGAATGGGGAGCATCTTTAAACTACGTTTCAATCCTTCATTCAGATAAGACACAACAAAAAAGGAAAAAAAAAATGTATAGAGGTACAATTGAAAGTTCTGTCATTATTTATTCTCATGTCGTTCCAAACGGGCTGTCAGTGTTGCTGTTGTTGTAGTAATAGTTTAACTAAAACCAAACTCCTAGGAATCGTTAATTAAAATAAAGTTGAAATACAGTACAATTTGAATATTAGGTGCTAGTTGCAACACTTACACTTTTCTTAAACATGTTCAAACTACTATAATCAAAACTAAATCATAAATAGATCAAATATACAAAAATAATAAAAGATAAATACAAAATATTGCAAAACTAAAAATAGATCAATAAAAATGGAAAAAAGCACTAAAAATCTATAAAATATGGTGAAATATTGTATAGTATGTAGACAATTCAAGTCATATGATAAAATTGGGTTACTTACATTTTAGACATAATATTGCGAGTTATTTTGGTTTAGTTTGGAGAAGTCAGCATATTTAAAAGGTGCATGATGTAAGATTGCAAAACAAAGGCATTCCCCCCGGGATGTACATTTCAGTGCAGAAATACTGGCTATAGCATTATTTTTCAGAGAAACAAATATGTAAACCTATGTTTCCTAAGCGTCTTAAACATATTATATTATTTTGGCTGTAGTACAGACATACAGCATTTTAAAAGTGAAACATGAATCTTTCTTAAAGTTTGAATGAATGAATTTTGCACATAAAGACGGTCCCTTGTTTCGTTCATGCATTAATCAGTGGTTTTACACAAACTGTTAGAATCATTTTATGTGTGACTTGTTTCTTTCACGAGTCATGGATAATGAAATTCATTTGTTTAGTTCCTGAATGAATCAGTGTTTTATATGAATCATTAAATGACTCTATGATTCAATCATAAAAACAGCACTTACTGAGGTAACCATTTATGATGAACTTCATCTGATTTGTTTCACAGAAGACATAATGATGCAAGGGGTTGTAAATAGTGACCATCTTTCATTAGTTTTATGAACTATCTCTTTAAATAAGCTGCAGGAACACTTTGAAGCTTCTTCTATTCATATCCCGCTATTTAATCAGTGAATATTTATAGCAGGGGATATACTTTTCAAAGCCAGGCAGATAAATGTAAGTATGCAGACTTTTTGAGACAAGGATCTAGTCATGCACACATACTTATGGTCCGGTCTGATCATTTGTATTCAAAGGCCCCGGTGGGCTGTTACAGGAATGAGAATGACGATAAATACAGCAACGCAGCGGGTCCCAAGGGAACAGCCATCATCATCTTGATTTTTATTGGCCTTTCATGCAAGCATCTCCATCTTGCACTCCGCCGTGCATTTTTTCTTCCAGATAAAGGGGATTCGAAACCCATCCAGACATCTTCAGACTAAAGCAGACAAACTTTCTCATGATGCAGCAGTTTTCATGTAGAAACCCTGCATGACACGTTCTTAATTTCTGTTAAAAGTGAAGCAAACTGAGTATTTTAGTAGCGGCACGGTTCAGATTTAACAATGTTAATGCTAATATTTGCGTTTCTATACCACAGAATGTGGATTGATTGAAACCACAATGCTGCTGTAGTTAGCATCGAGTCAATTTTGTTTGTAGGGCACAAATTTAACAATGAACACAATGACTTCTCCATTATTGTTCACTTTAGGTATCGATCTGCAAGCGCTACATTCGAGGAGTTCTTTGCCCCCCTCGAAAGCTACAATAAACCCCTGCTGTTCCAGCTCTGCCTCGATAGCACCAGGCGTCTCCTGAAACATTGATAACTGTTAGCTGGCTCTGTGATATTTCACCAGGGATGCTGAGAGAAACGGGGACCTTGTGGCCCCAATCGTGCTTTACAGCTCGAGCTAACAGTGCAGTAATGAACTCCCTCCCCCCTCCATTACCCCTTCCTCATCCACTCCGCTTCACCTGCCTCACACACGTCGGGTAATGAACTGACAATACACACGTGCATAAAGCCATCGCAGCACATCAGCATGCTAAAGGAGGAGCCTCTGCCCTCTGCATGCATTAAAGCAGCCTGGTTGGTCAGCCATGTTATGGACCGCTTCACTCTCACAAGTTTATTTGAGGCTATTTAGATGCTTAAGGCAGCAATAGAAAAAAGCCAATCGGCAGACGCTTAGTCAAAGACTATAATTGGCAGTTATTCTGCTGTGGAAGGCTGCAAAATGTCATCTAATGTAACTGTAAGTCTAGATGTAGAATACATCATATTTTTGGCTAAGAGGAAATTGTTGAAAATGTTTTCGGATGCACACTGGATTCCCATCTTGTAGTGCGTTGTTGCATTCCTCCCATGAACAATGAGCTGAACATAAAAGCATTGGCAAGCCATTTTACTTTTATCATATTACATCACAAAATGTAAGGGTTTTGTTAAGCACGTCGTACCTCAATAAAAGATTATGAAGAGTAAATGAAAGTCAATTTGATTATAACAAAAGAAAATAATATGTTCCATGAAGAACCTTTAAAATCCCAGGAAATAATGCATTGCACGTATGTTTTTTTTTAAAATAAATGCAGATTCTTTTAAGAAAGGTTCTTTCAGAATTGTTCGTTTAAAACTCTTTTTGGAACCTTTATTATTAAAAGTGCGAAAATACAAATTCGGTATCACTTTCTGTTCCGTTAGAGAATAATGACAGTAAGAAAGTAAGATTCAAAGTGCCAAGGTTTAACATTTAACAGAAATAGTGAATAAAGGTGTTTGTACGCTCTGTATATGGTCTAGTGATCTTCTTGTGTTGCACACATTGTGGTTGCCTTGTTCACATCACATGACCTGCTGCTGCATTTTACACCATCTCTATAATCCCCCATTATTAACACTTTTGGTTGCAGAATTAATAAATCAAACAGATTGTAATATGTTAGAGGATAATGTATGTCTACAGTGACACTGGTGAATGATTCTTGGTGGTTTATGCATAGATTTGCATTTTTCATGTTTTACACAAAGGCATAAACAAAAAATAAAGTACATTTCATTGAGCTTATTAGTGAGCAAGGGGTTTTCTAAGCACAAATTCAACACAATGTGAACAGAAAAGAGCATATGTTGCACATCAAACCTATAGGAAATTGCATAATTTAATTTGGCACCCTCAAATATGACATTAATCTTAAAGACATGAATCACAGAGACAAGAAATGCCCAAAACTCTTTGATCTTACTTGACACTTTGATTATATAATTTTGACATGAGGTCGTAAGACAATGTTGATCTTTACGGAGGAAACTACAGCTAAAATCACAATATAATTGCACCAGGCATCGCTCTGAAACCTCTTTTCCTAATTTAGATGTACAGCGTCCCACATATGTCAAAATTTCTATGGCTGTTTATATAAAATCCAAGGCTTTAAATTGAGGCTGTTGAAATATTTGGCAGGATCAGTTCTAACCAGTGTCCTATTACTTAAGGGCTAATGGACTCAAATGAAAGCATCCCTGGTCGCCTACAAAACCTAAATGGATTTTGACGAAGGCTGCAGTTAAATGAAGAACATGCAGGTGATATTAATGACACTCCTCACATCATAACAGTGGGTGATTTCGCAGCAAATGCATGCCCACTCGAAGCATTTTTCAGGTCAGCTCGAAATATGCATCAAAAACATAAGGGAAAAAAATCTGTTGTTGTATTGTATCGCAGAATGCAGAGATAATTCCTGACTTTCAGCAGCGCTCACAAGGGAAGAGCGACATCCAAACAAACTCCACACAGTCCCAAATTAGCCAGAAATGAAACGGAGAAGATGAAAAGGTAAAGTGACAAAGCAAAAAGAACTTAATGGCTAAATCGTGCCTCATTTCTGGGAGTAATATCAGAGAGGAGACAAGAGGACGTTTTTACAGTAATTAAACAGGAACGCAAACAGGCCACAGAAACATATTAGCGAGAGACTAATCATGACAGTTCAATGCGAAGCGATCATTAATAGCAAAGATAAGCTTGTTAGCTTGCCTCGGTCAATATTTATACATGTTTTCCCCACTAATTGAGCTTTCATTTCACTTTGGGCCTGCTAAACCAAGCGTGGGACCAAGCCGGTGCTTTTTTAGAGTAAATAGCAAGAACAGGTTTTGCAAAATGTAAAATTTTATTTTCAAAAATGTAAGCAACAGATTACACAGTTAACTTTCAGCAATTGCAGTCCTAACTTAAACAGTACTCACATTCGGGACTTCAAAATGAAAGACTCACAAACTTACACACTATCTACCTATAATATACAAAAAGAATACAGAATAAATATTAAAATGGCCACAAGAGAAAAAAGTAAGTTAATCAAAACAATTAGTAGAGAGCAAATGTTGGGAAAGTAGAAACAAGACTCTGTGCCTTAAATACAATGTTTTTTGTTTTTCCTATTACATTTTTTACAAATTGTGCAAGATTTCAGACTAAGGCTCTGGTCTTGACATGACAGCTGTTCGCCAAGCACGCACACACACACACACACACACACTCACGCACAGACGTCCACTCACACATGCTCCCTGTGCTCTGCGCACTCGGTCGGGTGTAGCAAACGTTACAAGGTAAGAAATGGGCTGTCGGTGCACGGGCTGTGCCTGTGATAGTGGTGGTGGATACCGTGTTTCAAATGAACATGCACTTCACCCTGATGTGAAAAACCTCCCGATATGCCTCGAGGAGACATTTTAGAGGAACACATTTCAAAAACAACCCTCACATTGCAAATGAAAACATGAAGAAAACACCAGAACCATTAAGGCAAGAACAGCTGGAGTGGTATCTGTAACAAAATTGGCGTGTTCGGGTACATGGATATGCCACACTGAACTTAGCTTAACTGGTTCTCCACTGTCAGTTTAAGTACAAGGTTCTCAAGAGCAACATTTTAAAATTCAAACAGTTTTTAGACTTAGAAAAATGAGATAAGAAAATAACATTGCCAGACAACAGAGACATACCATATGGATCATAAAACTACAGGAAATAATTTAAGTTGCAATTCCGGAAACCACACGAAAGTACCCGCCCCCTTAAGACCCGCCCACCAGCCCACCCCAACCCCACCCTAAAAGGAAAAAAGATATCACTTACATTTAAACCAATTTATCCTCTCGTGAAGGTGTATTCCAACAGTTAGTCACCTCACATGTTTTGTTTACTTACAGTGAAAGAGAAGTCTGTTGCAGATTAAAGCATTCGTATTTTAGTTTGGGAAAAACAAGACATCCTTGCAATGCGACGGCGCGAAAAAGCATCTTCAGGTCTTCTCGTTAGTGCAACTTTTTAGCCACAAATTCCAGTGAATCCTTAAGGTGACAGTTTGATTTCTTTACACCCTTTCCAGAGTCTTCCAGATATCCAAAGCAAAGGTCAGTCCCTTCTCAACGTATCCCTGTTTTTTTCTTTTCTTTACATTTTTTTTTCCATGTTTTATTTTTTCTATTTTTTTTCTTCTTTTTTTTTTGCGTGTTGGGTTTCAAATGGCCTTCCGCAATGGTTGTTTACTAGAACATAAACGCGGGACGTGTCCTCTGTCCGTTCGTCATCATATTCCATTCAGTCGGTTCAACTACAGGCCTCGAAAAGGGAGCGAGAGGAACGGGAGAAGGAAGAGGAGGAGAGAGCTGTACAATTGAACACATCCCTGGTCGACCAGGGCATCCAAACAAAAACCACATCGGATAAACAAGATACGCCACCGAACCTTCATATAACACAGTAGGGTTCCCTCGGTAACCTGGATTTTCTGCAGTAAAGGAGCGTGGTGCTGAAGCATCTCCGGAGCTCCCGGTTGGAGAAGATGCAGATGAAGGGGTTGACTCCCGCCTGGGCGAAGCTCATCCACACAGCCGCTGTCAGGTAGCCTCCTGGGATCACTGGGCCTCGGGCGAACACCCTCCAGTAGCAGGCTACCAGGTAGGGTCCCCATAGGCTCAGGAAGAAGAAAGTAATGATGTAGAACATCCTGCTTATCCTCTTTTCAGTCTTAAACTCGTCCAGCACCAGCAGACGTCTGCGGCCCGCCGCATTGCTGTTCTGCCGGATTCCCAGCAGGGTCGGAGGCGTGGGGCCCCGGCCGAAGCCCGCCAGCCAGTTCGCCGCGGCCTGGCCGCTCGCCCCCGGGCCGTGGAAGGTCCAGTTCTGGCTGACGGCAGGCACAAACTGCACCGGCTTCATCTTTCGGCGGTCGTGGACGAAAAAGATGAGCTTGAGGTAGACAAGCTGGGTGGCCAGGAGGATGAGTGCAAGGAGCAGCATGAAGCCCAACGAGTCATTGGCGCGGAAGGAGCGGTGCTGGAAGGTGCACTGGTCCTCTTCGCGGATAAAGGAGTACGTGCCCACGTCCAGCACCGGAGGAAACGCCATGGCTACCGACAGCGTCCACACCATGCATATGACGGCCAGGCATGTCCAGAAAGTCAGCCGCTTGGTGTAAAAGCGGTGGTGGGCGATGGCCAGGTACCGCGTCACGCTAACGCAGAACAGCATGAAGGCAGTGTGGAAACAGGAGAGCACGCCCAAGAAGGCGATCACTTTGCAGGTTAGCGTGCCATAGGTCCAGGCCGAGCCATTCTTGACGGAGGTGAAGACGAAGGGAAAGCAGATGGCTGAGCGGAGGATGTCTGAAGCACAGAGGTCCAGCAGGAAGTAGTAGGGCGCTCGATGAAGGCTCTTGTCTTTGACCAGCAGGATGGAGATCAGGAGGTTTCCGACCACGCCGACGCCGATGATGAAACCCAGGGAGGTCAGTTTAAGGAAAGTGGCGAGCGGAGAGACATTCTGCAAGATGTTGTGGTCCCCTGCATGGCTGTAGTTCGCCATAGATGGAGAAGGGATCATAGAGAACGCTTAAAGCTTTAGCCAAGTATCATGTTCTGGATGGAGCGTGGAGCGATAGATCCATCTGGTGTGCTTTCAAACAGGTTCCAGCCTTGTTCGTCGCTGCCTCTCTTCTAAGGCATCCTTTGTTCCTTTGTCTCATCACACCTAAAAGGATCCCTGAAAAACACGATCCACCCATTAGGATTCGCTCACACAAAACAAACTGGGGGGCTTTGCGTTGCATCGCTCATTTCTTTTGTCATTCAGATTGCTTTTCTAATTGCATGCGAAATTGCGGCTGCAACAGTATGCCGTCTGAGCCGAGCTCATACAGTTGCTTAATTCAGCACAAGGATTCGGTGTCGGACACTGACATAAATCCTGGGTAAAATAACAGACCCCCACCCCCAACATCTCCCCTTTTTCCAAAGCAAATTAAATAAATAACGGCAAAGACAGAGAGTGCAGTCGACAAGATGCTCATCACCACGGCTAGACATCCGTCTAGAGGCGTATTCATCTGTGCTATGATGGAAAAAGACTTGAAATCTAATGATTGTTATCCGCTTCACCCGAAAGGAACATTTGTCGAAATGCAGCAAGAAAAGCTGTTGATCACACCCAAAGATCCTGCAGAATCTGACCGTGTTCATTCCCTCTGTTTATCATGATGCTTTGTAAAATCAGTCATGAATCCTCTTATGATTGACTGTGTAAAGGAATATAAAGAAATGCATCATGTTATATTTTAGATATATATAGGTAATTTGTGTCTTTCATACAGACGTTCAGTGCAACAACCCAATTTAATGCAAGTCATTTGGGGAAAAAACACAAGCTTTAGAATTACATGTAACCCCCCCCCCCCCCATAACCTAGATTTATTGTTTATTAGTAATGGTATGATGACGAATTCGAGTAAAAAAAAAATAAACAAACAATGGATTGCGTCTATAAATCGACTCTATTTAATAGTCTGCCGTTTGTTTCATATTAAGCGCACGAAGAGCCTTTCCCATTATAATAAAATAATAAACCTTTGTGTCTCCAGTTGCTTTTTACAAAAACATCCACCACTGAAAACGTTTCAGTGCGTTGCATCAAAATAAGCAACAGATACAGGATCTTTTGGGTGTTTGCGTGTGATTTTAGTACACAGACGATCTATTTTTCCCTTTGCTTTTTTAAATCGGAATGATTTCTGGATGGCTGAGCGTCCATTATAGGCACAGCAATTCCTTCAAATACATGCATGCAAATATCGAGATCAAGAGAGACAGCGCTTTAAAATATCAATTAAAAACATACCTGTTGATATTCCCCCTTTGTTTCCCTGGCGGTTATTTACATGGCAGCAGTCACTTTGCCGTAAAAAAGCTTTAGTTTTGTTGCCTGCTCTTTTTCCCCCACTGTGATTATACAGTAAACGGTGCGGACGGCGCATGCGCACTAGCGCTATTTGTGATCCCAGCAGCAGCAGCAGCATCATCTGCACTGATGGGTGCAGCAGCATTACGGATCCCTTTTGCCCTTTATCGGAGTGTACTAGTGTCATATGTGCCGTCGCATGTGTTAAAATAAATGGTTACTGCTAGATTGTATCTGCATTGTGTCAGTAGTGGAGTACCTATATGCTACTTTATGCATGTATATCATGCCTGTTTCCTTATGCACTGCAATATCTATCTATCTATCACATATGCATAAATAGAACGCAGAAAATAACACAGAAAAGGTTTATGTATTTATTGTAAAGCCAATCTTCTTATTCATACATTGTGTCGTATATTGTGCATTACATATTTTTACACTGCTGCGGAACATTCTTTATTTGACAAACAAGACTTTGAACTTGAACTTATCCAAGTAGGGTATCATTACATGCATTGTGTATTTTTTTATGTGCTTGAAGGAGTGAGTAGCCCATATTACATATGGTTCAACAGCACAGGATAAGCTTACTCAACATAAATATTTAACATAGCCTATTGTGTGTGATGCACATCAGTACCCTGGATAAAGACCAAGATGGATGTCTCATTCTATTGCATAACAAGCAGACAGTGAAGCCCAAAGGTATATTTAAAACACGTCGGCCCATATAATTAAAAATATATGTATGCTAAATCATTAGATAACATGTTAGATGTGTGCAACGACCTTTTACCAGATAGTAGTCAGTTTAGTACTGAAGTTCCTGTAATTCAAACAGTAGAAAGTAACATTGATGTCTTTGTTTTAATTACCAACAAATAAAAAATGCATATCTTGTGTGCAATGTGAGTTTAAAAATGCATTAATATTAAAAGTTATCCTCAAGTACATAGAGGTGTCCAAGCAAAAGAACCACATTAACTATGAATACGATTTACAAATCTTTGACAATCATGTTCAGACCCCTTTTTGTCTAAAAAGTGATCATGCTTGTAAATTACTTGCTTCCACCCCTAACTGAAAATGAGTTTTTATTATATATGTTAAAGTGAAAATAATTTGAATGTATATGACTTCAAAGTCAAACATGGTCCATCAGTTTGGAAAAGTCTCAAACTTCAAAACAATTGGCACATAAAGTTCACAGAGTTTATTAACATAATCACAGAAAGCAAGCAGCATCACCCTCCTCCTGTAAAACACAAACGCATCAACATTGAATGCTTTATATAGACAGAAAGCAGTAGCCATTTAGCAACTTAGTGCTTTCACCACACAGTATTGAAACTGGAAGCGGATTGTCTTGCAGTGATTGTAACATGGCAGGAGACCAGTATGTCCAAAGTCCATAGAAATGTGTGAGAAGAATGTCTGCATGTGATCTTGTTGTCATGCAGTAAAAACCTTATGGGCTTTTATATGCTGATACTGTTGTAGAAGTTCCCCACATGGCACGCAGAGACAGAAAGGAAGTGTCCAGTGTCCCACATAACAAGGATAATGCGTTGAAGAATACAATCAATAGCTCACATTATCCATATAGGTCCTTCCTTTGCGCGCATTTCCAATTATTTTCAGTATAAATGCATGACAGTCTTTATGCACTCAGTCACATTTCCGGATGAGGCCTTGGTCAGCAGGCTGTCATCAAAACTGGCCGTTTCTTGTGCGTGCGTACCAGCCGAAGCACGCGCAAATCCCCACGAGCGTCACTGTCGCGCCCAGCAGCAAAGCCGCAGCGTCCCCGCCGTCAAACGCCTGGGCGGTCTGGACGAGCGTCAGGAGAAAAAGGCAGAGCATCATGAGTGCATTTAGGTTTTTGGGAGCCATGTTGTTGGTCGCGTGCAAAGAAGGAAGCGCAACAGCAATGACGACGCGTCAGGTGATCCCGCTGCAGTTCCTGATTTTACGAAACACACTATGGGAAAGGTTTGGTTATTAATATTCAAAAGCTTGGACGAGCCATTGGAAAAAGAAGACGCAACGTCAGCGTTGCAAAATTAAAATTGGTTTCACTATTGGATGGCAACGTCTGCATGGCGTAATTAATATTCATCAGCTAGGCCTAATAATTTTTCCATAGTAGGCTATGACTCGTAATCTTTTTATTATTTTAAAAATAAAAAGGCGCATAAATGTGCATACATGCATATAAACAAATATGTTTTAAACGATTGATTTTTTAATAGTAGATTCTAGTTTTAAGGGTAGCTGTTTGCAACAAACTAGTTACCTGTTTCTAATATTAGTTTATGGTGGTTAATAAAATACTAGAACGTAAAAGCTGGTCAACCAAGCGATGACTAGCAAAACCATTTCCAAAACACAACTGTAAGCATTGCCTTAATAATAAAACAAGTTTATATACGTTTAAACAAGTATGCCACGGTGGATTTACTGTTAAGTAAACTGTTAAGTTAACTGCTACTGTTTAAAAATAGTATTTGATTTAGCCTATGAGAAAAAAAAATGTGTAATGCTTTATGTAACTAAAGAGACTTTTATTTAAATTAACACTGTTTCTGTCAAAGAAGAAGAAGAAGCAGCAGCATGGTATTCATAGTAAAACTGTGATTATACAATGGACCAAAAAACCATAGCACACCTTTACTATAATAAAACCATGTTTAATTTTCTTAAGAGAGGTATATTACTAAATAACTACACCTACAGCACAAGGCTAAAATTCAAGTTTTGACTGAGTGTAATTTATTTTGTAAATTGTATATCTCTTGTTCAGCAGGCAATGTGAAGCAGCAACCTTATATTTTGCTCATAAACAGAAAACCATCTGTAAAAAATTCTCAAGGGATTTAATAGCAAATTAGTCTTCTGAGTTTGCCTATAATAATAAAAAGAAAGGGCATTAGTCTACTTGCTAACTTAATTAGCGAGCATGAACCAAGAAAAAAATCTATGCAGTGTTGGTTATGTAATGAGGTAATTAGCTTTTGACTGTAGTTTGAATTGAATACTGAGCTCTTTAGGAAATGGACATTGGGTGTGAATGACCCCCGTGAGAAGGGCCTTGAAAAAAATAACTGGTGAATGAAATTAAGATAAAAGTATCAGATTATCCACAATTGCTTGACACCATTAATGCAGACCTAAAATCAAAGATGAATTGTCCATGGGTGCACTTTAACCTATCTTTTCAAGGTAGTCACTTTAAGACTTATGATGGAGTACAATTAAACCCAACAACTTATATGTGCACTTTTATTTTTTTTAAACCAAATCATAAGAAGAAAATCAAAGAAAAAGGGACCTGTCATGAACATGTCTAGCAAGGAAACACATAATAGTGGCCTATCAAAAATACATTAAGAATTTAAATGTCCGAACTTTAAACTAACCAAAGGAAATCAGATTCAAATAACAGCAGACATCCCTTCATAACAGCGGAGCTAGAAATTATTAAAGTTTCCCAGTAGAGCATGAAAACATTTCCATCAAAGACTTCACACTGCGCTAATTAAAATAAAATGAAACGGAGAGTTAGTTTGCTTAGATATTTTTTTTTAGTGGTTCTATAAATTCCTAACTGGTTGGCTTGACATAGTTTTGGGCTGATTTTGAGATCATAATATTACAATAGATGTAAATAAACAACATTATCACAGCAATTACTTGTCTCAAGTTTTGATATTTGATATTTTGTGCTTTCAAAAACCCTTGTTGATGATGTGTGTCTGTGCATGGTTGTTGATTGTTTTCAGAAGCCTTTTAAAGGAATAGTTCAATAGGGCTGGGCGATATATATCGTACGATATATTATGCGCATCTCATTTGTAAAGCCATTCTTTGATTAGCGCTAAATCTTCTTCAGCTGTGTTTAAATGCAACGGCAGTTTATGAACAGAGCCATAGATCACTGACAAGCTGCGCATTAGTTTCGCGGGTGATTCAATGGCGCTAATCAATATTATATATATAAATAATATTTATATAATATATATCGCCCAGCCCTAGTTCACTATGCTGTTTTGAGTCACCTTTGACTTACATATTATTAATTTTTCCTACTATAGAAGTCAATGGTGACCAAAACAATCTGGTTACAAACATTTTTCAAAATATCTTCCTTTGAAATTCATACAGATTTGAAACTACTTGAGGGTGAGTAAATGATTTTTTGGTGAACTATTCCTTTAAGAATATTATTCTCTATCACACTGACAGCAGCTAAGATACTGAAAAAGACGAAAATGATCAAGCCATCAACTGTCCTCAGTAATAATTCACTTTGATTGGTAGGCCTCCTTTGACAATTTATAGTCGTATATAAAGAGCATCACTCCATGTCAAATTACAGTCTACCACGTTGTACTTAATGCCATGAATGATAGTTATGTTTTTTTATTCCTCTAGTTCTCTCTATATGTCACTTTTTAGGGATTTTGCCAGCTCTGACTCCAGCTCTGGACTGAAAGAAACAAGTCCGCTCCAGTGTTTGCTCTACTAATGTTTCTTTTTACCCCATGCCTCAGATTAATTGGCGTATGTCATGGCGAGGTTTAGAGCTCACTGTCTGCGTGCCATGCGGATCTATGTAGTTTAATTAGCGCACACCTGCCAAACTAAAAAGTATTGACCTTGTACGCCTGCCATGGTGCTTGTACGACCTTGTCTTCCTCCTGCCGACCCGTTTCCCGTCCCTCCTGCATGCTGGCTCCGAGATTATCACCTGGTTTGAAATGCAAGCTCTCTGCTAAAGCGTTCATTTGGATGCAGGGCACATAGGGCAGGAGATGAATGGCACTGTCCTGACCCACTGGAGAAACACTCTCATTTTTCGATATTTCCCGATTTGAGTGCTGATCAATGACCAGGGCTCCTGCAGGCTGCTCAGAGCTGGGTGGGATGGTAGGGTGGTGGAGAACTCGATGATGAAGACAAGTGGGTGGTATATAAGAAGCTGGATACCAGCAATCTAACATCCAAAACACAACTTTTATATGCTGGGACTAGCAGTGCTGGTCTTTTTTTAGCTGACTAAGTAGGAGTTGGCAGTTTGACCAATGGCAGTATCATTGTATGTGATCAATTCATGCCATTATACATTACAGTATATTAATATTTAAAGCTAAAAATATTTGAAGATAGGGGAAAAAAAGAAAAAAAATATATATATACATGGAATGAAAATAATAATTAAATAGCATTTGAGCATAAGAGCATAGATCTGCTGTTGCCAATAGCTATCTATAGATATATAGATGTGTGTGTGTGTGTGTGTGTGGTTATTTACATTTATAATTGAAAACAATTTTTAACAATTACTTAAAAATAAATTTGCATTGAGATGAATGGATGTATAGATAGATATGGCGATAATAAGCATGAGCATAGTGCTGCTGTTGATCATGTTGTATAATATGAGAATGTTTTATGTAGTTTATACTTGTATTCATTTTTTAAAAATGTTTAACCAATTTATAAATGTGTATACAGTATATATCAATTGTATTATTATATGGAATACAAAGACATTCTGTCTTCTTACAAACATATACAAAATATTTATAATCATTTTTAAAAGAAAAAAGATGTATATATGTTTATGTCTAGTTTGAATAATCCAGTGAATTATTATTATTATTATGTTTTTTTTAGGGCTGTCAAAAATAACGCGTTAACGGTGGTAATTAATTTTTGTCGTTAATTACGTTAATTTTTTAACGCATTTCACGCATGCGCGGTGTGACAAATTATTTGTCAGGAAAGTGGGACAACAATTACCTCGGAGTAACTGCATATTGCATCAGTGACACGTGGGAACTGAAGTCTTTTATGCTGGCTTTATTAAAAACTGAGGAGCGTCATTTTTGGAGGCTTGTAAACAGTTACTGTCTGTTGGACGTAAGTGGGGGCAAGACG
>JAUCMT010000088.1:274925-389558 GCA_032357475.1 Enteromius thamalakanensis
AACACAGTCTAAATAAACGGCTGACTTATTGAAAGTTTAAATTGTCGTGCTGTTGTGCCGATGATGACATGTGACAACATCAATATGGCGGATGTAGTACGTCCGAATTCCATTCATACTACCCACATTCATACTATATATAACGTACTGTTTTAACGGTCTGTTAGTACGTTCAATTTTAAATGTATTACCTACTTAAGCAGTATGCGATTTCGGACGCAGCATTTGTCTCTAAACCGTGTCTCATTGACCCTACCAGAGTTTTGCAGCAGTCCTTAAGGGATTTGCAAGAACTGATTTCTGCTTCTTTCTCTGTTTTGCTCGCACTAGTATGCACCGCCTTTGGTGCGACTTGTTCTGGAAAACACACAAACAAACAAACTCAAAACTCAGTCTTCAGAATCAAAGTTCCAAGTTTCCAGATCGCCACATAAGAAACCCACCTGAGATGTGACCGCTCGCCTCTTCAGGTGTCACCTCCGAGTAGGCCTTTTTACTGTAAATATAAGGTAGATTTTCAATCACGCTCACCAGCCATATGATCAAGCACACCATTCTTGATTCTTGATTGGACAACCAGAGGAATATAGCTTTATTGAGAAATGAGGTATAAATTTAACCAAGTTTAACCATGGTTTTTAATTCTGTTGTGCGTCTGATACTGTAAGGTGTTCTGGGACATTTTCAGTGCTGCTATGCAATTGGTAGAATGTTTTGAATGGTTGCCAAAGGTTGTGCAATGCAAAAACCCTCCTGACTATTTTGATCTTTCAGAGTGCATTTGGGATTTTTTGGACAGTCGTTACAGTCCCATAATACCTTTGCTCATCTTCAGAACACAAATTAAGATATTTTGGATAAAATTCGGGAGATTTCTAATCCTGCAATGATTGCTATCATTAAACTGGCGTCCATGTGAAAGTCTGGTTTAACTGTAAAGTTATGAAGAATATTTTTTGTGCAAAAATAGTGACATTATTCAACAATTTCTTCTGTGTCTTCATATGCATTCCTCTGTTTGTAAACAGGGCCCATCTGGGTTTTACATCAGAACGCCGGCTCCTATGTCAGCAGCATGAGAAGAAATTGTTGAATAAAGTCTGTATTTTTGTTTTGTTTGTTTATTTTCTTAGCTTCATGATAAAAGGGACTATTTTAACAATGCCCCTACTAACTTTCTGGACCTTGAACGTGGTATCAAGTAGTATTGCTGTCTTTGCAAGGTCAGAAAGCTCTGAATTTAGTCAAAAATAACTTAGTTTGTGATGCGAAGTTGAATGAAGGTCTTGCAGGTTTGTAACACCATAAGGGTGTATAATTAACAACAGACGTTTCATTTTTAGGGGAACCCTTTAAGGGTAAATTTATAAGCCTGAGTACTTGGTATAAGCCAACCTGATCTCAGAGCAATTCGTACATATTTTACAACTCATTTGTACAAATTCATACAATCTCAATCGTACAAATGCACACTTATATTTTCGCTAAATCGTACGTATTATACGAGTTGCACAATTCGCGTGCATTAGTATGACCTACACCTAAACTTACCCATCCCTGGGGTCTTGACAAATTGTACGAGTGAGTTCATGTGAATTTAGCCTCCTCTTAAAATAAGTACGAATTGGTCACAAGATAGCATTGGCAACACATATCTCTTAAACATCCAAAATTCAAATCCCTAACATTAAGCGTGAGTGATAACAATGATACGAGTGTCTGTTTTTGCAATGTTCCCCACCTGATTGTTTTAAGACAGCTCCTGATACCTTTTTGGTTACTCTCCTCTACCAACTTCTCCTTTTCACTCTCTTTCTCTTTCAGGTCGCTCCTTCGTCTTTGGTAGCAGAAGACGATGTAGTTCGTTCCTCTGTTGTTGTCCCAGAAGGTTCCAACGGCGCTTTCGTACCTCAGACAGAACTCCACCCGCAACCCTTCGACCTGGAATGGAGGCGCCAACACGAGGTGGAAAGAGAAACAGTCGGTCTCGCCATCGCTGGACCCAGGCATGTACTCCGCCAACAGGTCGAAGTGACTCTGCCAGCCGTCCAGAGTGACACGGGCATAGACGGCCTTGTGGAAGCAGAGGTTAAGTACTCGAACGATGCCCCGGATGGTGGTGGATCCAGGGAGCAGCTCGATGCGCTCCAGTTCAAGCTTCTGCTGCTGAAGTCTCACCTCCATGTCCTCGTGCATCGCCGGGACATTGAAGAGGCATGAGATGTTGTATTCCTCACCCTCTCTGCCATCTGCCTCCAGCCTCGAAGAATCACGGTTGTCGTACTCCTTCACAGAAACCAGGTCCAGACCAAAGGCATCCGCAAACGACACCTTTCTTCTTACGGCTACCGGTGGGGGCTCGGGTTCCGCCTCCTCCGATTCATCTCCAGAGCTTCCATCTAATACCCTGTCCACTGTTTTCTCCACTTTTACCTTTTCCTTGTTGTTTCTCATTTTCCAGTCACTACAGATGGGAGGCTCCAGGTTGCAGGAGAACATGCCTAGGTAATGCTGCATGGGTAAAGTCTGAGAGAACAACACTAACCTCCTGAAACTTTCACTCACAACGTGACTAGGCACAGAGAGTCAGGTTGCAGCTGAACATTGTGTGGTTGCCAGGCTTAAAAATAACTGCGGGTGCTAGCGAACTATGCTGGTCTTCCTGGTCACTAGTGTCTGGTAGACGTGGGACACTTTGATGTGCTCATGTCGTCCGTTGAACTCTGCTGAACCTGATAGCTTCGATTAATGCTTTTGAATTATATATGTGTAGTGTGTCTGTTTGTGTCTGTGGGGCTAGTTGTCACATTGGAAAATGGTGACAATAAAGTAACTACAAATTTGAAATGCGTCTGTTTTTTTTTTGTGTATATTGGTTTTAAACACTTGGATGAAACAGTCTCACAGAATAAAGACTTTGGTGAATTCTGCTTTTTGCAGTGGTCATATTTTATGTCTGTTGGTAAGTGAACACAATAATAACCAGACTGTCATTACATTTAAATAATATATTAATACTATATCAGGTTGAGAAATGTTGTCATGTTTTTTTTTTTTTGTTTTTTTTTTCAGTTTATGTAATTCATTAATGACTGTTTCTTCTGGCCAAATATTTTATTTTATTGTTAATATTTAGATTTTGTTTTTGAGTTGAAAGCATTTTTGTCTGTAGTGCATTTTAAACACTTACTGTTAATTACATTCAGATATTATTTCATATTTCAAAACAAAAGTATTTTATCAAATAATTGTGACCAGTAGGTCAAGTTCTGCCATGCCACATAGGCCTATTGTCAGTTTGTGTTCAATAAAACTTTTTTCACATTTGTTTTCACATTTCCAAGAAGTGAATGAGTGAAATGGACATTAATATAATTTTTATTTAATTTATACAAATTTTAACTTTTAATTTGATTTGTATGTGCTTTTATTGTATAGTTGCTGCTGCTTTTGCTTTGTGTTTTTGTGCATTATCACAAATGACCACAAGGTGGCAGTGTCTAACCAAAGTTGTCTGCACATTGTTTGTTTCTTTGAGACTCAAAAAATTATTCCAAAACATGCCAGTAGGTGGCAGCAAACCCTTGTGTTTCACGCAGTCTTCCCAAACCGATTTTCTCCTAAAATCCATATAGAAAATGCGTGTTTTTGATGTCTTTGTGATAAAACCCATGAAATGGTGGATTTTCTTAATTAAATCTTTTATTTAAATTGCATGCATGTGGTGAAAAGGATATTATATTTCTGATCAATTAATAAAAAAACACCTCTGCAGACATATGGCAGATATTTGTTAATATTTTGTAAGTGTTAAAATGTTCTAATATCAAAAGCTGCTATGCAGTGCATTAATTTAAATATGCATGAACAATATTTTGATTATATGCAAATATACTTTTTTACATGACCATCCATCGTTTATACAAATATCATATTTAATGCAGGTAGTTTTTGCTTCAACAATATGTAACGAAGACAGTACATGATAATGAATTAATTCACAAAGGGAAACTTTATTAATCTTTGTTCTGAATATCAATTTCCCAATTGTATGCATAAGAAAATTTCACACACAGTTACGGTTCACTTATGCTGCATAACTCACCATTCCAGTATGTGCATCAACTAAAGAGCTTTAGTCATTCGAACACATAAATATGCAAAAGCAAATATTATTTTACAACATCAGCTGATCACTCAAATAAACAATATTTAATCACAATGAAAAAAAAAGATTGCTGATGATCTACAGTTGTTCAGCTTGAGATGCATTTAAATGAACATGGGGTGTGTGAACCGAACCAAGTGTTAATACGTTTAATACTAAAAGAAATAAAAATATTAAAAATACATAAAGTAAAGCCTGAATTTATGTTAAACAAAAAAAAAGAAAGAAGAAAGAAAAGAATGCACACAAAACATCTTCAAGAAAGCACAAGAATTCCCAGTTGTTCCTTTGTTTCCAACACACCTCCACATTGCTCATTTTCAGATTTTTATAAACCATAAATGACACTTATAATGACTGCATGTATTTGTTTGTTTCATATTATCCATTCATAATAAACAATATTATATAAATATGTATTAATCACAAACACAGGCAAACAGGTATTAAAATGTAAGAAATAATAATTCAAATATTGATAATAAAACTGTAAATGCTAGCACTCCGCATACTTGTTCCTCATAATATCTGCTGGTCTGTCCGGCAGATGAAACAATTGATATTGCATTCTTCTTATTAGCGTATTAAAGAATCTCAACAAACAAAACAAACTCCTTCAACTTCTAATGACTGTATTGTTGACCCAGCAGGTGGACATGACGTCACGTGGGGTCGCAGTACGCCAAAAAATAACAACAAGCGCGTCCGCGTTAGTGCCTCCCCGCATTCTAATAAGCTAGTCCCCCCCAAACTCGGCCGATACATTGCGATGTATTGAATCGAGATACAAAAAAACAAGCCGCCGCTTCGCGTTGCGCGTCATGCGAGCGCATTCAAACAGGAGTCGGTGTTACTCGGGCGTTTTTTTTACTGTTGCATCGGTAATAACAGCAGCACACTGACTGAAGACAGCAGCGTCTCGCAACTCCGAGCGGAGGAATATCAACAGCGCGTGTTGTGCGTTTGTTTTTAGCGCTTTTTTAAACCACTGACTCGTAAACACGCCAAACTTTGCATCCGCGAAGAAGATACATTCGCTTCTTTTGGTGAGTTTTCACGTTTATGCCTTTCATACGAGCTTGACTCCACTGAGAAGTTGCAGACGGCTTGTTTGGTGCTCGTTGGATGGTTTATTTGTTGTTTTGACAGTGTTTGCGGTGTTAGAGAGTTCGGGAGAACTCGTTTCTGTGATTCTGACTTTATAAACAATAAACAGCCAGTGACAGTTTTGATAAATTTGATTATTGCGCGTCTTTTTTATGCTGAGCAACTTTTGTTGTGTTTATAGCGGTGTTTATTTGTGCGTTTCGGTTTTAAAACAACCTGTGCGAAACGTTAACATGCATTAGTGTTTCACTGTAAATAACCACGCAATTACTATCTAACGTATTTAACGGACAACTATTTTTAACTAATGCATTACGGCATAACGTAAATAAATGGAGATGTGCACATGATCTATAATTGATTTCACTGTCCATTTACTGTTTGTACACTTATTCTCAAATGATGAGAGATATGTTTATAGTTTTAAATTTTTTAGTGTTGTAAAAAATAAATACAAATTAAAATTATGAGCTAATTTATTAATTTTTGTAATGCACTCCTGGAGTCAGTACTTTAGTATGTTTTTGAGGGTTATGCTTTTGCATGAGATTTTGTATTGTCAGATTGTCATCAAATGTAAGAAATACTGTATAGTAAGTGACATTTCAAATATATATATATATATATATATATATATATATATAATAATTATGAAGTCAAATATATAATATGTGTTAAATATATATGTATATTACATATGTGTATGTGTGTGTATTATAAAGATAATATAATGTACAGTATATTTTATTATTATTATTATTATTATTACTATTATTATTATCATCAAGGTTAACATTAATCTTACCGTGGTTGCTTGCTCCATTTCCATAATCCGAAGTGAAATCTTCATTGCTTTAGAGCTGCTCACAGGAGCAGTGAGTGTTAGGACAGTAGGGTTGATGTATTGGAGTGTTAATGGACAGCACTCCTCTTAAGACTCAGTCACATCTACTGCCAGTGCAGTTTCAGTGGGTTCAAGGGATCTGGGACTAAATCAATAGGGTACGTGACACTCACTTTTTTTCTTTCTTTCTTTTTTTAAACAAGGTGTATAGTATTACAGCTCCTATCATGGCTGTGATTAGCTCTGAGAGTTTTGGTTGCAGAAGCACCTCAGTTTCGCTCCGGCAGCTGTGCAGGTGAAGTGCAGGTGTGCATCAAGCCGCCTCGTCACTCAACACTGCGTCGCTTCAAAGAGGCCGTAATAGCAGTAGTAAAATTTCAAGCACAAGCACACACACCTCGGCAGCTCCAGACGTGCTCTGCAACGAGAAGCCCGGCCCTTCGTTAGCCCCACGCAGTTCTTCCCAGGTGATTTTAATTAGCAGTGTTTCAATGAGCGTGATGTTTCAAGTACGACACGTGGAGGGAGGGAGGCACGGCTGACCCGCGACAGGAAAGAGGGGCCTAAATTCGAATTATCCCGATGTTTTTGTAGTCGCAGCCTGATTACGGCATTCATCATCGGCTGGGGTGTGTGCACTGCTTGGCGTTAAAAGGAAAAAGACACATCCTTTTAAGATTAATGTGGGTGCATTGAGTAAAATAAAATCATTTGTCTGAGTTAAGAGCTGAACACTTCTAGGTTGTGCTTTTATTCGTATCGAGAGTAATGTGGGTGGGACTGTTTCATTGTTTGAAATCATGACTTTAGTTCTTTCATATGAAGTCTAACAAAAAATTAAATGCACACCTGAACTTAAACTTAAAGTGTTTTTTGTTAGTTCGTTCGTGTTATTGCAGTAAGTAACGTATTACCCTGTGTGTTTTTAATATACATCTCTAAACAGGGTCATAAAACTCTAATGGCAATTAAGCCAGAAAGCCTTCTGTTTGTATCTATGTTAACTTCACAGAAATGTTTCCATGACAACCTTCATGCACGTTAAGGCAACCAGAGGTGATCAAGTCTTTTTTTTTTTTCTCATTTTCGTCCCCCCCCCTCCCTTTCTTTTCCTCTCGCAAGAGTGGAATTTGTGTTGACAGTTCTGGCCTTTAATGGCACTTTGGTGGCGCGTGAAAGTATTTGTTTACCGGGATCATATGCTGCTAGCTGTCAGCCTCGCAGAGATTGACTTCTCCAGATAAAAGACTGTATTACATGCTTAAGAGGTCTTATGTGCTGTAATTATCCACATCATCCTAATGACGTTTGGTGTGCTTCAGTAACTAAGACACTGAGTGTTTCTTCTGAGGTCACCTATTAGAAATAAGAAATGCTTTTTTGTTGTTTTAAAGCTTTGTGTGTCAGTGCATGTGATTTTTATGCTTATTTTATGAATTTAAATGTTTAATGTTTTGACTAATGGAATGCTTGGTCTCAGTCTGAGGTTGCAATGCTCCAGACCTTTCGTTTAATTTTTTTTCCTCCTTCGACATGGTATATAATCCCCAACTCTAGTCTTTTGACTGTGACGGCGCTCTTTCACACGAACAATATCACATGACCTTTATGGAGAGGTATTAAAATCACCCATAAGCATCTTATCTTAGCACAAATGCCCTTGAAATTATTAATTGTATGCTTAACTGATATTATCAGTGCTGATATGTTTTGTCATCCCTTTTTTTTTTTTCCAAATTAAAGGCATGACAGGGTCTTGTTGGCTGAAGGCACTGATTTATTGAGCGTTTTAGTCTCTGGTTGACTTAAAACCCCAGTCGCTGTGGATGAAGGGGGCCGTCATTTGTAGTAAACGGCAAGGTCAGCCCCACTCGGACCAAACTTGCCTGTGGCCTGTGATGAGTGGAAGTCGACTCGAAGCTAGTTTGTGTGATGCTGTTTACGCCAGACTTAGTTGCAACAGCTATGCAGCATGATTTTTTTTATATATATATATATATGTATATGTAGATAGATAGATAGATAGATAGATAGATAGATAGATGGATAGATTTTTTGCTTATTTAAAAAATAATGAATGAATGATCCAAAATAATGATCCTGCTTTTAAAAATAATAACATAGATACTGTCAGTACAGTAGAACCACAAGCTGACCTTCTAAGGGGAATCTCTGAGGACAATTCTGTTAGCATGAAAAAAAAAAGTGTTTATTTGAAACACGTTATGGAAAAACAGAGGATTTGTGACAGTAACGTCTCCTGACAGGCGTATTAGGCTGCAGAAAGAGCATCGGGCCCGAGGCTGCGGGCATATGGTGCTGCCTTCTGCTGGCATCGCTCTAGAACAAGTTGCAACACTGTGGCAGGGTCACGACGGGCTCAGGTTTGTTCCTCCTGCCCTCTCTAAATAATAACAGGGCAAATTAATGCTCCCTTTGTCTTTGACAAGGGCAGAGTGAATATTTTTAGTTTGACTCTTTGGCCCGAATTGTTGTTTTGATGGTTTTGCTTCATGCTGTTGTTGAGTTCCTGAGCTGACGTTATGAGTTAATGTGTTTGACCTTCATGTTGCTCTATTGATTTAAAGGAATGCCTGATTGTTGTGCTTGACATTTAATTTGTGTAACAAAATAGATTTTATGCTTGCGAAACACCTCTGGTATTGCCATATTTTTTGGGATGTTATAACACAGTAATAGGTTTTTTGTTGTAAAATTGGTATTATGGGTATGTTATTAACTTTTTGTAAGGATTAGTCCAGAAAATTCACATTTGTCTTTTGATATTGATGTTATATTATTAGTGGTCTTGCAAATGTGTGTATATGTGGATTGTGATTATTAACCATGACCATGGTAAATATCATGAAATAATCAGATTTTATTAGTAATTCTGTTATTATTTTATTAACTTATTGTGAAGTATTTGGGATGAATTGTCACATTTTATATTTATATTCTAGCTTCTAAATGTATCTTACACCCATATGGAGCTCGATTAAATAATGTCCACCAATCTAAATAAATAGCACAATCATATATTGAATACTGAAACACAAGCATCCTCTCTGAACTGTATATGAGTCTGAGTGTGTGTTCAGGGGCCTGTGGGAATGTGTGTGTCGTTGTTGTGTTTGGTGCTCAGAGATATCTTCTAGACTGTTTAGGGTTAATTAAATTCCCTCTGACTCGCTCTTTGTCTTTGATAGGGCCACTTACAGCATATGGCCGCAGCAATACAATAGTTTATTTTTATGATATTTGATGAGTGGTTTTTAATTTTAATTGTCACTTCTGGCAACCAGCAGGGCAGATGGTGTAGATTTGAATGCCCATCAGAGCCTAAACACCCTCCAGGCAGCTGTTGCTAATAAACTTTTTTTTATTCCCCCTTGTTTTTTTCCCCCCTAGTTTCCCCCCACGCAACACGTTTTAGGTCAAGAGGAGTCAAACCTGTTACAACACCTGTTTCTGCATATGTAAATCTGTTGTTTTGTCATTTCATTAAACAAGAAAAAAAAGGCAACAGTCCCTTGTGGTTGCAAATGCGACTGGCATCGAGCCCACTTGGCAGGGGTGAAGACAGCGAGGGGAGGAGGGAAAGACACGTAAAAGACAACTGTGGTTTGTCGCCCGACCGCAGGGCCATTGGATGCCGCTTCAGTGTGAGGATGTTTTCTGAAAGGGCCCCAGTGGAGAATATATCCACCCCCCCTCCTGTACTTTTACATTCACCGGAAGTTAGAACCTGGCACACTCGTGGCTGGCACACGCTCCTATTCAACCCCCACTGCCGTATTCCCATTGCCCTCTCATCATGCCGGGATGTCAGAGCCCTACTCCGGGCCACATGTGCCTGTCCCGTGAGTGCGCTGCCTCTGGGGCTAATTGCCCCGGCCCCCCTTCGTAAACCGCTGGTGCATGACAATTTTTAACCCAAAATGCATCTTCGAACCATCATATACATTCTCTCTCTCTCTCTTGCCCGCCACACTTTTCCACCCATTTCTTGGGTAAGTTGTGGGATTTGAGTTGTAATCCCATCTGTGTACGCAGGATGCAACAAATATGGCGTGAAATTAGAGGTTATTTCGCGGCTTTGAAGATTACTGTCATCGTTGTGGCGAACGCAGCTTTGTGTGCTGTACTGTTACAAGCGTCCATCTTACCTTGTTATTCCCCTACCTGGGTGTTTTAATTTGGCTGTTGATCCGCAAGCTACCCCGGGTTTGGCTCGGACGGCCTCCTGTTTGAGGGTCCCCGTGGTGTGCTAATCTCCCCGGGCCGCTGAGGTATCCTTCCTGTGATTTAGCGCCTCTCTGCGAGCCTCTCTGGAGCGCCGCGCCATCCCTCTATGATAGGGAAGTTCATTAGGGATGTGCCTTTGATGGGGCAGCTTTTCATGTGACGGCGCTCTCAAATACCTTGATGTAGAAGCTTAAGAAGCCATTGTGCCGCGAGCGCGTCTTATTTAGATCTGCATAGTAAATCGACCCGAGTAAATACGGGAAGAAGCAGATGGAAGCAAGGAGATAAGGCCCGAGCGAACAATCGCATTTGTATTTTGTTATGATGTTGACAGCAGCTAAAATTCACTAATCTAACGCCACTGATCTGCATTTCAAAGAAATCTCATTTAGCAGCAGGGAGGATAAAGTTCTTTTCATTGTGGTCGCGCTTCTTTTTTTTTTTTTACTTGCATTCTTCGTTAATTTATCTGCTGCAGATTTAACGTTGGGCCGGGCGCGAGCATGCTGCATGTTGCAAAGGGGATCTTAAATACCCTGAAAGCGGTAACGTCTAGACTGTGAACCGGGGGTAATTACACGTCCGCTGATGAATGGAGGGAGTTTGAAGACTCATCTTTGTTCGGGGGGCCTGAATTGCTTGACTAGCTCTGATAAGGGCCATTCGGCCCTCAGTCAAAATATATTACGGTGGCTTCCACCTCCTAACACGGGAACGGTATTTACTTGAAAAGGTAAAAAATTATTGTGTACTGTAATCTGACTTGTTCGCATAATGTCTTCTTTCATCCGCACACCCAGCAGAGGGGCCGGAGAGCTATTCCTGCCCTTGATTTGAAATAGTTTATCGCGACTTTTAACGCCAGGCTTCATGTAAATATCAGACAGTGGCATTAGGACAACCTCCGCTAATGCAGTGTGTGTATATAATTTGATAGTATTTAGAGATCTCGAATTGAAACGGGTCCGGTATTGTGCAAACCTGTCATCACAAGGTCATGCAGACTAATAACATTGGAAAAGTCCATTTAAAAGGTGAGTTTTCACAGTTCAAAGACATCGCGGTATTAACTCAAACTGGAAATGAGTTGGGAATGAACGGGACATTAACGCTTTTCCAGAATTATTATTGTGAGCTTTTTATATTGGATTTCATTTCCAGAGTTTGTGTACACATGCAAAAAGTACAGACAGAATGGTCTTAAATCTAATTTTTATGATAAATCTATCATTCAAATGTTGACTGAGCAAGTGTGCTTAAATATGCACTATTTGTGTGCCTAAACCGTGCATATTTCGAGAATTATGAAGAGCATATACTAGCACATGTAATTGAGTGAGGAAGATGTGTATCTTAATACCCTGGCTAATAGACAGTTTGAGCTATTTCCTCCAAACACTCAGTCTCAGTTTGTAACACCTCCTCAAACACAGGCGGTTAAAGTAGTGGCGGATTTGTGTTTGCAGAAACGCTCTCCAAAGCAAACCCCCTCCTCTTTTTGTACAGTTCAGGGAGCAAATTCCACGGGATCCTGAAGTTGTTAGTTGCCTACAGGGGTCTTTGGAATTCTGGGACAGAGAGAATCTGAAGCCATTCGGTTTGTGTGTGTGTGTGTGTGTGTGTGTGTGTCCCATACTGTAGCTTCACAAGTGAACTGTACTCTTCAAAAAAAAAAAAAGAAATATGTTACAACTTGCAGTTTTTTTCAAAAATGAGGTGAACTGAGCTGCACACGCTCATTTAGTTGAACATATCTGTGAGTGTCAGCAAAAAAAACGGCAGAAGCCTCGATGGAAAGTTTGATTTATGCTCGGTTAGTTTTAACCTGCCAGGCATGGCAAGCTGTTTCGCGGGCAAAACATTTTCCCTCATTTCTGACGCATATTATTATTCTGGGTGTGATGTGTGTCAGTCTGAAATTCAGACGAAGGTATCGAAGTGCGTTGAAAAATGTACAGTTGAAAATGTGAATAAGGTATAATATCCTTCTTTTTTTGTTTGTTTTTTGACAGATTCTCTCATACTTGGACTCGGCTCTCCCAAACAAACGGACATCAACTGAAAGTTTCCCCTCAGGGTAAGATCGAAAGACACAGCTTCTCTTGTACTTCTGTCAACACTTTCATCTTTTTGGCAGATGCACTCTTTGAAAACGAGATAAAAAACTAGAGCGTGATCGTACGCAACTGCGGCACATTGACGTGAAACAAGCCCACATCCAGTTATTTGATTGAGCTCTCGTGATGGAGTGTGTCAGACTTTGTTGTAATTATTTTGCAATGGAGATGAAAACCGCCCGTGTGACACAAACAGTAAACCTTGCCTGTCATTGCAGTCTGCCTTAATTTCACTGACAATTTGCTAACACTGTTGTTCTTTGCTATTTTGCTACCTTTTATAGCATTTAAAAAGGTAATATGCTAAAAACAAAGGAAAAAATATGTATGTTTACACATGTTTCCCATTCTGTTGTCGTTCAGGATGAGACCTGGTATGGCCGTTGCTCATAGCGCAGCAGGAGTACTCTGAAACCAAGGCAAAAGCGGTGAGTAAAAGCAATCTTTAAAGTGCTAATTTGCATGTTCGGTCTGTCTGTCTCGGCCATAATTGATATGTCCTCTCAAAAATCACTTCCATTATATATTCCATCAACCACATCCTGAGAGAAGCGTTAATAACGAGGAGTTCAGGGACCTCTTAAAGATTCTTGATGCATCATGATAGTTGAGAGAGTCCACTTAGTTTCTGACGGCCTCAACGGTTGTGTGGTTTTACGTTAAAGGCAGTTGAAGTCAAGATAAATGTATTGTGGTGCATAACCCAGCAGGTAAAGGTTTGAAGCGTGTTGTTCGGCTCCCTCTGGCCATCCGTTGAATCCCTGACGATTGTTTTGTCACCAAGTAAGTGAAAAATACGCATAAGGAATCCCAGCGTCTGTGACAATGTGACTGCTGATTATGTGGAGGTTGTGGTCACCGTCATTAGCGATGTAGACATTGCCAGACGGGCGGCTACAGTTGCGAAGGGTAAACGAGAGAAACCTGCATCTAAGGCAAATCACCCAGAGGGGAGCTTCTTGTCATGTTTGATAATTTGAGTAAGAGATTTGTTGAGGGTCCAGTTATTAGCTACTTTAGGTACTCGGTTGCTATTATAAATGGATAAAATAAATGTAATAAAAAATAAAAAACTGTAGCTCTTGATAGGAGAAATGTTAAGGAATGCACTGGCCAATCTTCTAGATATAATGAATGGGGAATAATCTATTAAAATATAGTGCCTTTAGATGCAATATGTGAAGTTGAATCACAAAGTAAATTTGTATAAATATTTGTGAATGTAAAACATTTTTTAATTGGTCACCTAAAACTTTATTCATTCATTGATATGAAAAAGTACATTTTGGAACATTTCTTCATTTGAGTTTCAAGTCATACAGGTTTGGAACAACTTTATGGTGAGTAAATGATGACTTTGAGTATTTTGGCCACTTTAGGTTAACATTTTCCTTAATTAGTCTACAAATAATGATTGCAAAAAAATGTATGCTCCATTTATATATAACTTAAGAAAATGGGTAAGCAGTAATCTACTGGTGATTTGATGAATCAGGCCATGCACATTAATATTTTTATAAATATATATATATATATATCTAAGCTAAGAAAGTTTCACATTGCCCACACTGCCGATTTGCTAAACTCAGCGGAGTCCAGCTCTGTGGAGAAGCGTCCATCAGTAAGGCTATTTCAAGCCATTACTCTGCCTTTGAGGTGCGGGACTGATTAAAGTTTGCATTTGCTGAAGAGGTTGGGTGGCTTGGCTTCAGGCAGGGGCTGAAATCCCCAGAAGTCACTGCCTCACAAGGCTAAGCAAAGCCCGGCTCCTCTCTCCCCACCTTAAAGAGATTTGAATATTAGTTTTTAATTTGACGAGCATCCACTTAAATCTTCAAAGATGAACTCTTAAAGCATATCTGTTCTGGAACAGAAGTCTTCTGATCAGTGCGTAAAAAAAAAAGTATAATTGCTGCCCAACTTCACACCGCCGATGCACACACATTATAAAATCTACAGCAATTAAGCATATCTCACCCGAGTTTAAAGACGAGGGATGGCATTGCTCACTCTTCTGTTGGACGGACTAGTATGTTCTTCGCTTTGAAAATTGATTTCTTGTTCTAGTAGAGCGCCTGTCATTTCCATCTAAAATGGCTCAGAGAGAGCTCTTCCACTCCCCGGAGTCGAGAGTAACCTCCATGGGGCTTTGCTCTGGACACTCGGAGACGAGAGCTCGGAAGGATATCAAAGGAAACCGGGCTCCGTCTCCACTGGAAGGTCTCATTGTGTGGCTGATTTGGGATTGGAAAGGGAAGGTGGTTGGGGACGGAGATGAAGCGAAACCTGGTTCCTCCTAATCTTTATCCCCCATTAACCCCCAGAACCCGAGCAGCTCCTGGGATCAGGTCACTGGTCAATCCCCCCCATTTCGATCGAATATTTTAAACTTAAGACTTTTTATGATGGATGGGAAATAAGTTGAGGCCATCAGAGGTTCACTTCATGGTTCTGGTCTTTCTCTTCTTCTTAAACTCTCTTCGCTCCATTGTTTTGTCTCCATATTAGAAAGAAGGATTTTTTTTGGATTCTGCCCAAGTTTCCATATTCCCGTTAAGCTTGGTTCGGGAAAGGGCTCATAAAGCCATGCTGTGAGCAAATTGGAGCTTGAGTAGCTCCTTGTCTTGCCCATTCACACATCTTTTTTTCTTAAAAGTGATAATAAAAGGTTTGCAGAGTAAACTCTGGCTACAACGGTGGCGCCTACGTGCCCTCACTTCCAGGCATTCAGGTCCAGATAAAGCGAAAAGCTACATGCTAATCTTTCACATTGGCATCTAGACAGCTTTATTTACTCACATCCCAAAAGACAGCGAGACAGAAGGAAACAAATCGAGGCCAGTTTGAAAAATAGAGGCAGATTTTGTAGAGAATGGACAGTTGCCCTGAGAATAGAGTTAAAGAAGAGAGTCTGCCATCATTCCTGATAGAGGAGACAGCCCGAGTCAATGAGGTTATTGATCCGGCAGGAGTGCTATGCTAATCAGCCGTCTGAATAGGCCGAGAGTCAGTGTCCTTCACTGCGATTTCTGCTTGGTTTACTGGTCTTTTTAGTCTCTCAATACATGGCCAGAAATTCTGATATGCAGAAGTTTATGGTGTAGGAGCTCTAAACACTGGAATGTGAAACAAGATCCTCTTTTTGACATCAGAGCGGTCTGCCACAAGTCTGACCCCTGCGGTCCAGGTGGTGGGAATTAGTCAGACGTTGGCTTGCAGGTGATCATGCCCAATGCATTGGTTTCATGCCGTCTCATCCTCCCTGCATGTCGCCTGGAGTATATTTTGCACTCCCCGTGCGGTCATGAAATGGATCACTGTGTAGAATAGTCATGGGTGGATTAGAAATGAATGGCCACAGATTGAATATGAGTCCAATTACCAATTTCTGCCAATTTCATTGTTAAGAACGTGTATTAAACAACCACAAGTCAGATCAGAAACTTGCATTCAGACAATTGTCACATTAACTCCAATAGAGTTGACTAAACTAGGATTATGACACGAAACATGCAATAGAAGCTGCCATTGGTTTTTTGCAGCCAATTTATTTAGAGGCTTTGAACCAACTGAGTACGAAGGATTTCTGCCTCCTGTGGAGTTGTAAGACTCCTAGATTATGGGAATAATTGGCCACAAAAAGGATTCATTTAAATGTAAATTAGATTAAATTAGCTTAGTCTTATTTTTTGTGTGTGTGTGTTTTATAAAATGTGATTCTTCTCACAAGAATTCTAGGATTTCTATGCATTTCTCGCATTTGATATTTTATATAAACAGCTAATGTTATTTTGTAACCCTCTCTCATGAAAGCCATGCCTCTGGGCCAATTCTGCGGTCACACTACCTGATTCTGAGGCTTGTGGAGTGATGTTGAGCGCTGAAGCCAGAGGGAGTCATGTGAGAGAGATTCCGTCTGTATAAACATGCCCTTCTTCTTTCTGTGAGAGAGACCAAACAGACAGGGTGTCCCTCAGCCCACCTCACCTGTGAAGGCTTTTCAAATCTCTTTCACTCTCCTTTCCTGTCTGTCTCCCTTTTATTTTCCTCTTGTACTTCTCCAGCTGTTTCCTTCAAGTCCCGTTAAATGAAACTCTCAGAGAGCAGATTCCTTTTCCATCTTTCCGGCTGGTGAGGAGGAATTGAGTTAAGCTCTAATGATTGCATTTGTGACCTAATGTAGATGACCGCAGAAAAAAAACAAAAAAAGCAATTTACACTTGTGTAGTGTAATGAAACCAACATCAAAACACACTCTTTTCGAAAGTATAATTCAGTTTTGGGATTCGCTGAAATGAGTTTAAGTTTTAAGTTTAAATTTGAATTTGAACTGATCCAGAATTGCAATTTAAATTTAAATAGTAAAATGTAGAATAAAAGTAACTGAAATTCACAGAAATTGTGTTTTCAATGTTGCTTTGTTTGAAAGTTTGTGAAAAAAGATTGAGGCATTGTTTTAACTGTTATTTTATTATCTATTTGTTTATTTTTTTTATGAACTGGAGGACAATTTGAATCAAATTTCTGTTTAAATCAAAATAAATTCCACAGGTGTTCCTGATCAAGTATTTAAGTTCATGTAAGTAAAATGATTTTTGTTTAGACTTCTCATTCCACTGCTTTTCCATTTGTTTTCTCCTAATATTTCTCTCCTGCTTTCTCCAGACCCATTTTCATCACTTAATTCTCTTTCTTTCATTCATAGCTTTGCTCCCCCTGTTATTAGATGACTTTCTCTCTCTCTCACTCCGTCTTGCCTGTCTGCGCTATGTTGCACCACACACAGACGCACACAGATAGAGCTGGATGCAGACTGACAGTGCTGCCACAGGACTGATTGAAACTCGTGTCTCAAAGTTGCTAATGCTCACTGAACCATTTTATTGAAGATAAAGTAAATAAAATAGGTTGCCTTATGAGAATTCACTGAAACAGACCAGAATGATCTAGAAAACACACTCGCACACACAGTGAGCAGACGCTCCTCTGATTGGTTCATAGATTCCAGGCGAACGGCTGGGATGAGCTGTTTTCTAGAGGTATGGGAAAGCTAGGAATTTCAAAAGTTTAATGTTTTTTGAGAGGCCTGAGAGAAAGCAAACGGCTCAATTTAAATCTAAGGAATGACTTTTATAAAAAAATACTTGAGTATATACCACAGAGCTCAGGCATTACTGTCAGGTGATGTAATCCAGCGTTTCTGTTTACTTTGGTCTTAAGTAGTTTTGAAGGACTTCACAGCTTGTTGGTTTCATGAAAGGTGCAGAGATTGTTGTTTTAAGCTGTCCACAGAAGGATTTTTACCACATAGTGTAGTTTTATACTACTTTTTTTCCATCCTAAGGTAAAAATTGAATTATGATGCATCTGCTTTTCATAATCTAGTCAATTGCTGATATATAAAATAAAGACAAGAAATACATCACACGGTGAAAGTATGTATATCAGTATGTTTTTCAGAAGAAAAAATAATTGTATAATGGCAAAATTCAGTATCTTCTGAAGCAACTTTAATAAATAAATGTATCTTATTTTTCATGGTTCAAACAAATCCTGATGTATTCAAAAATTCCTGTTCTGAATGTTTAGTCAATTGTTTATTAAACCTGTAACTTTAACAGTTTAAGTCTAAATTAGATAAAAAAAGCGAGCATTTTGCAGTTAACAGAGACCACAGGTCTTGTCTCAGACCCCTCTGAACAGGATTGTCAGTCTTTTTCTGAGTGATGTTCATCTTGATCTGAATGAACAGCTGGTTTAAACACTGAAGCCTAACAAAGCGAGTCACATTCAATACGTTTCTTGTTCCCTTTCAACCTCATGAAGAATCATCCACGTTCACTTTACATTTACATTTGTCCAAATTTCCATAAAGACCTCCTTCCAGCGCAGCATTCTCCTTCAGAAGATAAAGCCAGCGTTAGAATGTGATTCCCTTTGGCTTAGAGGAGGTATAGGTGTCACCCTAATACATTAGCATTGTCCTCCGTTATAAATATTCTGCCAGCCCTTCCTCAGTCGGCTGCCTCTGAATGCTGCCACTCGCCGTGTGTATTGTGGAGAGCGCCGGGCCGTTCCGAATCCACTCTGTCTGTCTTTTATCAAACATCCCGACGCTTTGATAGTTTCCTCATTTATTTAGTGAATAGTTGGAGAGGAAGAAAGGAAGAGAGAATGAAAGAAAAGAGTTTTTACATTATGTAAATGGCGGAGGGGGGAGTCTGTCTGTAATCTCTCACACGCTCATCACGGCATTCTGTGATACTGCCCTCCTGGAAACCATTGTTGGGATTTCTAGCCCCGTTCCAGTCGGGCTCAATGCCTTTTAGAGGATTTTAATACACACGCCTTTCCTCGCAACAACGTTTACAAGCCACCGTTCAATAAAATCTCAAGTACCTCAATGTTTCCTTTGACTGGTCAAAGCATGAAGTATTATGAATGATACAAGAACATAAGAGTGATTTCGAGTCTGCTTGCGTTGTATAATGCAGTGGTTTTCAGTCCTGTTCCTCAGGACCCACTGCACATTTTGCTCATTTTGAAATGAGCTTGTTTTATTATAAATAAACTAAAATGTAAAAAATTTAAATTGACCATCAATACAGATTACCCCCTGTATTAATGATGCCCCCTAACTAGTTCTGAGTCCCCCCGCTTGCAATTATGACATTGTGGAGATGTTCGTTTGACTCATAAGTGTGATCTTTTCAACATGACTTGAACGCACCATTAAATCAACGCAACTCACTCTCACAGTTGGACTAAAACCAAATAATGTTGCATTTCTTGAATTTTTCAGCCAACTGGCAAGCAAAGCCATTTTTTAGTTGCGTTTGGCGCTCGGAGAGTATTAATTTTGGCCCCCAGCGTGTACAAACACACTGTATGTTCGCAAGACCGCCCTTTGTGCTCAACAACAAACTGACAGCGCTAATGCAGGGTAATTATTACCTTTAAGTAGGGATAAGAAAAGAATTGTTGACAGCAAATTGGCTTTTAGCATGCGTCTTGTGCACCTGCGTGTTGATCAGAGTCTGTGATACACAGAGCCAAGAATGCTCTCTCAAAACATACACACACTTACGAGTTTGTGCATATATTTGCTGTTTCTCTCTCTTTATGAAACCACACGTATGTCTGCTAATGAGCTTTCTAAATATATAATTTACCCACTTCACCACGAGAAAGAGGTGTTTGTGTGGCTTTTTTCCTTGCTCAAATTGTTTCCTTTCATTGCCTTGACAGCATAGAGGATTAGCAGCATAACTGGTAACAACCATCAACGTGTTTTCACCGTTGTCACTTTTTTTTTTTATCGTACCCCCCCTCCATTTCACTCCCTTAGTTCACAACTAAAAATGAAAAAACAATGGCTTCGACCTCCAGTGGCCCTTTCCAACGTACAGTGAGTTAAATGGTTTGTAAGACGTTTAATTACCAAATGGTATAATCATTATTCATCTCATGATTAGTTGTATAATATTAAGTGAATCTCCTCCCTTGAGTCCTGTGTTTCACAGATCAATAGATTTAGAGCTGGAATAAGGGGGAGGATTGGACAAAATATTCCTCTGATGTTTCTTTAGCAGACCAATCTCTCATTTATTTATATAATTAGCTTTCATATATGTTTAATTAAATGCAAATTTAAGCGTTCTAGCTACTACATGATATGCTTTTTACAGCTTTTAATATTTATTATAATGTATAAGTGTGCAAAAAGCAATAAATGCACGTTTAAAATTTAATATTAAATCAAATGTGATCATTTTTGTATTATTTGAGGAGAAAGACTGAAAATAAAAAAAGTCTCAGAAATCATGATATTTTGTGCACAATAAGAAATAAACGTTCAGGTTCATACTCGATTTCATACTAATCTTATCGTTAATTGTTTCAGCTCATGATATATAAAGTGTTATGAGGTTTAAATGGAGATTCCTTTGTTGTCTGCATCACAAAACTTATCTTTTCTAACTGTAAACAAGGCAAGCTTATAAGATGTTCCCATGTCATGCTTTCTGGACACGGTCAGATTCCATCAAGATCAGTAGTAGTTAATAGCAGCCAACGTTTTACCCTCCGATGCTTTTTGTCAAGTGTTCAGGACTGAAACGATCTGCTTATTTTCCCCTACAGTGCCACAGATTACATTACGACAGGTGAGTTTTGTTCTGGCTTTTCTGATGTAACACTTCACAGTTGCTGAACCGCTGTTTGAGAATCCGCTCGCACGCATGCAGGGTCTTACCGTTATTCACTCTGATGTGTTTTGCCCACTGCTCCGCCGAGACGTTCCTCTGTCTTTAGTCACCACAAAGAAGAAATGACAGATTACAGGCTTTTGCCAGAGTACATATCAGTCTGTGGGCTTCCTGGAGATCAAGCCTCGAGGTCAGCACTTGAGGAATGCCCAGACACATCACTGGATGGCACTGTTTCCATTTTTTGCTCTTCTGAACCCCCTCGGCTGGATCAACAGGGTTTGTTTTGAGCAGGCTGAGAGCACTTGAAAAGCCAGGAGCTTTAAGAGACCGGAGGGCTTCTCAAAACTCTGTCCCAGCGCAGAAGCATGAATCCTGGGGGAAAAAATCATCTCCTCTGTCTGTAGAGCTCAGTGCTGGGATATTACAGTCCAGAAGAATGTTTATTAAAGCGTTCTAATTAGTTCTGTTTATTTTATGTTTACTTATTTAAGAGAATATCAATATTTGATTAGAACTTTATTTTATTATCTAGTTTAGCATGCTTAATAGATGCAGTGACAATAAATTAAGTAATTAAGTAGCCGGCATCCTGTGGTGTGCTCTGCACTATAATAAACAGCATTTGATAATTGTTTTTTATGGTTATGCACAGCTTTTGTAAGCTGAAATTAATTAAATGACTGCTTGAAATATTTCAGCATTTAAAAAAAGTATTTAGCACGCTCCAGGACCATGCAAAATGAAGGCAAAAAAGATAACTATTCATGGTATCTACTCTTTCTTCTATATATTCATGTAGATTTTAAATTGAGATCTTAATTTTGATGAATAAAATGCGTATACAAATATGGTATTTGTTTGGTTGGGATGGGAGGGATTTTAAAATCAAGATATGACTTATTTTTGAATTTCCAGCATTCATCGGTGTGCACATTTTTACAACAGGAATTTTGTGGTTATTCATCCGTTTAAATTAATTAAATTAGATTCCTCTGATGCTGCCAGGCATTCAGATGATAATTGCATCAACACGCCGAAACATAATAGCGCTCTGAGTGTTTCCAGCGCAGTTCATTTCAATCTAAATCCAGAGCTCCTCTGGCGAGACCGTGTGTTCAGAAGACCCTCATCTTCATCTGGAACATCTCCTCTAACTTAACAATTTATCAGGGGCCAACTTGTAAAACTGCGGTCGGAGACGTTTTGTTAATGAACCGTTTACAGAATTGTCGTAGCCAAATGGTAGGGCTGATATTTGACATTCTCCAGCTGTGCGCTCCCTCCGATGAGGGCCACTGCTGATCTTGCTTGTGCTTTTTATTTATTTTTTTTTAGACAAAAGCTTGCTCGGTGGAATGGACGCTTCGAGCCCGTCGTACAGTCGTAAATAAAGGTGGGAGTCTAATTGAGTGATGTGCGCCGGGGGAACGGTGAGAGATTGAAGGCTGTGTACTGGTAAATAGATAATCACACAAAAGTAAATGGGGTTTTCAAACCTCAATCTACTCCGCCAGCGTGAGCTCGTTTGCATGTTAATCACCACAGCGATTTCCCTCATCACGAGGAAGTCCGCACTCTTTCATAACCAGCTTTTAATTGCATTTAAAATGTCACAGAGGTGAAACACATGTAATTTAGCCATAACTGTGTCCAAATTAATGGCTTCTACTCAGGCGTTCCATTCAATGGACTCAAATGAGTCTGTCACTTTGGTGTTTTGATCTTTCTTTTTATTTTTTTTCCCGCCCACTTGGATTTTTATTTATTTGAAATGCATTAGACAGCTTCTGAATATATCCCACTGTCTGTTCGGAGGGTGCGTCCATTTACAGAAAGCACTGCTAATTCCAGGTTATTTCACCTGAATGCATGCACCAGCGTCACCCTGGACGCTAACGAGGATGACATTAGACGAGGGTGAAAAAGTCAGCGGGACTAGATTTAAAGAAGCCCCCAAAAAGTTTATTTTCCTTCATCACCAGGTGTTCTAGCACACATAAATTACTGAGATGATGTTTCCATAACAGAGTGGATGGCACACCAGAGAGCCAAACCTGCAAAACAGACCTATTTAATTTTTCATAGAGGAGGACCATCAGGAGCAATAAGCCAATATTCTCCTTCCCTTTTTCCAGATGCTTTCTCTAGCCTTGCATCTTTCCAAACCCTAGCCTTTACATTTTTCCAGAAAAAAAGGCGGTTCTGCCGAGACCTACATGAAAGAAGAGAACTGTTGAAATGTTAATTTTACCATCTGCTGCCGAGGCCTGCTACCTTTGTGCAAACGTGTGTGTGTGTGTGTGTGCGCGCACGCGCCCTCTCTCCCTCCGTCTTAAATTCCCAGCGGTTCTGTTCTGTTTTATGAATGTGCTGGTATTTTGGTTGTTTGAAGTTTTTTGGATCTGGGAGTTTGAAAGTCAGACTTAGAAAAACAGAATGCCACAAGACGCACCGAGTGACAAACCGATTATCCTGCCCTGGTAGTCCTGATAGCACTCGTCCCCTCTGCGTCTTCAAACCGTTGGAGGCCCGTCCGCTGCCTCAGTTTCCCAGAAACTTCATGTACCAGCAGCTCGAAAGCACTTTTGCTGTGCAGACACACATTGAGGTGTGGCGTTTTTTAAAAGTCCCATATGAAATTGATTTATTTATTTATATTTAATCTCTTCCAGGGAAATGTAAAAAATATGAATATGACTCATTTGCGTAGTTTATTGTTTTGTCTAAACAAATGCTCTCTCGAATGCATATAGAAATGCATAAACCATATATAAAAAAATATTTTTAAATGCTTCAAAAATGTATTAGTCAAACGATTAATTGCATTCAAAACAAGTTGTTTTGTTTGTTTACATAATGTGTGAGTACCGTATAGGCCTGTTTTTATTATTCATTTTTTTGTATATATTTAGGAAAATATGTTATGTTTATATATTAAATATATTTAGAAATAATCTAAATTATTTGAATATACATACATGCATGTAAATATTAAAAAAATATATACTCAAAAATTAATCATTTTTAATTGCTGTCAATTATATATAAATATATATATATATATATTAGTCAACTTTTAGAGTACACTTTATAGAACTCGAAGCTGACAGATTTGGACTAAGAGCCATAAAACTGGATTTCAAGGTCTTTAACTCGCTCCACGCGCTACGATTTTGCGATTGCAACTATGCAGCGTTGTTTGAAAAATGAAAAAAGAGCGAAACTTAAATCCCATTAAAATGATTTTCTTCTCATCATGGGATGAAGCTGACACTTTTTAAACAACATTTTATCAGGTACACAGACGGGGTCCCTGCCAAATGGACAGATTCCATTGTGAGATTTGATAGTTGGCAATTAAGCCGAGACATCCTGAAATGCGACTGTGTGCAGAGTTGCAGAGCGTTTGCCTTGGCCGGGATCGGATTGTTTAGTCTGCTCTCATTGTGAAGCAGCGCTGTTTCTGAGCAGCAGTTGACGGTTGTTTGCAAAGCGCGGGGGGAAAATGTGAGAGGCCACCATTCCCTGCCATTTATTTATTTTTCCCTGTCCTTGGGACTGGAATCTGATTTTTTTATTTTTTTTTGTTCCTGTTACTCTATTCTTTGGGAATTGTGCTTTTTTTCACTGTATATGTGGCTGCTGATATGTAGACTTTTCATGACCTCACTGTGCAGGCTGTGTTTCATTAATGACCAGCTCTGTGGTTTGGGTAGAGGAATAGTTTTCATATGACACCGTCTTGCATTAGTGCAAAGCAGCAGCTGCAGAGAGGCTGAACGCAGCCAATTCTGTGGCTTTGAAAGGTGTGAAAAGTTCAAGTCCCGTTGCAGGAGCCTTGCATTTATAATTCGCGTGTGTAAATTTCTTCTTCTTGTGCATGGTGTGTGTTAAATCGGAACTGCCCGAGACTTGTAAAAAAAAAGTTACCTGCTAATGAAACATTTGTCTTTGATTCTGTGGCAACTCGTCAGACGAAATTGGACGCCGACCGCTTTCCGTGTGCCAGTGTAATGCTTCAACGCCACTTTCCTCTCTCTTTTGAAGTAATTAAAATACATTTTTAATTTCTTTTTGGCTTATACATTGGTGGCAACCATCCACCTCGATGCTTTTATTTGTCTGGAGGAAACATTCAAATTCGTCTTTAATTTAATTGAGTTCAATACAGACCATTTCGTAACATAAACTTTTTCTTGTATGTGTGTGCGTTGGACTACTGTAGCCACCGGTTTGCTACTTCTGCACAGTATTAATGTCCTTTGGGGGAACTTGGATTTGTCCGGGCCAAACAAAAGACCCCTGTTTAGTGCCTGTCTCCTGCTGTTTCGGCTCTTCCTCTGATGAGGTTCCTTCATGATGCAAGTCTAAAAATTTGTGTCATGCATGTTTCAGTGGTTTTGTAGGTATTTATTACCATGTCATACTCAAGTTTGGTCGCTGACAGAGAGGGTTCAGTTGTTAGTCTAGGGGTGCAGTTTGAGCAGAGAGGGTGATGGGGGCAGAAACTTATGAGCCTGAACAATGGAAGGATTAGCTAAGAGTCCAGCTATGCATTTGAAGTCGTGTCTGAGTTTGTTTGGGGAGGTGGATGTGCGTTTAGATGATCCGACAGCAGCTGTTGGGCACTTTTAAACTGTCAGAACATCCTTTTCCCTCCTTGCCTTCTGCTTTCCATCCAGTAAAAGGCAGAGAGTCTCGTACGTGCCGAAGTCCTGATGAGGGGAAAAATGTTGGAAGTATGCTGTGGGGCTTTGGTTTGGATGTGTGAATTCAAATGGGTTGCGGTTGTAACGTTAGCAGTTTCTTCTGTTCCGCGTGTGATTCTTCAGATATGACCTGAATATGTTCATTAAGAGTTTCACCGCAGTTAATCAATTAATGAATCAATGATTGCTCATGAGGACTGAATTAAACCGCAGCACAGCAGGATCAACATGCATTGTATATAAACATCTGATTTGTATTTGATTCGGGTTATATACATTAGAGACCTTTAGCAAAACTTAGACAATGATATTATGCAATGAAATGGGAAATAAAGTATAAAATGTTATATTTTGCTGTCAAAAGGTATGCCTTTGTATCTTATTTACCCCTAAAGTGTGCTCATAAGGTACATATTAGTACCATATTAATACATGTTTGTACTATTTGAAAAAGTAAACTTTTGTACCTTTTCTTTCTGAAAGTGTACAGTTCATATAGGTGTGTTTCACATTCTCTCTGTACTTTTTAAATTCCTGACTTCTCTGGGAACATTTTATTTGGTTTATTTGAAAACGCTTATTGTGACTTGAAAGGCCCTTTTCCTGTGCTTTAGCTTCTGGAACAAATAGCCTAAGCTTTTTACGGTACGGAGCAATTTGTACTTTGAATAGAAGCTGCCGTTTAATAAGTTTGTTTCTGTGTTTTTGATTGGCCTGTATTTGAAAATCAAATGGGTTCTGGTGCGTGTTTCATAGCGAATGCTTCAATTTTGAACTCTTATTTTGTTATTTAATAATTTTTTTCCCCCTTCCTTTTGCATAAACAATTACAATTTTTGTTCCATTCCAGGAATTAATGGAAACCATTTGCATTGGGGGGGAAATTTGTACATGCAGTGCTGTTTTCAATGTCATCACAGGCTACTTTTTGCGGCTAAAATGACAGAAGAGGGCTGCTTTTAAGTACTGTGCAAGCAAACTGATAAGTGAATCATTCCACTCTCTAAACCCTTTTTATTGGGACTTTAATAACCACTGTATTATAAATTATAATGTATTCCTCCGCTTGCTAATGCCCTTCAATATAGCCGTCTAAAATGTGGTCTGAAAGTTATTGTGGCTACCTTTTCAAAGGCAAATCAATTACATGTTTTTGGTAATGCACCATAATTCCGCCGTCAATAGATGAAGGGATGAATTGAAGCGATTCAGAGTGGAGCGGTTGTTCCTGTGATGTTTTTTGTTTGCGCTCTGCACTATTGACTGCGTCCAATCAAGAGCAAGCATTCTGCCTCCGTTCCCGCCATAATGGAAACGGGTTGTCGGAGGCACCTGATTGCGACCTTCAGTTATGTTCGGCTAATGGAATATGGAGTTCTCGTTCACCACGTGTTGTTAAAGCAATTCGGGCCGAAAGTTTTCCTCAAACTCGATGTTTAAAGAGTTCGCCATTTCTGCCAAATTGCAGAGCGCAAGACTTAAGAAGGATATCGGTAGGGAGATCTTCAGGAAGTAAAAATTGCCACTTGCATACTGTCTTTGACCGACCGCGCCAAAGCTTAACCACTCCACGGGAACATGTGCCGTTTAGGAAGATATAAAGGAGTGATTTTATTACCCAGTACATCTCTCCTCAGAAGCGATTTCATTTCTCTTTTCAGCCGCCACAGGAGTCTTTATTTGATCTCATATTCCTGAATTTAACTGCCTCAAACTGGCCGGCCTCAGTTTATTTTCATTTGGAAAACACATTTTCTGTTCAAGGGGACACGGGGGTAGTTGGGATTGAGGTGGGGGCTCTCAGGCTCTGTGTCGAATGTAAATGTCTTCTTTTAGTCACTTTTCACTGTAGATTATTGGAGTCCAAACTTTTCATTTTCTCCCACCTGGAGCAGATCCGACGTGTATCTGCAATGCCTACAAACGAGACCGTTGAGTCTTAGTCTTTCACTTCGAGTCTTTGAAAGGTTTGAACTATTCAAGGAGCCTGTCTGCTTGTTCACAGGTTGTTAATGTTCATTTTTTTGGGGATTATTCAATGACGGCAACAATTCAAATTTTTGCATTAAATTTTACTAGCTTTTTGTGGCGAAAATTACATTTTAAACTACTTTCGGTTTAAGATGCGTTGTGCTAAGTATCCTAAATGCACACACTTAACATTTCTCTAACTTTTCGCATCATTTGAAGATTGCTGATTGCTTTTAAATGACACAGTGTCTCTTAGTTTTATTAATACTTTAATTTTAACATGTATTTCTGCTTAGATTGTTATTTATTTAAAAGGTCATCTATTTTAATAGTGCATTTTCATAGTTTAATATTGGGTCTAGGACAAGGATAAAGCAATAAAATCTGGCCTATACATAAAAGACATTTGAAAAAAGGTTCCAAGACTGTTTTAATGTGACATTCATAAAACAAAAAGAACTCTGCTAGTTTTAATAAAGATCAAACCTTCAGCCATAAAACTGCTCATAGTTGAAGAAACACCCATTTTGGGTCACGATTGGGGTTGAGAATTGCTCTACTCCTTGCGTTCTCAGGCTGTCTGATGCACCCAAACAACTTCAGATTTTGTCATGTGTTGACACAGATGTTCAGGCGTGTGATCCAGCACGAGATGTTTTAAATATCGGTGGTGGGGTGAGACTGTCTAGTCCAAACAAGGCTGCCACATTGCCAGAGTCTGATCATCTGGGACTTGTATCAGGACTTCAGGGTCTCTGTTGGATTCTCCCGCTAATCACACCTCTCTGACCTGTCTGATGACAGCACGCTGAAAACATTCAGCAGTTTTCAGAGACCAGAAACTCTCCTCAGCCATCCCTGCCCCTCTCATATTTTTTTTTTATTTGGCTAGCCTCCATACAGCGAATTACCTCCAGATGTAATTCCTATCCCCGCCCCCCTACTGAATTAGTGGCTAGTAAAAATTAGGTTTAAATTAGCTGCGGCAGGGAGAATGGTTAAGTTTGAAATCTCCTTATAATGAGTTTATTATTCTTTGGTGGGATACCATTTTCCTGAATTGATTCTCTCTTCTTCTTTTTTAAATAATCGCTGTCTGATTGAATAGAATCAAACCTCTGGATTGGATGTAGCTCATGTACTTTTGGGGTTCTGGTGTAATGTGAAACGAGCTAAGACGTGTCCAACTTTCCTGCTGCTTTTTATCATTTATATTTTTCTGTTTTCTTTTTCTCCAAGTGTTTGTGATTTAAAAAAAAATTGAAAAGGGAATATTTAAAATGTTTGGAGATCAGATTGTGTACATCTTTACTCTTTAAACTGCAAATGTAGAAAATCTAAGCCCAGTTTATTCTCATATATATTTAAGGAAAGCATTTGCTCCGATATCTACTTTCAAATATTTAAAATACTTTCAAATGTTTCAATATATTATTGAGCAGCAGTATGTGAAGACTAATGTGTGGTTTTTGCGATTAATTTAGCTAGGCATTAAACCTAACTTTGTATTTTGTTAGTAAATTCATAAATAGTTTGGTATTTCAATACCAAATGAAGAATGAAGGAATGAAGATTTGTGTAGACAGAGCACAGGTTTTTCATACTTTTATATTAATAATATATATATATATATATATATTAAATGAGTTTTTGAGAAAGTGTTTATTTTTTTTCATTCGAATGATGTAATAAAAAAAAATAGTTTGTTTGTTTTTGTCCTGTTGGCAAGCGTTAAGTTAAATGTATTATTTAATCTCTCTTTTATAATGTTTGAGAAAAATATTAATAATACTTTTAGAGTTTTTTTGTCTTGTTGGCAGTTGTTACATGTGTTACCAAAAAATGTTTTGTTTTGCTTTCAGTCCTTTTAAGATTAAAAACAACTTTTTTTTTTTTACGTGAAATGTTACCAACAAAAAGTATCCATTTTCTTCTTTTTTTTATCCTTTCTTTTATCTTTTGAGTTGTTTAAGAGTCTAAAATACTAAACATTTTTTTTTTTTCCCGTCATGTTGACAAACGTGTTGAGTGGTCATCGTTGAGTACTTGTCATGTTGCCTTTCATCTTATTACAAGTTTGGCATCTCCAAGCGCATCAAATACCCATTACCTGCGTTCCTCCAACAATGCAATGCTAATACAAATTACAGCCTTTACAGTATTATAATATCTCTTGAGCGAGAGAGGAAGTCGGCTGCCATTCAGTTTGCTTTCATCTGCCGCCAATCTGCCGCATAACAGGTAAACTGCTGTGAGCTGCACTTGCTTGTATAAATTTACCCACACAGTCAAGTCTTTGATTTCATCAACTCATCTAATTCAAATGCGCTTTTGAAGGAGCCCACATTTTAAGGGTAGACACAGAAGAGCCAATTTAACCTGGAGTGTCTGTCTCGTTCTGCGGGGCTTTCTGTTTGAAGTGGCCGGTCAGCTTGAACTGTCTGACTTCTGTCATTTCGATCTCTTTTATTTCTCCGCTGAAATGTATACTTCAATCCTCCCTACAGATGCTAGAGTGGAGCAGGTATCATTAAACGGAGAAAATGAGAATGAGAGAGAGCATGAGAACGTCGTCGCGGCTGCCGGGGTTGGTTTGTTTTCAATAGGAACTGAAGGCAGGGCCCTTTTCCTGGGGCCGCTCACTGTGCCTGTTGATATTGAGTCGAGCAAACACTCTCTCTGGGATGTCCTGTCGGGCGTCTGGCCAGGGTCGCAAATGAAAGTCACATGTGAGGAATCCTGCGCGGGGATCCTCGGAGCTGAAGCCAGCCCCCGTCTCGCTCCCGGCCCCTGAGCTTAATTAGCTTTTTAATGGAGGTGCCACCAAACGTAGCTTATTTACCGGCACAGATAGCGGCTTATTTTGATGTGCGTTGCGTCTCAGAGCTCTTTGAGGCTCGGGGTTGTTATTTTCAGAGTAATGCTGAGGATTAAACGTGCATCTTATCTTGCGCTGTTGTGATTGTTGAGCCTTTGCTCCGTCCCCCTCCCTCGCCTACCGAAAGTATATATGCAAATACATTTGGACACTATCATTATGGGCTACTTAATAGGACTTCATTAAGGTTCCGCCATGCAAGGCAAAAAGATGTTGCCATGGGTACGGTGGCGCTTAAGTACAGTATATTATAATGTTTAGTTGCCTGTTATATAATCATTGTGCTCTAATGGCCCATTTCAGGTCATATCGATCGGTGATGAAGAACATCATTAAGATGAAGAGAGGCCAGTCTTATGAGTTTGCCATTAATCTCAGTTTTTCTTTGTTTTTCTCAAAAAGAGAACGGGGTATGGATAGATCAAACCATGGTAATGTGACTGAGATTCTCTTGCTTTGAAATGGCAAGAAAATCCTGATCATCACAGATGCAGCAATTTCGAGTAAAAAAAAAAAAAAAAGAGAGAGAGAGAGCAGGACAAAAAATAGTGGATTTGTGGTTTTATTTTTGTGTTGGTGATATATTACCAACATATGCATGAAGAATATTTTAGAATTTAATTCTGAGCATTGGGATAAATGTATTTTTATTAATATAGTTAAATTAATATTTAATTTATTGTAATAAGTTGACATAAAATGTACGTGTGCATACATGCACATATTTTATATATTATATATATATATAAATATTTTTTATTTAATGTAATACATTGTTCATGTAAAAAAAAATCATACTGCTTATATATATATATATATATATATATATATATTTATATAAGCAGTATGATTTTTTTTACATAAACAATGGATTACATTAAATTTAAGCTGTATTAATCATGCATTTATCAAATTGCTTATGAGAAATATACATGTATATATGTGTATGTATATATATGTATGTATATATGTATATGTGTGTGTATATATATAACATGTGTATGTGTTTTTGAAATATACAGTACAATATATTGTTAATCAAGTTAATGCAAGAAATTATAATGATGTTAACGCTGTTTGAAGATTTTGACACAAGGGGCAACTAAACCTTCTGTTAGTCAACCAAGACCATGGATATTGACTTAAACAATGATCTTAAATAGAGTAAACAGCAGCTGAGCAGTCTGGGATGCATAACTCTTAATGAAGGCTGAAGGTGTTTGATTTAAATTGACTGTGATTAAGGACTAAGATGCTTTTAAATTCGCAGTGAGTGTCACTTTTTGTTTCAAATTTATACACGTGCAAATAAGTGTACGCTGAGGATACAGACAGACCCTCGGCTGAGAGTTTATTAGGGCTGTTTACAAGCTCAGAGTGCGTTCCACAGGCTCAGTCATCAGCCGAATGGATCGGAGGCGGAGATGAGCTCAAGTGGATAACTCTCCAGCCAGAGAACAGCTTTAATGCTGCCGGCGTTTCTGTGAGGCCTGAAACGCACATCAGACTCTCAGTGAGTGCACACTAGCTCAGCTTAATCTGCTGTTAGCTCTATCTTTAGTGGTGGCCGACCGGTAGGAGTTTTTCAAGGGCTGATGCCAATATCTAGAGAGCAGGGTGGCTGATATAATACCCTCATACTGGGTTTAATTGAAAATGTGCAATTCTTAATTTAATCTAATTAGGCATAAACTAAGATCAGGTATTTTTAAAAATGGAAAAAAGAATAAGATATGTTAAAGATTCTGCAATATGTCTAGGTCAGGTTTGCTTCCAGTTATCGTGTACAGATGGTCAGATTTTCAAGGCTACTTTGTATTATCTAAAATTATGCAGGAGAGCATGATCATATAGTATTATAGAGTAATTTGTGCAACATTTTTCCAAACTTAGATCAGTTTTTAAATAGTATAATTTGCAGTGAAACAATAAATCATAATAAATACATTTTCATTTTTTAAATAAATAAAGTACAGTTTAATGGTAGCAAATTAGATCTGTACACCTTATTTCATGCGATGTTACTAAATTCACCCCAAAATTGTAAAAATAGCTTTTATTTGAAATTGACAAAACTGTCAGATTTTAAAACTGACACAAGGGGGAGGTAACACCTCTGGTAATCGACCAAAGGACATAATAGTTTAAATATCATCCTATTAATCCATGCATGAGTTTTAGTTATTCTTGGTTTTGGTGTTCTTACTGGTGTGACTGTGAAATAAAAACAGGACTTGGATGCGTGGTTCAGTGGTGTGATTTTTGCCACTATGAATGAGCCCAGTGGTGTCATGGCTCCAAAAAAGCCCAGTTTCCTCCTCTTGACACTTTCTGGAGGCTCAGAGCAGGGCGTTTTTGTCTCTGCTTTAATTGAAAATTAATAGTTAAGGGGGTTGCCATGGAAATTATGCCAGCGCTCGGAGACACCAGCTCTGCCACCGCATGAGTCCATCCCCCCTCGCACGACACTTTCTTCTGCATGTGCTCGAGAGCCGCTGCTGGAATTGTTTGTCCTCATTGACCTTGCGGCCTAAAGCCCTGTGAAATGAGGAGGAAAAAAAAGAGAGGGAGTTAGGTGAGAGACAGACGAAATAAAACCAGATACGAGTGAGAACTGAGAGTAGCTAGCAAGCGCTAAAAGCTAAAGCGTTTGTCTCGTGAAGTGAAGGTTAGGCCGCCATATAGCCTGTAGCATTTTCGAAATGTAAATATGACGCATTAGACACAATTCATGCAGTGACGCTGAGACCTAGAGGCCTTCCATGCCTGCAAGTGCAACTTTTTACACTTCCTGATTGAGCGTTTGCCCTAGTCTGAGTGGGTGGAGGCCCAAAAAAATGGTGTTTGGCTTGTGCTCAGCAGTTTCTAATGATATCATACAGTTAAAATATGTTCCAGCAGAGCTGGTAGATAATCTGCTGCTCACAGCCTGTTAGCTATATCATGCACAAGGCGGGGAGTTAAAGTGTTTTTTTTTTGGAGCTAAATAAATCTGTCACGCTTGGCTTGGGTGGAGTGTGCACAACGTGAAAGTTCTTGCTCACCGTGATGTGTGCATATTTTTAAGACCTTCTACAGTTGTCTATGAGGTAATTGCTTTTATTAGAGCTTGAATATGGAATTGCTTAGTTGTCCATTTCCATATAAATCGTGCTTTTACGTCATTCTTTTGTATTTAAAATCTGCTCATTCACATCTCCCGCGTTTACCAACAGCTGGTTCCTCGCTCACGTTCCAGCGGCGTCTATGCGAACACTCCCCTCACTTTTCAATCTCCATGTGGCGATGGGAAGCCTGCAGCAGATGGACTTGGTTTTGCATCTGCCGCGTGCAGACTGGCCTTTGTACTCCTCTCCTAGGGGAGAGCGTGGCTCTCGTCTCTGCGAGCAGATTCCTGTCTGCGGGAGCAGCGAAGAGAAACATCTGTGGCATGCGGGGCGAGAGAATGAGGAAAAAAAGGGTTGACAAACGCCATTTGTTTACAATACGACAGATACGAAAGCAAAAGATTTTTAAGGTTAAATTGCATGCAGTAACTGAGCAAATACGCATATGTTAAAACAAAATTTGCAAACCCATCTGGTTTCCAAGCTGAATAGTTCCCTCGTAAGGACTTTTTTTTGGCTTGACTTGACCTAATAAGGAAAGCAGCAGCAGGCATATTTATTTATTGTTTCCACCATACTATCACTCAACTTGCTAAAGTAGCCCTCCATCCATCTAGAAAAGGGAAAAAAAGGAAACGCAGGAAAAAGAAGTGCCACCCCTCCACCTCCCCACCCTGACAATCAAACCGCTGATTTTTGTGTACGATTAGTCCTCGGGTGCCAAAACAATCAGAGGTCTGCTTGATTTGTTTTAATTACAGGCGTAAAAATGCCACGGGTTTCTCGGACGTGATCGGGCAAGAGGCTCTCGTGTAAATACTGCTGTAAATAGTTCACTGATGATGGCTTTGACATTCAACGTCAGCTAGTTTTTTATTTCTTTAATTCTTCGAACCCCCCACTTCTCCCCCCCCCCCCCCCATCCCTATTTTTTTTTTCGTGCTCTGATGCTGTTGCCTACCAGTGGCATCCTATTCCTCATTTTTGATGCAAGTTAATGCTTCAAGGCTTCTAAGAATATCTTCAAATGCCTCTACCTTCAGGGAGTGGGATTGTGTGTCGTTCCTCAAAAGGTAGGTTACTTTTTCTTCCCGGGCTGAGATTGTTGCATGTTTTGGTTTTTATTTAGGAAAACGCAAAGCTTGCTAGTTTGACTTGCAAGAAGGTTGCATGCTGGCTAATCTCACTGAATACAAAAAAAGCAGGCAGGAACACGTACCTCATGATTTTTAAGGGCTCGGGACGTCCTCCGCAGCTGGCCGCGTGTGTTAAATCCCCTCTCGGTTGGAGTTCGAATGCAGGAGAAAAAGAGTAAAAGGAGAGAGAGAACGTGTGTGTGCGTGTGCTGCGAGCCGCGCGCTCAAATGAGAGCAGCGAGAGGCTGCTGGCGGAGCGCGATCTGAGTCCTCGGCTCCGCGCGCAGGCTGTGAGAGAGACGCTGGTGCGCACGGTCACACACACACTCTCACACACTCGCTTCTTTCAGTCAGCAACTCAGTCAGCAAGACGAAAGACTTCCTTTTTTTTTACAAATTTTTTTTTAAAGAAAGATAGAAAGAGGTAGAAGGAGATTTTTGAAGAGCATTTTTAGATTGGAAAGCCCAGAAGCAGTAAAACCTGAAATGATAAGTTGGATTTTCAGATAATTTTCAGAGATTTAATGCTAATGATGCCAGTATTTCCAGTGCGTCACAAAAGGCAGAAAAGCTCCAGGTCAGGACGACACATTTCCATTTTAGGCACTTTTTTCATCACCTCCCCTCGTTCCCGGCCGGTCGCACAGCTTCCCAAAGCCCCACGTCTCCTATTGGGCCCTGTCTGCATGCTGTCGTAATTGCTCGGTGACAAGTGGAGATGAAGGAATAATTGTCAGGAGATAGGGGTCGTTTTTTTTTCTTTTTTTTTTTTTTAATGGGTGCACTGCCGATTTAAGTATGCATGAGCGACGCGTGAGGGACGGGGCCAAAGAGGCGCTTGTTTATGATGCGAGTCTGTATAAACATAGTTGGAGTGATGACACTGATAATCGCACGCTCTTCCCCGTGATGCCCGACTCTCCGCGAAACACCCTCTCCAGCCTGCCGTCCCACACCGGTCACCTGCAGGTAATAAAGCCACCTTTTCCTCCATCCATCCATGCTTTCCTGCTTTCATCCATCCATCGGGTCTTTTCACTCTCGCTGTCATTCCTCAAGGCTTGTGCCGTGCTCCGGCTTGGTTTGTGGGCTGCTTTCATCTGTGGGTTAATTGCTGGTGATAATGGCAATGACGATAATGAATGTGGTTTTGTGCGGGTGTGTGTGCGCGTGCTGTTAAGTGTGTGTGAGAGTGTGTGCCTAAGAACAGTGTGCTTTGACTTTGCTTAGTAGGTGATTTTATTTGAAGTGAAGTGTTTGTGGAGTTTACAGTATGTTGGTGGAAAATTAAATCATCGGAGTCATTTTTATAGTTTTTTTGGTCTGCTGCATATTAAGAGTTAAATAATTTTTTGAGCAGCTGTTGTGAGTTCTTTTTGTAGGGCAATACTGAAAAAATTCTAACTAGATATACATGTGTGTTTTTCTAGTTTTATGATTTTAATATTTTTTTTTATTTGAAATAGTTAACATTTCATAGTCACCTAAAACTTAAACGAGCCTGTCCCATTTTGGAGGTGGGGTCAGTAAAATGATTAGCCCTCAAGTACTAATTATCCCTATCAAAGGCGGGCAGATAATTTGTTTACTTAAATATTCATAAGGGTGAGCGACGCTCACCATTGGGCTTTTGTGAGCATATTATTAAGTTTTTATATGGCTTTGTGCTGGAATGAGGACGTGGTCTTCTTTATAATTTAATACCCTGATGCATAATGAGCTGCATGATTAGCACATACTATATAGAGAATCAGATGGATAATTTACATTGTTCTCCTGAGTCTGTGTGTAATAGCTTGTTTAGTGCGCAAAAATTAAATGCTGCATATTTGCTGTTTTTCTTTTTATTATGCAAATCCCCTGGATGAGCTTTTTCCATGCCTCATCGTACATTCTCTCCAAAAAATAAATAAATAGAAAACAACATAATAAAACTAAAATATGAATTTAAAAAATTAGGCAACCAATACACATGTTTACCTTCGTTTTGTATGTGGCAATTAACACCGCTCATTAGCCAAGGCGGGTATTTGTTTTGAAAGTTTAACCAATCACTTTGTTATGCTAATTGTGATGTAATTTAATTTGAGTCCCGTAATGATGATGCCGCTATTATCCCCATAAATGATGCAGTTAAGCATCACAGCCTTATTTGCATGTGCTTGAAGGGGGAAGCTGGATGAGACGACGCCAGCATCACTCTCGTTTTCCTCCCTCTGTTCTCCCATGTCCCTCTGGGTCCTCCTCGGCCTGTCTGCGCTCATTGATGATCAGTCTTTTTTATCTGATATTTTAATGCGAAATGAGTCGACTGGTTACTCTTGCCGCACAGATGTAAATTAAATAATTGAAATAGCAGACTATTAAAAAATGCAAATGGATTTCTTCAGCCGAGGCATCATCACACAGTGAAGTCATGGAGAAACGATTGATTTGTATTTAAAAATTATTATTTTTTGTGCGTGCGTGTGTGTGCATTGTACTGGTTTGCAATCTACCTCGTCAAGTTCACATTTGCACATCAAAGTGCTTCTTTGTTGGCGAGAGGTTAATTTTTAATCCATTGATTTCATGGCCTCTGGTTTGGACATGCAGATGGTGGCTGATTAGTTCGCCTGTGTGCGGCTGGCGCGTGTGTGCTTGAGTTCCTGCAGTCGTGCGGTTGAATTTTTAAGAAAAAAAAAATCAATTTGAAAGTCCTACAAGAGCAGCTTCCCTCCTTAAATGCACTTCTGAGAACCCTTCAGCCCGGGCTCTCGCTCTGTGACTAAGTCTCCCTTAAAGACTGCCCATTATCTATTTTGTCGAGGTTTTAGACTCTGGGTAATTTTCCTCGGGAAAGATTATTTTTCTCTCGACCAATCTTGCCTGTTACTGCCCTAATTGGTTACATAAATCTTGTCGGGTATGAATGAGAAATGTTGGGGTGTTGTCAAGTGTAATCTTCACCCTTATTTACCAATTCATTAAGATCTATCGATGCAGGACCGGGCCGAAAGAATGACAACATAAATCAGAGCGGTGCGACATAATGACCCTAATCAGCCTCAAATAAGTGGAAACGTCACCATGAGCTATGTCTCTCCGCGGCTTCGTGTCTGTGTGGCGGCACCAGGGCCGTCCCGGTCGTTAACGCGGCCGCATGTCCCAGGCAGGGGCGAGCGCTTGCCCCCTCCACCCCAAGGCTTTTAATCTCGCCCCACACGCAGCCGGTGTCACAAAGGATAATTGCGGCATGAAATGAAATGAAATATGCATTTGAGGCAGGTAAATAGTGTAAGACGATGGATAAATAGTAAGAAAGAGAGCGAGGAAGAGACTTTCTCTTCCTGTCAGAGATGATTGGAGCAGACAATGGGCCCTCCTCCTTTTATAGGTCAATTACTGGTGATTAGGTGGGCTGAGTTAATTAAAGAAATTACCCAAAATGCAAGCGCAGGGACTGCTTGATGAGATACCAGCGTCACTGTCTAGTCACCCACTTTTGGAGCTGTTTTCGTCCGAGAGGGAGGTGCTTGCTGGGTAGAATTTGAATAGAGTGGAAAGACTCGAAACACTTCCGGAAGTGCTGGAAAATCTGAACGAAACTCCGACTTTGTAGGTCACGTTGTTTAGCATTTATGAATTATGTGTGTTTTTATTTCTCAGGATTTGGTTTTGTTTCAGGGCTTCTTCAGCATTTATCGCAGTTTTCTTTGTCCCCTTAGTCTGTGCTTTTTTTTCCCCCCTCTCTCTCTCTTTCTTTCATCTCGCTCTCCCTTTCTCCTTCTTTTAATGTAAATAGCCCAGAATTAAGTTCTGAACATTCAGCGCTGAATGAACTAAATCACAGATGGTCTATTTATCGTGAATTGAATTTTTTTTTTTTTTTTTTTGAATGTGGTCTCATTTTCCACTGATAACAACATTGATTCGGTTACTTTGCATACCATTAATCCTGAAAAGCAATGTATTCATCCTCCCCTTTCATTTTTGAACTCGTGGTATAAATATGATTTCCCTCATGCTCTTTTTACTCTATAATCTCGTCCATTGTGTATCACTTTGAAATCCCTCTATCTGAGAAGAGGGGGCCTGTAATATTACAGTACATTCAGGTTTAGAGGAGAGTCATTAACGGTGTACGGCGACCCCTAAGAGCCAAAAAAGACTGCTGGCATGTACAGTTTAACTTTTAAACAGCATTTTGAGCTGCTCAGTGGCATTTTTAATTAGCATATTCTCAATTTCACATGTAGTACAGATGCACGGGATGGAATTCAAACTTTGCATCATCATTTTCAGAATCTGGCATTTTGATTTATTAAGCATTCCCGACTGTTAAATATTGGAGAATAGCAGAGCCATGCTGCTTTATTTTGCATGCATTGTAACTTATGGCAATGATGAATTAATTTCAGTGGAGCACAGAATTTGTGATTATTTTAAATGGTATCCATATCTTAACTGAATCAGAGCGGGTGAAGCTAGCAGACTGTGAAATGTAATTTTTAGGGTTTTTTTCCCCATCTTTTTTCACCCTTCCTTGCAATGTTAGGATTCCGGGCACCTGAGCAATGCACTGATAATGACTAGGCTTCTTGGATCACAGAGTCTGCCTTTCCGATGCCTCCCTGAAATAATCATCAAGCTCTTTTTCAGGTCTGTTCTGCGCGTCCTATCAGGGGAGAGGGCCGCCGGTTTCCACGGGAGGGGAAAAATGAAGTGTGTCTTGGCGAAAGTGGATGATTTCTGCGAGTGTGTGTGTGTGAGAATGTGTTAATGTCACAGTCTCAGCCTCCGGTGCCCCTTTTCAGCGACTTGTATAAAATGTATCCCATGGTTTCCGAGCATTTTAGCTGATGATGGAGAACTTAGAATTGCGAAACCCGAGCTCTGATAAGAAGGGTGCCACTTTGATAATGAGGCAACATTTGTGGTTGTAAAATCAGATCAGCTCAAACGAGCGTGAGTAACTTTACTCCTCCGTGATGAGAAGTGTGTGTATATGAGAAACATCTGGGCTATATTTGTGGCTTTCCCTCCCCACACCTTTCTTTGCAAACCCACCCACCCACTCGAAGTCACAGGCGTAGCCATTGAATGCATTGTCAGGATCCTGTCTGGGATTTTTCACCTGATGGAAAGGACAGATTTGCACAGCCTACGATTCGAAGGCAAACATTTACACAGCCAGAAAGGAATCGCAAGCGTGGTAGTGTTACAGTGTTTAAAGCACAAAAAACACACAGCGAGAAAAGAAACAGATACTAATAAAATCTTTTATTCTAGCAATTTGCTTTTTATCATCTTTCTTGAATACACAGCGACTTTCTTTTAGACAATGACTGTTATCAAGATGATATGGGTAATAGCGGTCCACAAGCTCAGTGGACTTTTCAATTTTGGCAGTGTCAAATGGGCCAGAGTTTGTCCAAAAGACTAGCAAGGGCTGTAAATATGTTCCAATATGACGACCCTTGACCCCAGTGGGTTTTTAGGAAAAGACAGTGTGTTTTAATGACAGGCAGTTAGCCCCAAGGGTCAAAGACAGAGAAACGGGGGTCCTACAATAGACATGAACAAAGACAGACTTTGGGTGCTGGCTTTCTTTCTCCCTCTCTCTCTCTCTCTCTCTCTCTCTCATTCATGCTTGCGGTTTCTCTTCGTCCATCTCTCTCAGGCAGTACAGTACCGTACTAGACTCTCTCCTTCACTCAGTGTCATTCAGACACATAACCCCCCCCACCATCCTCCTCGCGTCCGCTCCATCGCGTGGAAACGATCGTGAGCGAGGATGTGTTTCTAATTGACATTGTAATTGGCAGATTTGGATGCTGCCTTCAGATGGCTAATTAATTTATCTCACCGCTGTCATTAAGGTTAAAGCAGCACCTGATCTCTCTGAATACACTTTGCATACATCTGCATGAGCATTACGTTCGGTTAGACACCTACACGCCAGTTGTGGATCATGTGGATTTAGAGGATACAGTGTTAATAATGTGTGTTTCTATAATGACAGGATCAGTATTCCGCGTCATTAAGCCCAAAACCAAATTTGAAGGGGAAAAAAAGACTTCTTTTTTTTTCCCCCTCCTTCTCAATATTACATCAAAATGTCATCTATTGTTTAGTTATTTTAAAACATGTGGAAAATCAGTTCATAGAAATCATATTTGAATTTCCACAGTGCAAACTGGGATTACAGTGATCTTTAATTACTGCTTTTTTTTAGGTTTGAGTAGGAACCGTGTCCTAAACTCGTCCCTCACTTTTCAGTCTCCTTCATTGTGGCATTAAAAAACACTCCAATACGTTGTTCATAAAATTCGCGTAAAGGCAATCAAGCGGTCCTTCTCTGAATATTTTAAACATGGGGCATGTAAAATTTATGCCTAATTTGAATACTTATTAGTCGCCTAATCTCTACGGCAGCTTTGTGTTTCTTCAGGAGAGATTCGTCAGAGTCTCTCTCTCTCGGTTTCTCCTGGTCTGCTAATCTTCTGCACTTTTGTTTGTTCCCAAGTTGACCAGTACGTACTGGTTAGCTGATGTACTTTTTAAATGTTTTTTATTAAAACTCTGGCTTCTAGTGTTTCTCATAAGACACAAGCCGTGCTGTTAAAATGTCATTTGCTGATCTGAAAAGCAGCGGTGGATTAGAAGACTACGTCTTTGTTGTGTCGTGTGTTTGATTAGCGCCGTTCTTCTTCTATTTTTTTTTTTTCATGGCTCGGCTGTCGAGTTACTGTACGCTCTCGTTCAAAGATCGCTGCTAATTGTCCGTACATAGCAGGTGACAAAATTGATGTGTTTAATCTGTGGAAAGAAGGATGGCAGAGCTGTCAGGGAAATAAATGAAAGTGTTGGTGGAAAAACGAATCCCTTCTAAACATTACACAAGATTAGGGATATTTTATTGTGCGTGCTCGCCATTAGCGTAATTAATATTGTTTATGTTTGAATGCGCTGAAATATGAGACAGCCGTCATCATTTTCTGAGAGAAACAAAATGTGTAACGGGTAGAGAGGAGGGGGTTCGATGAATATGTGAATGACGGAGTGTGTATTAAGGCTCTTGTGGGTGTATTAGCTATGCAGAACACACCTTGAATTGCGTTTGTTGGGTCAGACGATTCTTTTATTTATTGCAAGGATCTCCACAGATCTTAGCAGGGTTCCCGTGAACGTACACAACATTTATGCAGGGAAAATGATGAAACATTTATTACCAGAGAAGAGGTAATATGCATAATTTATGCTGTTTTTAGCACAATCATTAGTGATATTCGTGAAAGATTTTTTTTTTTTTTTTGAGCCACCACTCTCCCCTGTTTTCATTTCTAATAGATGCCAGGGAAAATTAATTTAATATCTTTTCATTTATTTGCCAGAGTAAAAATTGACGTGTGCGATTTTTGTTCTGTTTGAATTTGGTGTTTGAATTTTAATTGTGCTCGGGCGGACGGCACTAAATATACGGAAATAATGAATATTTGAGTATGTGATTAAAATAAAGAGGAAGAGAACTAGCCTATATGTGACACAAGCTTTTTTTTCCCTCTTCTCGTTTGACTAGCAGGCGAATTTTATTTAGCTTCAGCTAAAAGAAAAGACCATTATATCGTTCATCACCGTACAGAAGCATGTGATTTGTAATTCCCCCTCTTCTCCCCTCACCTCCTGTACCAAATTTTAATTTTGCATGATTAGCTGTGCGTCATTAAGCAAGTCTGTTCAGTCGAGACGCAACGGGGATATTTTAAGACGTTTGAACAGGGGGGGAAAAAAGGCTTCATACGTGTTATATTTCAAACATGCTCCTTTGGAAATTATTCACACCACATTAAAGTCACTAAATGTATTTTTAAACACACCATGTGATGTTTATCTGTGTGTGTGATGGTCAAAATGCAAAAAAAAAGCAAATACAATTCCACGCAAAAAAATCATGCATTAAGCAAAATTAAAAAATAAATACATAAAAGGCAGGAAGAAACATGCATCTCTTTGTATTGCTTCATTTACACAGTGAATGCATAATTCCACCCCCTCCCCCCGTTAAATGCTTTAATTTGCAAAGGGAGCAGGGGTTGATAATGGAAAGCTTTTTTTTTTCTTTCTCGCCCCCATTTTTCCTTTTTCTTTTTTATCCCCCCTCTTTTTTTTAGGAGGCAACTAAAGGGGATTGTAACAAGAGCCTTAACCGGTGCCTCTTAATCACTTCTAGGTATTAAGTCATGATGCAGGAGTCGGCCAATGAGACAATAAGCAACAGTTCAATGAGTCAAAATGGAATGAGCAGCCTAAGCAGCCAATTAGATGCTGGCAGTAGAGATGGAAGATCAAGTGGGGAGACGAGCAGTGAAGTAAGCGCAGTCGAGCTGCTGCATCTGCAACAACAGCAGGTAAGTTGCGTCTCTCTCCCCCCGTCCGTTGTCATCCGCCGCGCTCTGTCTCTTTCTCTCTCTCTCCCTCTCTCCCTCCCTCCCTCCCTCTCTCTCTCTCTCTCTCTCTCTCGCTGGCTTTTTTACACAGGGCTCAGCAGGCAGCTATTTGACTGACACCCTTCAGTTTTGCACATTTAGACAGGAACTGTTTTATTGTTTCCTTATAGTTTTTACTGTACTTTGGTGCTTATTTTGTGGCGTTGTTTATTTAAGCCCAGTGTAATGACTAGGATATCAAGAGTTTTGTGCAGAAACCTGGCTGTATCTGGGCTGTTTTTGATTTGTTTTAGAGCTGTTTTGATGCTTCTGTGCAAGAAGCGTTCCGGCTGAGGCCGTGCAAGTGAGTGTGTGTTTTGTGTGTGAAGTACGGAGCCTTGCTCGTGTTTCTTTGTTTGTGGCCACTAGAGGGCCTCCTTATTTGACTTCACAACACTTTATGGGCTGCCAGGCAGCTCTTCACTCCAGAAACCTTGACTGAGGAGTGCATGTTGTATTTGCAACAAAATAAAAATGCATAGGATTTGTTTGGGTAATTATTTTGACTTTAAAAGCGGTGCAGTTGTGTGCTGTTTGTATTTTTGCGCCTCGGTGCAGTGAATGATGGGTCTGACAGCTCATCAAAAGAGCAGCATAAGAGGTCAGGCTGAGCTCAGGGTTAGTCTGCTGGCGCTGTGGAGTGTGTGTGTTCACTTATTCACTCGCAAGTGTGTCATTGGATGTGAGTATGTGTCTGAAAACGGAATTTGTGATTCCTCAGGCATTGTTTGTTTTGTTTTCAAGGATTTAAGAGTTTTTTCTATGTTTTTGGTTGCCATGTGAATGTTTACACTATTAAAATACTTAAAAGCAAAATTATAGATTTAATATTAGGACTTAATAAATATATATATATATATATATTTAAAATAATTATATTGTTTGTTTAGATTTTAAAAATAATACTTAATAGTATTTTAATACATTTTCAATTGTACAATTTTTTTGTCATATTAAATTTATGGCTTTGTGTGTGTCTGTTTATATGTGTGCATGTTTTATGAGGACACAAATAATAATTGTATAATCACATGGGTATGACATTATTACAACATGAAGGTGATTTATGAGGATATTTTCAGTGTCCCCGTATGTCAAAAGGCTTAAACATACTAAAAGGTGTTTTTTTACAAACCTAAAAATGCAGAGATTCCTGTAAGGGGTAGGTTTAGGTGTAGGGTCAGTGTAGGGCAATACCACATACAGTCTGTACTGTATAAACACCATTACGCCTATGGAGAGTCCCCGTAAATCACAAAAACCAAAGTGTGTGTGTGTGTGTGTATGTGTGTGTGAGTGGCTCAGTCCTGGTGACAGCAGCTGAAAGCAGCCCATGGGCCTGTGGGTAAGACAGGATCAGTGTAGCAGAGTGAAGTGTGTCCTGCGGCTCTTTGTGGGCCCCTCTGAACACAGCCACCCTCTCCAGCTGGTGATTACAACGGCACCCCCATCTCACGGCCTCTCCTCCCATTCATCATCACACCGGCCGTCTCTCTCTCTCTCCGTGTCTCACACACGCGTCTGATTGGGGTCAACCCCCCCGCTTTCTCATTACTGACTTCTGTTTTAACCTGAACACTCCAGCGTGTGTGAGATAAAGATCAGTGTTTGGCGGTTAATGCTGGGCTCTTCAAAAGTGTTTTCATAAACTTGTATCAAAGCCATTATTGCTTGTAGTTTATATTTGTGAATTGTAAGTAGTTACGATGATGATGGTGATAGTAATAATGTATTATTATTTTTATTATAAATCTTAACATCTTAATTGTAGGTTTATATCATGTAATTTTAAATATATACACATTTATATATTTGGTTTGTATTTGTTATTATGATCAATGTGCACAATACAATATAAACAAATTATTCTAATGAATTATTGTCATTTAAAATGAAAGAGAGATGTTTTAAAAAATATTTTATTGACAATAAACAAACATAATTCTAAATAGAGAAAATAAAATAATGATAATCTAAATATGCATGTATATAAATATGCATTTAGTATAAAAGAAATGGTAAAATGTAAACAAATCTATATTTTTAATATGTAATAAATTATAGATTTTGTGTTTAATCGGAGTAAAAGCCAATAAAGCAGCTAGCCATAGAAGCATCTAAGCAGATGTATTATTATAATAATTATTATATTGATGATGATGATTACTATTATTATTATATCCATTATTCAAATTATTCATTGCCGTTACTTGTTAGTAGAAATAGTCAATATTGTTATTTTTGTCTTATTACTGTACACAGTGTCAGAATTACAAGTAATACATTTTAAAATACAATTAAAAATATGTAATACAAATATAGATTGTAGTATTTTTACATTTTTATATCACAAATCATATTAGATTAGAACAAAATATTTGTCATTGCAGAATACAGTAAGAGTACAGTAAAAGCCAATGAAATATAGAACCATATAGAATCATTATTACTGCCATTATTACGAATACTATAATTATTAATAATTTTTTGCATGTTGGTTTAGCAGGAGTTAATAGTAGATGGCAATAACAAATAACATTAATTGTTTTATTCAATTGTAAAAAAAAATATTCCTATTTATTTATTATATTAATATAGTATTATTATTCCTGCATATTACATGAATAGATTTGGTGTTATCTGTCTGTAGATAATCCGCACTGAAAGTGGAAGAAAAGGGCAGTGTAAGCAGAAAGAGTGAAGAGAGGAGAGATAAGTGCCATAGAGACAGTGGAGAGAGTGACAATGTTTCACTTACAGAGAGCGAGCGGGAGAGCGCAGACAGACACATTGAAATGAGTGGGCCAGCTAACAGGCCTCGGGAGGCTTTTTAAAGGGAGGCCAGGTGCTGTTAACTTCACACACTTCCTGCACAATTCCCTCTCACACACGCCACAGTCAGAGAATTCCTACACATCCGCCTAATAACCACCTAGATCTCTGAGTTTTGGTGTGCTCTGTGTGTGTGCGTGAGAGAGAGAGATGAAAGAGTGCAATTAAAAATCACTTGGTAATTGAACTATTTAAGATTTTTGGACATTGCCAAACTCAAAATTACTCACCCAGAAAACACCCTGAAATGACAAATTGCATTGTTATTCTTTTGCTGCATTTTTATTGTTTATCTTTATTAGCATTTTTTACGTTTTATTTTTCTGCCAACATTTTACATTTGCTACGTTACGTTATATCATATGTTATATTTCCATAAAAATCTTCTTATGGAAGAAGCGTTGCAGCACTATGGTTTTATTTTGTATTTTTTTCATGTTTCTGGAAGAAGGGTAGTTAAGGACCTGGATTCATTGATTTGTAGGCTGTTGTTAAATGAGTTAATGTTGTTATGTGTATAATGGTGTGTCCCTACAAGAATGTTTGCATTGATCTGTAGACAATGTGATGTAATATAATGGAACCTCTAGATAATTGTTCTAGTTTAATCAGCTGTGATTGCATAGATTTATAGCACAGCTAGCCATACTTTGCAATTTAACTTCCTGTGCTGAGAGGAAGTTCTCTGTGGTATATTAATAGAAAGGGCACCAATAAAAAAAATTTAAATCCACATGGCATGCATTTTGCATTTATTAATTAGAATTCAGTTATAGATCCTGCTGTATTTTATACTATATATAGCCTACTTGCCATTGGCTCTTGGAATATTTCTGTTTTTATTTCTTAATTTTTAGGTCAGTTCTGCACTTTTTATTAGCCACTCTTCCATATGTATTTATGAATGTCGTGTCCAGCACATTGTTCATTTTAAATATTTTTTCCCTCCTATGCTAACAGCGATTGTTACAGGAAGCGGTGTGTAAGTCACTGGCCCGGTGTAAAAATGACAGCAATTAACCCGACATTTTAGCTTGAGGAGAATTTAAGATGAGACGCCTGACAGCCAGTGTCAGCCATATTTTCCCCGTCGTCTTCAGGTGTAAGAGCAAATGAAATTGGAGGTAGTATCGCAGTTGAGGGAGCCACTTGGGGAGGAGGGAGGAGGTGTCCATGGAAAACGAATTATCTAAATAGGTTTTATTTTGCACTTATTTACTTTTACACTTTTATTTTCCACAACGATTTCCCAAGAAAACACCTGGAAAATATCCACTAACAGAAGCATAGATGAGAAAAACCACAGTGCTAATTGATATTCAATGAGTCTGACTCCATCATCACCCCACAAACACATTAACACACATGCATGCATTCAGAAGAGGTGGGAGGGAGCGTCTCTAGGGGTCCATTGACTGTCATTCAGGAGGGGAAAGTAACGCGGAGACGCCACGCAAACAGCCAGTCTCGCTTCCGTCTCCCCCGCCGTCCACCGGGAGCTGCGAGTGCAACATCTTCAGGCAGGGTGATGACGGCTTTCGCCGCTCATCAGCCAAATAAAAGCCCCTCTGATGCAAATAGCGCTTTGCCCTTGAGCATAATTTAAAGCAGTAATCACCCCTGGAGTCTCTACCATGCAGATAGCGAAAGCGAGGTGACTGTCTCATTTACACTCCAGCACAAAGAAGCTCATTAGCTTTATCACACCGGCCCGAGACTCCTCCACTACAGTCTGTAAATAACACACACACACACACATACAGTTTCACCAGAACCACATTTCAAAAAGCTCTCACAAAGATTGGCGCTAGAAACAAAATAAAACACGTATCGTTGACATGCCGTTGTATTTTACGATTACCATTTCGCTATCAGCAGACATCGTTTTGACATATAGAGGTGTGCTGCTTCTCGTGATGACACTGCAAGATATAAGCCTCTCTATGACGGATGTGTGTGCTTCGTTCCTCCCCAGACAACAGCAGGCATTATTCTATTATCGCCACTGAGCTCAGATCCTGGAGTGGTCATTTGTGTTTAGGACACATAACATGTGGCTGTATGGAATTTACAGGGCGCCTGCAGTAGTAACTCCATTTCCCATCGGCCTCTCCAGAGACAGAGCGAAATGTCAAGCCGTGGCTTTGAAAGAGAGATCGAGCGAGGGACAGGACGAGGAGGGGGGATAGAGAGAGAAAGGAACAGAGTGAAATCTGCTGGAAACAAACACTCATGAAGATTGCTCATGCTAGGTAGCATCATGGGGGGGAAACACAGGTCAAAGACATGCAGGTGAAACACACACATCCTCAGCCTTAGAGTTATAAATGAAATGAGCCACGTTTGCACATTTGAACAAGGGAGAATTATTTTTATTTATTTTATTTGGCAACAGAAATATTTATATATTGCAAAGATGTCCCTTCACCTTACGGGTGCTTATGTAGTTCATCTACTTTTATTTTATTTAATTTATTTTATGTTTTATTAAGTATTAATACGTTTTTTTTTACTTTACAAATATTTACTTTTTAAAGTTATTCTTTACTTTTATTAATTCTCGTTGTATTTTTTATTTAATTTAATACCACTTTATTGATTGAATGGTGAAGAAGGCTGGGGGGCGAGTGGTATATTGGCAAATGTTATGACATTTCCCTGGCTCAGTGTGTTCGTATAAGGGCTAACCATTAGGCCACGCCTCTGACCAGCCCCTTGAGTTTAGCAATTACATTTAACCTCTGTGTGTAAATAAAACTCCAGCAGTCGTCCAGTCAAGATCAATGACTACTTCACATTTAATTTGCTGGTGTTTTGATGTTTTCTGAAAAACCTGCTTGCGGAAATTAACGGCACTGAAATCTATAACGGCCCTCAGGGCAGAAGCATCCACTGGAGTCAATTACACAATCAAAGCAATGTTTTAAGACTGTGGAGCAGGTGCTTATGGGTAGTGTAGTTCTCTTTCCCTATTCTTGATCAATGAACCAAACGCTGTGTTTCTCGAAGCAGGTGATTCAGAGCAAGGCCCCCTCGAGAGCGAGGAGTCTTTTAGAGTCGCCCTGAACTCAAACGTAATAAAAACATGGTGAGGAAACTGGAGCATCCTGAACCTCATCCTTCCAGTATCTCTGACAGCCTATGACACCACAAACCATTTAACAGAGCTTAAAAAGCTCACATATGCAGATGCCCGGCGTCTTAAGCTGACAACCAAGAGGCAGGATTTTCTAGAAGGCAGCTTTGGAGCCTTGTGAATTTAACAAGCATGTCTAGTATTACAGTTTCTCTCCGGTTTATCCATGAATAGTAACAAATCAGCCTGTGAAACGCCTGCCTGGGGATGTTTGTATGTGAAGGTTTTCCGGAACAAATATTAAAATGATGTAAATCTGGTTAAGGAGTTGAGGGCTACGATTGCTAGAGCTGTTCTCTCCCCCCCGCTCCTCCCTCTTTTCCTCTTTCTATTTACTATGCACAAGGTAGTCAGATGTTGCCACTCTTCCACTTGAATATTTGAATTCCATAATGCCGGAAGAGAGCGAGCGGGAGAGAGATCATATGAGTGGCGTCTGGCCAGGCTCATAGCTCACTGCCCCCAGACACTGAATACATATGTAAGAGACCCTCTCAGCTTGCGGCTCTTCAGGGCTTTTCAACAAATGCTGTAAATAAGCCCAGCCACAGCTCGCAAATACACAAGAGGCTTTTCAAATGCACGCACATGTCACTTAGCCCAGGCTTGCAGGCTTTCTCAGTGGGTGTTATTTCTGGGGGCTCGTCCGGGACATTTTTTATCTTTAAAGTGTAGGATCGATGCTATATCCCCTCTCCGCTGCTGTCATTTCGGCCCAAACATCTCCATCATGAGCTGGAGAGAGAGTTAGCATGCACAAAAAAAATGAGAACTAGCAGCATATGCCACATTGAGGGATTGAGCGAATGTGGCGATAAGGAAATGCTGTCGTCGTATGCAAAACATGAATTAAGGTTGTGTGTGAGGCTTCATGCTTGATTTGACGCTAAGCTGATATAGCTTTCATGCTTAAATCTTCCAATGCTACTCAATTTCAATTGAAATGTGATTGTTATTGCTAGAGGTATTTACCAGGAGTTATTTGATGCATGAATTTGCCCGCTAGGTATTTCCTCAGTTGTGTGGCGACATAGGGAGCTAGTCCCCGTTTGTTGCTACTAAAGTAATTAGCTGTGATTTTTACCATGATTAAGAGGTTTTGGGGAGCTTTTATAAAAACATAGGCAACAGCAATTTGATCAGATACTATAAACCAACACTCAAAGTCAAGTTTTGTAGTTAATTTGCTTAACTACCTGATTTTTTTGTTTTGTTTAATGATGTCTGTTTTGATATGTGGCTTATTTTAAATATTTTTTTATAATTATATATTCATCTTTTGATGTAGATCGCAGTTACTTCTTTTTAACAGCCGATGTGATTGTCTAGTTATTGTCAGATATGATGTTATGAAGGGAGAGAGGATGCTTTAGGGATGTTCATCAAAGCGTTGAAAAGGGGGGAAAAAAGAGTGAGACAAGGAGGGGGGATTTCTCTCATGGTCGAACTAAGTGAACGACATTGTGATGAATTTTCTTGTTAGGAGAAATTACATCCACTAAGTTGAGCTACCTCAGCATGAAATTGAAAAAGAAGCATTTCTTGGCCATTTCCATTCTTGATTCAATGAAAGATGTAGATTAGCTGTCGGGAGGGGGAGGGAACTACAAAAGTATGACTTTGTTCACGCTAGGTTTCTGAAATAAACCTCGTAAAAAGCCATATAGGCCCGTCAAAGGGTTTGTTTACGGGAGCGAGTGTAGTCAGGCAGTTACGCGGCTGATTATAGCAGATACATGGCATGTGAATACACAGAGCCGACGTGTTTGAGTGAACACGTATGTTTATCTGCGCATTGAATGCATCTTAATCGCCGCACGTCTAGGGGTATGTGCAACAATCCATAGCTCTTTGTAATCAGCCTGAAGCCCTTAGAACAGATCTGTCTCTCTCACTGAAACGTTGACTGATAGGCGCTGTGTGTCAGAAGGGAAGATAACTGTACCCCAGCTTAGCTCACTCAAAAGGTCAGGCATGCACTGTAATTGGAATATGCACAAGACAAACGCCACAGATCGCTGGCACACGTAGCCGGGAGGGCCCGGGGCCCCAGTGCTCCGTCAGCAGGGAGGATTGACGGAGATGCATTGGCCCACCACTAGCTAGATGTAAGACTATTAACTCTGCTGATCTGCGGCGCAGCCCGGCGCTCATTGAGATGGGCTGGGAAGATCCATCACCCGGGCTGAATGGACTACAGGCCCACCGCGTGCTAATGACAGTTGAACACTCAGGTAAATGGACTGAAAACAATAGTTTGTCTACACCTGGAGTGGCTTGTGCTCTTGTAACCTTATTCCATTTTGTGGCGATAATTTTTCCTGCGTTATTGAAAAGCGATAATGTTGGAGCACTATTTTTGAGCTTCTTTTAGCACATGTTTTCCAGCTGGAGGAGAAACCGCTTATTGTTCCACAACGTGCCGTTTGTGGTTGGTTGTAATCAGGGGTTTGTACTTTACATTGAAGGTCACAAAGAGGCCAGTTGACCTCGACTGTGGGTAACCGTGTAAGAACTGTGGACCACACATACACGGTGATCAGATGATATACTGTACAGTTTTTGTGTGTGTATATATATATATATATACTGTATATAATTACCTACTTGAGGATATATCCCATTCGGTGAAGCTACTATACATACGGATCCTAATATATACCTACACTCTTTAAAAATAAAGGTTTTCACGATGCTATAGTAAATGGTTCCATAAAGAACCTTTAACATCTGAAGATCCTTTGTTTCACAAAAGGCTTTGTGGTAAAAAAATTCTTCAGATTGTGAAAAGGTAAGAAAGAGAGGGTTTTTAAAGAACCTTTGACTGAATGAACCAAATGGTTCTTCTATGGCATCACTGCGAAGAACCATCTTTATTTTTAAGAGAATAGAAGAAAATGGATCTACGTTTTTTTGAACTTTCCTTCCTGAAGTACATATGTGTGTGTTTCAGAACGAGACTCATGCAGTTTGTTTTTCATCGTGGTCGTGTGTATTGCTGTGGATGCCATGTGCAAACACTTCTTCTGTTGAGAGACTGGCGTCTCTTTCCTCTTCTGCAGAGAGTCTACTCTTTGCCTCTAGCTGTGTACTCTGCTGTCTGAGCCTCTTAATAAGTTGTTGTCAACAAACGGTATGCGAACAAGTCCATTCACTTGGCCTGACAAAGGCTCTGAGCCATTCTTTTCCTTCTTTTTTCCTCCGGCCTCTCTAAATGAAGTGTGGCGTGTGCTCTCTTTCGCCCCTCAATGCAACATTTATAAAGAGGTATTCCTCCGACCGTGTGACGCTCAGTGGCGTGGAACTGCGAAAAAGAGATGGATCATAATCACTTAAAAAAGAAGCCAAGTGCATCGAGCACATGCTAGGAAGTGAGGACTCATTCGCTGCTTTGCTCTTCCTTTATTTCCTTTGCTGACCTGCACTTGCTGGCACGTGTTGATGGTATAAGTAAAAAGCAGTCTCCTTTCTTGGTCGTGTCTCTGTAAGAAAAGCAGATAAAAGGCCCAGCAGAGTCACCTTATCTAAACCCAGATGATATACAGCAGTTGAAAGCAAGGGCTTTACCAAAGCCTGCCGTTGAGAAGCAGGGAGAGATCGAATTTCATACGTAAAGGAGCCAGACAGAGATGTGGAGAAACAATGTCTGAGCTCCCAGAGAGATACAGAGGAGTAGAGGCGCTTGGTTTCAGAACTGAACTGTGATGCCTCTTTATAACGTTTAAGCATGAGCTGCATTACATTAGATAACAGCAAATCATTATTTTTTTTAATATAAAAAGTGTTACTGTGCTGTGTTTTGCCACGAATGTTTCATCTACCAATTTTTTTAATCCAAAAGAAGTAGCGGTGTTACATTATTGGTGCACTGAAATTGTTTATTAATATCAGTTCATGCATCTAAATAGTTTAGAAATTGAAATCTATGAATGAATTTACAGTATTTATTGAGGCAAGTGACATGTTGGCAGTGCAGTTTGAAATCTTAGTAAATCTGTTAGCTAGTCTGACTTAGCAAGCATATAAATCCTCAAAGTTGAGTAGCTCACCTTTTCTCAACAAGCTTGATGAATTTAAGTACCATTCATGTTTGTTTAAAACCAGGGTTAGGGATTGTTCTAATCACTTCAAGCAACAGTAATGGTGATGCTCATCTTTGCAATTAGAGTAGGAATTATTTTTCTCTCTCTCTTCGCAATACGTTTCTGGATTTCTATGGGATACAGATGTTGTTTTCAGTACGGGACCCCTGCCATCGAATTCCCTCCACAGGTTGCTGGCGATACTGTAAACTATTATACGTAGTCCAGTGCAAAAGTGCAGTGTGGATTTGGGAGAACCATCCATAACGGTGTCTGCAGGAGGCGGGAAGCGTATGAATGTTTGTGGTTGCAGTGAACGATGGAAGCCGACTCTGTTTGGCCTGTTATTGCTGGCACTGTTTCCCCAATTGAGGGCCATGCACTCACACACACACAGGCACACATTGCTGTTGTCTGCGCACACACACTCACCCTGATGGGCCGGACAGACTTGTGTTTTGTCTCCTCGCACTTGAAAAAATAAGTGTGAGGTTACACAATGAAGCAGATCTCTGTTTTCTCTCTCTCCCTCCCGTAAATGCCCGGCTTTCTGGGGTAGAAATGAGCGAATTCATCTCGAATTCACCAGGGAGGGCTGAGCTATGCCTCTGTGTTTACAGTGGCAGAAAGTTAATATAAATTTTCATCAGAAGGGGAAGTTTACACATATGATTCTATTTGTCCTTCATTATTAGCACCTGAGACTGGGCTGGGGAAGCATAATTGTCTACAGACACAGGCCAAATAGATGCAAGAGGAAGGCAAATAAGCACACCCCAAAATAATTTTATGGTTGTGTGTTACAATCCCTCTCCATGGGATCCTTAATCTAGAAAATCAATAAACAAGAAGCGAGCGAGGGAGACGGAGATGTGAGGCGCGGAGCGAGGAAAGACTGGAACTGCGTACAAGAGATCGAGAGGAAAAAGCTGGTGAAGGAATGAAAGAAGAAAAAGAGAGAGCGCAGCTCACAGAAGCCCATTGTTCTGCCGGTTAGCTCGCGCTTGGCCCTGCAGCTGAGGAGCGTCTCCACGGACCGGCCCGCGAGCTGCACACACCGCTGATTTATTGAGTCATACATAAAAACACTCATTATTCCCACATCCTTTTCTCTTGTCTGAGGAGTATAGCGTTTGGCTGAGGAAAAACACTCTGTGTCTGTATCCACAATAACTGAGATCTCTCTCTCTCTTTCTCCGTCTGTCTCGATCTCCTCTCCTTGTTTTTTTTATTTGTGGCGGCTGCTGGAATGGATGCTGTGAGCACGCGGCTCAACCTTACTGAACATGTTGTGTCTTGGGCTGTTTTCCCACTTGAGTCCTTTTTTTAAGAAACAAAACTCAGACCTCACAAGTCAAAGTCATTTATTTGTTACATATGCACATGATGGATAGACAGAGTTCTCCCGAGCCAGAAAAGGAAGAAGAAAGTTGAAGACTAAAACAAGCAAACAGAACAAAGGGTTATGCTATTTACAGGTAAATAATAATAATAATAATAATAATAATAATAATAATAATAATAAAAAGTTAACTTATTAGAAACTTGCCACTTTCATTTAGTTTTTTTTATTTAGTTAGTTTTTTTAATTGACCTATAAAATTAGACAAAACTTCTTGAGTCTGGTCTTAAAAGTGGATTCATATTGTATTGTTTTTAAGATAATATGTACTATGTAATACTTTCTTTTTTCTAAAATTTAATTCTAATAATAGTTGTTTTTATTTTTTCCATCATCAATTTTCTTTTTTTTCTTGTATATTGTTCTAATTATAACTTGATTTTTATATATAATATTTTTTATAATAATTTGTTATATTTTACTTAGTATTAGTTTAAATTACGTATTTAGTATTATTAATTTGTATTTATCTGTATAAAACTTATTTAAATAATTATAATAATAAATCCATAAATCATATACATAACTTTTTTTTTTATGTTGGTGGTGGTATTATTTTTATTATTATTATAAATAATATTAATTTGATTCAGCAAAAATACATTAAAATATTAGTATAATTTTAGGGTTTTATAATTTTTTTACTAGAAGTACTTTTAATTGAAAAAACATGAATACAATTTGTTTATTTATTTATTATTTAAAATAATATTTATCTTTATTTTAATTTGTTCTGACAGCTTGTTACTTGAAAATTTAAAAATTTAATCAGCTGTTCGTCATGCTAGCTGAGAAGGTCTGAGTTTGATGCTATTCAGAGCTTTCACACAAAACAAAATTCAGTCCAAATGTAACATTTCCAGGTTTCTAGACTCCATAGAGACGAATGCAGCATCAGTCTTTGCAGCTCAACAAGGCCGCCCAGCTTCCCCGATAAGCCCCGGTTCACTGTCGACTGGAACGCTAACACAGATCACAGCTATGGATGACCTTTGATAAAAAGGCGGTTTGTTCCGTCCTTGTGTCAGTCAACCTCCTCAAAACAGGTTGGGACATTGTCCACAGACTGACCTACTGCCGTTGTGTGTCCAAACGGACCTTTAGCGTGTTCAGCTGTCATTCATACTGACGTGCACGTGACGCCCAGTGTAGGGCCGCTACAGGGCTGTTATGTCCTCAGCGCACGTCTTGTTTATGAAATCCGTGCCTGAAGCAACGCTTTCTATTCATGAGTGGCCTGGCCCCTCATCAGACCCCTATGTCCTAAACACACTTACATAACAGATATGGTGTCAATATTTTGCTGTCGAGAGTGGAGCCCTATCTTTGCACAGGCCGCGCAGACCACCGGCCAATCAGCTCTGTTTGTTTGTTCAGCTTAAACTGTTTGTCCTTTGTTTTTCATGGCAGCCGACTCCTGTCGGCTTGATAAGGGTTGTGCTCTCTCTCTATCTCTGTCTTGTTGTGCGTGTTTTCCATAAGCCGAGGGTTGATGTGCCCTCTGCGACTGTTGGCCCGGAGATCTTCTGAAGCACAAAACCTCCAAAGAAGCACGTGTGGTATTTTTAATCGAGAGTTGTTCGGATAAGCCTCGTGTCTCCAAAAAAAAACCCATTATGATTGAATTAAAGACATTTGCCAAAACACCCCACCCTTGTGGACAAATATTCTCAACAATCCAGATGAATCCACCATGTTTCTGTTCTCAAACAAACCTGCTTCCAGGGTTTTTCACTGTAACATTTGTCTCGTAATGCGCTTGGTCACAGTTGCGACTCTAAAAGCTTGGTTCAAGTGCTGATCCTGGGGAACGAGGATGCGTTTGTAATGATGTGCCAAGATGCGACTGGCTGCTAATGCTTTTCATGCTTGTTTTAGCGCTGGGAACGTTGCAATGTATTCCTCATTACCCCTGTGTTAAGTCTAAACACAGACTGCCTGGTGAAAGGGGTGAGAGAGTTGACATATGTTTCTTTCGCCTGTCTCTTTTTCTCTTCGGTGAGCTCCGCTCGGCTATTAACGTAGCCGAGGAACGCCTGTGTAAACATTCATGTTTCTTCCCCCCGTTTCGAATAATAGTGACCGGTATCGCCTTTCCCCCTCGACCTCACTATCTGAAACCAATTACAGCGGATCCATTTGGGCAGAATCGTATTTTCATAAGGATTACAAAGCCCTTGCAATCATGTGTTTGTGCGCGTGTCTTCCGTTTGCGCTTCATTGTACTGAATGTGCAAGTTTGTTTCTTTCTGTTCTTTTTTCTTTTTTTTTTTCTCTCCCCCTCCCAGTCCTTAGAGATAGATATCAACATCAAATATGTTCCTGAGTGCCTTGTTATTTACGCTCCAGCCCGAGTTCTCCTTGAGCTCCTAGCTCTGAGGAATGTGATGCATTGTGCTGTTTATACAATGTGTGCATTAATGGATGGCAGCCCGCATTTCTTCTGCACAGCAACAAAACTTATAGAACGAAGCAAAGCAAAGCAAGCAGCTTTCAGGCGTCCAGCAAAACTTCAGTGGTTGCTTTGCTTTTGTTGAGTCTGGAAAGCACCTAATATGCCTTTGTGTTGCATTCTGGGTATTTTGACACAAGGGCGAATATCAACTGTATTACGTTGTGTTGTCACTAATAAGGAATGTTTTTGCAGCATTACAGGACAAGGACAGATGAACAATTCTGCTGGAAACACTAAAGGAATAGTTCAGCCAAAAAGTTGAAAGTTCTGTCATCATTTACTCACCCTCAGCCCATTATTCCAATCCTTTATGACTTTCTTTTATTCGTAGGACACAAAAGAAGAATTTTTGTTCTGGTCACTCTTCCATATAATGAACGTGAATGAGGACTGAGACTCCAGAATGGCAAAAAAAAAAGGTCATTATAATAGCCCCGTACTGTTCGTGTGACTTATCGGACTTTTATCAGTAAGTTGCAAAATTATGCAGTCAGATGACTGTTTACCAGTGTTCGGATCATTGAATTCAAGAAACTGGGGCCTGTTTCATAAAACAAGTTTACTAAATAAGCCAGGCTTATTTCAGTTAGTCTGGTGAATAGGTTAAAAAATCAGATTAAGCCTGGCTAATTTGCTATACTTGTTTTATGAAGCAGGCCCCAGAGGAGAATACAGTCTGTTCAGACTGTTCTTTACACCTTGATACAGAGACATTTGGACTGTTGTTATGCATTTCTGGTGCTTTGTGGTCTTCTGTTTTATGTAAAGGCCAGTTTTATGTTAAGAACTGATTTTTTTTCTATTTGGATTCATTGAAACCTGTTCACAAAACTAGTTTGAATAATTAATTCCAATCAGACTCATCTCATTCTGGAAGTTTAGTTGCAACTGTTTTATTACAGCTTACCAGTTGTCATTTACCTATGTTACACTGACAACCGAGTAGTCTTTTAAATGTGTGTTTCACTGAAAACAGAATTAGTTTGAAATGTGAATGAGGAAGTAAAAAAGAAAAAAATCTCCTTAACTGTTTTAAACAAATGCTCCTCTAATATGCAAATTGGAGTTGATTTCATTCCCCCCTTCCCAGCGTTCACGTTTGTATTGGAAAAGCCATTAAATGTCTCGGTCCGTGTGCTGTGGGAAGCGCCACTCTCCTGACCTCTGCCTTGTATTGGATGACTTCTTTGACTTTGTCCTTTTATTCATCAGAGGACAGCGAGTCTGTATTGATCGGGGCGCGGATAAACATTTCCTCCTGTTAATTGTTGTGCTAAAGCCATTAACCGACCACTAAAGCCACACAATCACAATCACCGCTTGGATGGGCGTGAAATCTCCCGCAATTTACAATCTCATCCAAACGGTCCTGCCGATAATGACTTGGCGAGGGTACTTATAACTCACTCATGCATCCGAAAGAACCACAAGGACCATATCTAATCGATAAATGTATCGTTTAGAACTGAAAAATAAGGCAGGGTGATTTGCAGAAACTTTTAGTATACTACCTTGTTAGTTTGCATACCACAACTCTTTACATTTAAAAACTGTATCCAACTTTGTGTAAAGAACAGTCTGAAATATAAGAACAAATGCCAAATTGGTCAACATCGCCTATAACCTTTGTTATACTGAAAAAGTGGCCCAGAATATTCTTAATAATTTTGTTTTAGTCCGTACTTTACTGGGTTCAGAAGATCAAAAAGCACAATAAATGCACAAAAGTAGTCCAAACAACACTATATTGACTCTACAGACAGCCAATTCATGAACAAATTAATCAGATTAATTGAACCTGTAAACAAACTTCGTGTGAATGATTCCTTTAAATCAGATTGATCTGATTCTGGAACTTTTGTCGATGCTTTGCAGCAATAAGTGACGATAAGAGTTTATTAAAATTGACTGAAATGATTAGTTTGCAAAATGTGAAATCTTTTTTCCCCCAAAACCTAACCAGTTAGGTGGGCCACATTCAAAGTACAAGACTCAGGTTGTTGTCTGTTTGGTTTGCTCAAAGACAGGAAAGGACAGGGAGCTGATTTGAAGTAGTCCAGCTCACCTCCACATCCTGGTGTCCCCTGAAGTATCAGACAACGGCTCTGTGTGTGTGTGCATCAGAGGAGACAGATCGATGCTGTTAGGACCCAGCGCCACTGTGTTGTGTTTGTTTACCAGGAGCTCGGAGAGCCTGGCTCCTCACCGCACAGCCAGACAGACAGTGGCAGCTCCTCACCCTGTCTCTTCATAATTGATCAGGGGGATGGCTGCCTTCCCAGCGGGTTAAGACGTGGCAACTTTTCCCCCATCTCGATCTCTCTCTCTCTCCTTCTCTCCCCCTGTTTGCTCAGCATCTCAATGTACTAGTTCAAACATTGTTCTCACCAGCTGGCAGAGCAGTGCCATATGCACATCCTGTCAAGGCAGCTGTTGTCATGGATACTGGCAAGCACCAGGAAATAAAACAAGCCCTTGATTCTGCTGGAAGAAGTGTCACTCTTTATCTAAAGGGTTTTTTTTTTCTTCTTCTTCGTACCCCTCGACCTTCGCTCTCCTCTTCCTGACAGATGAAACACCTGTGAAGTTATTGTGTTGTTTATATTGCTTTATTTATTTTGTTGCTTTATTCTTGTGTCGGGGCGCTGAGGCCGTCTGTGGCTGTGTTCACATTGCCATTGTTCACTTCTGTCTACGGTCGACATACAACTCCAGGAAGTCTGGAAAGAGTTGCTTTCCTTTTGAAGGGGAGTATCAGTATTCCTGTAGCTACATGAGGAACACTGTAAGGTACATCATTTCAATCTACCTGCCATCAGGCTTACACACACACACACACACACTGTAATATGGTTTTTAAAAAGATAATACAAAAAAACACGTTTACATTTTTTTTTAAGAAAAAGGAGTGGATGTTTGCACATACAAAAGTTGGTAGGATGTTGTCAGTACTATTGCTATTGGTTTATGAATGTTTAGGGTACTAAGGTCTTCTGATGTGTTGTCTGAGCATTGATCAGGTAATGTGGGTGGCAAGGACATTTCTAAGGAGTTAATAGGGTGGTCTGGGTGGTTCCTTACTGGTCAAATTTAAAGGAGCCCAGAGGATTCACTCACACAATGTAAATCAGTTTTTTCATCTATTTTGTCACCATTCATTTGTTTGATGCCATATAAACAAAAAACTAATATGGTCCCACTAGGGACATATTGTCGCATTTTATGGTTGTTGTATCAGTTACTTTAAAAACCAGATTTGCAGATAAAACGATTTAAAAGCATATATCGGTATATACATGTATATCGGTTTCACATATCGGTTATAATCGGTATCAACATTAATCCAGAAAAATAGATAATAGGATGAGTTACATTCAAGTTTAAAAATAAACCCCTAACACCAAGTATAAGCAATAAAGACGTTTGCCTTAGCAACCAACTATTCTTGTATTGTTGTATGACATTGTAGAAGTAGGTATCTGGAGTGATTTGGCGGAGAAGGGCCGGTGTCACCCCTGTGCTCAGGGGCCCAGCTAATGCTCAGCTCCTTGTTAATTCACTCCTAAGGTAATCGGATGTTGATTTTGTCAACTTTAATTACAGCTTCTAGGAACACTTCACATCGCCTGCCTCTACTTCAAATTGATATTATGAATATGCAAATGGGCCGGTAATTTGCAGAGAAGTGGGTATTTCAGCTGAGCACACACTAGACAGGTCAATACCACTGACACTCTCTGTGTGTTTTTTTTCTCCCTTATGCTCTTCAGAGGTGCTAGACAAACTGTATTTATCTTTCATCACGGCTTTGTGGATTATCATGAAAAATGTATATCTGAGAGACGCTTCATGGCTCATCAACAACAATGAATAGTGTAGTGGATGGAATGCGCCGGGTTGATGTCACCTTTCACAGTGTTTGATATTTGAGTGTGCCAGAGTTGAAGGGGAGGAAGAAGGATGGGGGAAAAAAACTAATTTTGTGTCTCTTTTTCTCTTTTCTTGTCTTTGCAGGCCCTACAAGCAGCAAGGCAATTACTCCTACAGCAACCAGGCAGTGGCCTGAAATCTCCAAAGAACAACGACAAACAGCGTCCGCTGCAGGTGAGCAGTTCCTCGCTAATCTCTTAAGTCCATCCATAATACATGGCGCTCTGGAAAAGATTTCCTCTGTTCCAGCTACTCTGTTTGATTTGGCAATGTAATTCTGGAGCTGTCAGTAAAATTTCAACCTGTCAGGCCTGCCCTTCTCCAAAAGAAACCAAACAAAATACCTTACACCTGAAACCTTTCTGTTTTTTACAGCTACATTACCTCAGTTCATCTGTGGGGCAACCTTAAAATCTCAGCTGTCAAGAGAAATTGACATATTAAAGGAATATTCCAAGCTCAATTGACAGTGTTTGTTTCAGTTTCTTGATTAACTCAAAAAATAATATTGACTTGTTCCTTGTTCAGAAATCAAGTTTGTAGTGATGCATTTACTATGGAAGTGAGTGAGATCATTTAAGGGATTTTTGCATTACATTATCATGGCAACAAAGAAAAAATAGATGTAACCTTTAAACAGAAGCTGTTATTAATCAGTTTCTCACTATAAAATATTTTTTTGTGATGAAAAAGTAAGTTTTAACATTTAGAGATTGGACCCCATTCACTTCATTTGTAAGAGCCTCAATGTGGAAAGCCAAAATTAAAACCAAATCCAACTCTTCCTGGCTTCCTGTAGCATTGCATATCCTAACTAGCTGTCATTTGTACCTCTCCAAGATAATTTGCCATTATTGATTCCAGCTGCGCCGCATTGCTATTGTCGGTGATTTAGTAAAGGTCACAGCGGCATCGTGCACGTCGCATCCCCTATTACCAGACCTGTTTACTTACCCACTGAGTGCGGATGTGTTATTTCTCTCACATCTCCACAATACAAATGCACCGCCTCAAATTATGTAAGCGCTTGACATCTGCCAGGCTCCGTATTTTTAGGTTTAAATTAAGTGCGAGAGAGAGCACGCCCTCCTCCCTGCTAATAAGTGCTATCAGCTAGCAGTGGTTTACCTCATTAGTACCCCGTGCATTTAATTAAAGGAGGGGAAAATTAGCACTAACCCTCTTCCTTAATATTTTCACAGAGTATAACAATGGCGACACCTTCTTCAAGAGTCACACCCTTGTGTATCTAATTATGCAGAAGTTAAAGATTCAGTGCCTTTCATTTTTTAACATATTCAGGCCGGTTTGGGCAAATATGGTTTTTGTATTTGGAAAAGTTTTTCTTTTTTGTTTTATTATTTTTCTCCTTCTGTGCAAAGATATTAGTTGTAAAGCAAAGCCTAGGTGGATGCGCTTTCGTGTATCTATTGTAGTTTCGTAGCCGTCTGTATACTCAGAGAATGGATTCCCGGCACACAGCGTGACTGCAAATTGCCGTGCGATACTTCCTGAGGAAGCCGAGTGATATTGGATGAGGAAGGTCTGTGATAACTGGTGGCCCATGACCGAGCCCCTGACTCTAATAACACCAGAGGATGGTAAATATTGAATATTTACATTTGCTTATGCCATCCTTGCCTCATGTTAGCCATATGAATCAATATGAATCAGGGTTTGTTGAGTGCTGTCTTCAGGCTGTAGTTAATCAATGCTGTCGATTCTTGTCTTTATTAACTTATTCAGTGCTGTGTTTAAATGTATATTCCGTGTTCATTTACCCATATAAGCTCAATCAACAGTTTGTCGAATACAACATTTTTTTTTTTTTTTTTTAAGAAAAGTTGAGATGAGTTCAAATAAAATAAAGTAAAAAAAATCAAGATACATACTCCAGCTTCTGTTAAAACTTGTATATCATTTGAGCTCTAAATTAGTTCAAATCTTCGTTTTTACAGTTGTTTTAGGGTTTATGGAGGTACATTTTCATAGCAACGGTTGTAAAATTGGATATAACTTTACACAGTTTAGAAAGCAGTTTTTGCCACTAAATTCATTTTTAATGGATCTTGTTTTCTTGTCTTGTGTATGTACTGTTAAAACCATTCACCTTGGTGACTATTCATTTAAATATCTTTTTGATCGCTATGCTTTTAAATGCTTACAAAAACTCAATTGAGATCATATGCGTGTACTTAGACATGCCAAGTAACGAGCATTTTAAAAAATGACTTATTTACATAAAAAAGTAAACGCCTGCTCGTTCCCTGACATTGATGAATCCGCCCCTTTCCCTGTCCAGGAAAGGCAGGGAAAGTGATCCATAGATCATGGCGTATAAATTATTTACTGCACGAGCATCTAAGTGCTGCAGCTCACGGTTTTAATTACTTGTATTAGTGTCTAAAGCCTGTCGGCTGACTAATTCTATCCAGCACTTCATCTCGCACTTTTGACGCGCTCAGAAGCAGCTTTTCCACATTTGCGTAATGTGACAGGTCTATTATTACCCCGTAAGCCCAGAGGAGAAGTCAATAAACACCTATTTCTTCCCCGTAAATCCTTGTGCCTTCTCCATGCTGCTTACAAGGATTTCCCAAGGCACACAACAGTCCTCTCGCGTCGTACCGCCTCTCCCTCCGAGTGGCAATATCTCCTGTGCGTTTTATACACTGACATTTAAAACACAAATAAAAAGCGAGAGGACGAAAGGGAAAGGGGATTACAGAAAGCTTGCGCTGCTGGCAATTGTGTCTCCTGCCCTCCCAATCAGCCCAGCTGCCATTCTCCAACTATAAGCTACATGCCGGATTGTTTGTTTGACTCTGTGTGCCGCCCGGGTGCCTCGTCCTGATGGCAAGATGGGCATTTAACAGTGTGAAAACACATGTTAGCGATACTCAATACTGACGAAACAGCGGTTAGAAGCTACCAGGAGGATGCTGAACAAACAGAGGCATGTGGGAGTGTTACAGCAGGCTGTTGTGGTGATATAATACAGCTGTCTAGGTGTCAGGAAGGTGTTTAAAGAGGTAGAGTTGACCTTTGACCTGTTAGCGGTGTGGGCTCAGAGAGCGATATCTCAGCATTAACAAGGTCAAATAACCAAACAAAGCAATTTCAGCTCACTAGCGAGCAAGTACGGTACACTCTACAGCGTTTGTGTCCTCAGCAGAAACATACGGCCAATACTTTGACCTTTTTTTTTTTGTTTTAAACCCAACTGGCTTTGCTAATGGAACTTTTTCACAACCAAACATCCTTCCGGAGGCTTCCTCGTTCCTGCGTTTGGGAAGGACGGCTGAGCGGCTCGTTGCTCGCGCGTATTCCAAGACGAGAAAGAAGTAGCAGATAGCTCAACCCAATCACTTCCTGAGCAGTGAGCCATCCTTAGAGTGTCGCCGATTTAAAGGTCAGCGACGCACAGCTCATCTGAGCGACAGACTCCTGCGCCATGTTCCTTAAAATTCATCTACTCAGACCGCCAACTGGAACCGTGCACAAAGCCGGCAGAATTTATAAAAGGAGACTCGTGCCCTCATATTAACATCGATTATTATCAGCATTCACCCAATAGTAGGGTTGTGCGCCATTCAGACTAGATTTTAGAAGGCCTTTTAAATTACATTTCAGTTGATTTGGAAGTGAGTTTGAATTGAGGTCACACAAAAGAATGCAGAATTTCAAGAATCCAAAAAGTATGTAAAGAATCCCAAAAAATATGTACATCCAGCAACTGAACTAGAAACATAGAAAACTCAAGGAATATTTATATAGGCTGCGATAATGAGGGTAACAAGAAGACAATACATAACTGGTGAGACAATCAAGGGGAACCAATGAACAAAGGAACTACAAAGAGACTACTGGCACAGGAAACAAAAGAATTATAAGTTAAAAGTCTTGATGAAAAGTTGTGATAAAAGTTTAAACAGCATTAAAGTTTGAAAGTTTATAGGTCTTGTTGGTAGAAGTTTGTGTTTAGATTGCCCAGAATGCACTTCCTGAGCATTCCAGTTAAAATTCCATTTCAGCTTTCTTCGAGGTATGACTAATTCAGTTTAAATTCCAACAAAGTTCAGCCACCCCAAAATGGAGGAGGAGGGAAAAACGGTATTTGCGGATTTGTGATCTTTAGTAACCAAAAAAGCATCCTCCTTTACCCCGGATACCTCAACTAGTGGGCAGCATCTGTAAATTGCAAGGGATTCGGTTTGCAGGGGCTCACATTGCAATGCAAAGGAAGTTGAAGCACAACCCTTAGGCAAGAACCAGTGGAACGGTGGGAGGAGGGGGGGAATAGTGCCATGGCATCGCTTTGATGTAGAAGCAACAACTGTACCTTCTGACAGAAGATGCATGGGAGTAATAAACCAGTTCCAGCAGCCCTTACACATGCAGTCTGATTACTCTGGCCAGGGTGTTAATTGGATCCTAACTGGCAGATCTGATACGTGTAGCCCGGTGGTGGGAAGTCTTTCCAAGTGATGAACTATAATTCAGCGAGCTGCTTGAAGCTTGTGTAATTTACTGCGTGTCACTTGACGAGGAGAGCGATCCAACAGACTCCCTATTACCTGCGACATCACAAAGCTTTCAAGAGAGGGAAGAGGAGGGGGCTGATGCGGAGTGAGCTAGAGAGACAGATTTCCCTGTAAATGACACACGATGCTCAGTTTCAGATATGGTAAGAAACATATTTGAGGAAAACAAAGGAAGACAACTTTCAGACTCGTGTAGACTTCGTTCTTATCTTGCAAACTCTTGAAGATCACATTTGGTTGATTTGTCTTTGAGCGTTTTTTTTTTTTTTTTAGCACAAGCTCTCGTAGTTGTACATTACATTACACAGTAGTACGTTGACAAAAATGAACGTGTGGTTATCTAAAGCTGTAAGGAACATCCGTTGCATCCCTATTAGCTCTAACAGAGGCCACATCAACTCTATTATCATTTGAAGTGCATTACACTTCCTTTACTGATTAGCTGAACTGTAAAAAAATTGACTCAGGAAAACATTCCTGTAATCTACTTATCTCCGATCCCAGAGAGCCTCCGCATTGATCTTTTAATCCAAACGATCACTGTGTGAGTATGTGTGTATGTATGTTAGCGTGTTTCAGGTTTAGATTAGCCCAAGTATTTGTTTATCTTGTCAATGGCTCATGAATCAGTGAGTGGGTGTATTGGTGGTCCAAGTAAAGCAACTCTATCAATAAACCCTCGACAGTGAAACCATTAATTACTGACTAAATTAGCAATCCTAGCTTTACCTAAGTGGAAAGGTCAGGATCCTTTCCAAAGTCCAAGAAAAGTCCCATGAACATCAAAATCTGGCAATTGTTTCTATAAAGTGGCCCCATGATTTAGCACCTTCTGCAGGAATCATCTGATTTAGAATCTTTGTTCATAGAGAGAATCAAATCACTTCTTACTACCTATTTATATTAATTATAGTTATTAAACACGGCTCTCTCAGTCGTTGTTGCTGGAAATACACCAGTGGGACATTTAATGTGTTTTCAGTCCTACGTTTTTATTTCTTATTGTGTGGAGTTGACCGTCGAGACCCGTTTTGGCATAGCAAGAGCTCTGTAATGATTTGCCCGTTCTTCAGGAGGGCCACTGATGTTTTCTCATCACTGACCAATTTAAAGCTATTTGTTCTACACTCTCTCAGGTGCTAAGCCTCGTGGCTCTAAAGAGCAGGTCAATGGAGATCAGCTTGTATTTGTAGTTTTCCAACAGAAATCAAAGCTTCATGGATTGCCATTTTTGGGCGTGCTTGTTGTTTAAACGGAGAGTGAGAATCAGATCTCAGTTGATGGTCTGTAAGTAAATTTTCTTACAGCACAAGGGCTTTAAGTGCAGACGATTGAAGTTGATGCTTTGAATCGTGAAGAATGCCATTATCTGTGAGGTTTTCTAGCACTCATTGGGTTGCATCATTGGCTCTTACAGTCGTATTCTTCATCTGGCATCCTGCAAGGGAAAAGACCTATTGTCTGTGACTGTTTACGGCTCGACCCTTTGGCAAACGCTCATTAATTATGCCCCGTCTTGGCGAAATCATTTCGGGGAGAAGCAATTCAGCCTCTGTTCCTTTCAATTCACCCAGCTTGTCAATCATCGCCCCCCGCAGTATCCCGCGGAATGGAGGTGTTATATTCCGCCAATTATCATGTCATATACTCGAAAATGTAAATGAACGTGTGTGTAAAATTAAATTTATGGGTTGTCAGTGAAGAATAAGAACCAGGAGAGCAATTACTTATCTGCTTTCATCTTTCAAGCTCTGATATATCATGCAGAAAACGCTGGCGTTAAATGATGGAATTAGCATTGTGCGCGACTCGGAAGGGAGTGGGCCGAAACTTCAACTTTGTCTCGTCTTTTTTTTTTTTGTTGTTTGGAAAAGCGATGAAATGAAGATGCGTATCATCCGTCGATCTGCTAAAAAGCTAATGAGAGGCTGAGGGGCATATCCTGATTTCATTTCATTTCTCGTCGCCTTTGTCATTTTTAGTCTTTCTTTGGCAAGTTCATGGCAAAAATACAAAACACAGTCAGCTTTGGTCGATAAATAAACTTGGCGAATTGTTCTGAAATTTACATGTTTATTATAATCGCCGAGCCACGGTGCAGGCGAGGTGATCGTTCGTTATTCAGTCCATAGCTCATTTAAATACACAAATAATGGGCGTAATGAGAACATCTCCTCTTGTATTTTCATGCTTTGGTCTTTATATTGTCATTTAGGCCGGCGCAGAACCCTGGCTGAACCTGGGGGTAATTACACATCACAAATGTGTCTTAAGGTTTAATAACATTGAAGGTGTAAGCATACATTTGCATAATTACATGCAGCTGTTTAATTTGTGACTTTGTTGCTTTGTTCCTTTGTTTTTTTTTTTTTTCTTCTGATACCTCCTCCCTCGTCACACCTTTTCTCCCCAAAGAGAGACAGACAGAAAGAAAGAAAGTGTATTTGTGTGTGCGCTTCCCTCCGTGTTCGTGGTGCTCGTTGAGTTTTGGGGCCAGTCTAATGAAGAATGGTGCTTGGATTTGTTTGAATATGAATATGAGTGGGGATGGAGTGTGACCTTCAGCTCCGCTACTCAGTTCATCAGGATTAGTCAAGCTCGGCGCTCAGGAGCGCTAATGCATAATGACTTCTAAAATGAAAAATGTGTAGTGACCATGCAAATGTCTCTGCTAATCAAAGAGGGGAACCTGAGCTGGGCCGAGCCAGGAGACTAAAACAAGGACGTGTCAAGGCCCTGAGAGCTCAGACGTACGGAAAGCAATCAAGCGGTCTTGATTAGCCGGCGCGAGGAGCCGCTCGGACCCCTCGCGACGTCTAATGGAGCCTCACATCTTTTTCTCAAGCTCAGAGACCACAACAATAGAGATGTTTACCTGTCATGACGCCGAAGGCTCGGCTGTCTTGATGATAGACAGCATCTGTCGAAGCTGCTCTGTTGGACGATGCAACATGCAGCATGCTTTCTAAAGTACAAAGAATGCTCTGAAGAGTCGACAGTAGACAGGTGCAGAGTCCAGGAAAAAAAAAAAACTGTGGAAAATCGTTTCCATCTTTCTCAAAAAGCATTTGTTTGGCAATTATTTTTATTCTGTTCATTGTACAGTTTTAGACACGAGCGAGGAATCGAGCCAAATTAATGTAAATGTTGCGTGTTTCCAGAAAACTTGCTTGCTTTATTTCAATGCTGGGCTGCGAAAATATTTTCTTTGTTTTGTTTTTTAGCCCGAAAAAGTTCTCTCGCACAGTTTGACAGCTGGTATTTTAATGATTCTTATCATTTAAAAAATGACATGAATTTTTAAAAATGACATCTCGTGGAAGACTTGTGCCTCTGGCTGCTTTCTTCCAAGAGTGTAACTTGCGCAGCGAGAGGCAACTGGTAATTCCCCTCACCTCTGTAAAACAGAATACTTCACAGCATCTCAGCTTCAATCAGGAGTTTCTCACAGACTTTTCAAAGCTTCAAACCCTCGGCAGCCTGAATCCTTGCTACTTAGCTTAGCTGCGCCTCAACAGGCCATGTGTCCGCTTACGACCCACAGTCGGCTCTGGAGATGTGCGTCTTCCTGCCTGCCTTGTGTGTTGTAGCACTAGAAATCGCCTGAGGGAGTTGAAGGGTTCAGCTAATTAAGGTCCTCCTCTATTTAAAGCGCAGTGCTTTTCCCATTGGGAGTAGCTGACAGAAAATATATAGAGTAAGAAAGTACACATGCACTGCCAAATGACTAGATACTGTATACTGCACTCGCACCATTTCCAGAGAGTTCGGGAAGTGCAAATGACTTTACAGTTGAGGAGTTTTCACGAGACATGGCTAATGTGTCATTCTCTCCGTCTCTGTCTCTCTTAGGTGCCAGTATCTGTGGCAATGATGAGTCCACAGGTGATCACACCCCAACAGATGCAGCAGATCCTTCAACAGCAGGTCCTTTCCCCCCAACAGCTCCAAGCCCTCCTACAACAACAACAAGCAGTCATGCTTCAGCAGGTGAACACACATAAACACCCTCTTACTCACTGTCCCACATGCAGTCGTGTTTTAAGATGGCAGCATACAGATCCTCTCATCTGTCCTTGACATACTTAATATAGAGAAACAAATACGGACAGGCGTGTAATTAGTTGTTGTCAGTGGGGACATCTTTTGGGGACAAATGGAGCACAGAAACAAGAAAGTCAAACAGAGTTAGCTGTACGTGAACTTGAACACTTTAAAAAACAAAAGCTTGCTTTCACGTGTTTGGTTCGTTAATGTGTCCGGATTGCAAGACGGATTGCGTTGTTATTGTTGCAGCAATCGCTGATAAATCGACCTTAAGCATACTTCAGTAGATTTGTAGATGATGTTTGATTTTGCCAGCCTTCTTTTCTTACCAGGCATGCCTGTCTAGGCTGGGAGATTATTTTTAACAAGCTAAGCCCTCCAAACCAGGTCTAAGCTGATTTTTAGCAGCCATAGTACTGTAAGGACATGAAATGATTGGAAAAAACAGCTCAAACTTTGATTGTCCGCATGAGTGCCCCATCATATCGTAGCATGTGAGCTAACAACTAGACCACGTCTCTGACAAGAGTAGATTATATCTTCAAAAGTGATTTTTAAAACTCTCAGAGCTCTTCATTAAAAACATCTCCATTAACTCAGTTAGCCTTGATTATAATTAGGTCTGTATAAATGGTGACGGGCGTCTTGTGCTGAAGATGTCTCCCGCTGAACGAGACGGGAGAGCTTGGCTCCTGTATTTTGACGATGAGCTCCTGAGGACAGCACTTTGAGAAGAAGAGGAGAAGTGTGCTAAATGCATTAATTCACAATGATGAATCTTCTCCTTTGAGTGCTTCACATTCATTTCAGAATTTCACTGCCTGTCAAGGCATCAGAGAGGAAAAAATATATAGGCAATAAGATTAATTGTTCCTCTAGCGGTAATGTGCAGCCGCATAAAAGTCCATATGGAGATGCATGATGAGGGGAAGTACTGGTCTCTTTGTCTCGACCGGAGAGAGATGTTATTTATGATGTGACATGCAGAAGCACATCCAGGCATGTCGTGCGGCCTCAGGAGCCTGGAGTCAGCTACAAATCTGTTTGTTCAGTTGTAGCTCTGCTTTGAGGTACGGCCACACTTATGTGGAAAAAGGGAAATAAGTAAAATATAAATTATCAAGCCATATACAACATCTGCTTTGTTTTGTCATAGATGTATCCTAGTGGTTTGCACATTTACTCTAGAAGCTGTATTTGCTCCAAGCAGTTTAACTTTGTAGGACATTTTCAAGCCATATGCATCAACTGGTTATTTTGTCACCGCTTTAGCCTAGCATTTAGCACATTTGCTCTGATAGTGTTTATATTAACTGCATCTGCTCCTAGTGGTTAGTGCAAATGCTGTAATGATGAACTTAATGGGAAACAAGCACAAAGTACTATGAAATATTTCAAACCCCTAAGCAATCATTGTCTTTAGTTACAAATTAGCCTAGCGGTTAGCACATTTGATTTAAGCATTTACACTCTTATGTTTCTTCCCACATATTGTAACAGAGAATGTCCATGTCTTTCCACAGCAACACCTGCAAGAGTTTTATAAGAAACAACAGGAACAACTACATCTACAACTTTTGCAGCAACAGCACCCAGGAAAACAAGTGAAAGAGGTACGATAAACACACACATGTAAGAGACAAAGTGATGGTTCTCCATGTATTCGCCATCCACAAGCGACTCGTAAATCGGTCTGTTCTGTCATTAGGCAGGCAACGTTGTCAGGTGTCTCAACTCTGTCCTTGCTGACAATTCAGAGTTACGCTGACGCTAAAATGCCTGCTTTAGCGTACCGCGCAGGGTCCGTTCACTAATGAACCACCGCAGCAGGTTTGAGCCGACGAGCAGAAAAGTTCGACCGCAGCGAGCTCATAAATCAAACTGACAGTCGGACTATGAATCCGTCTGACAGACAGACAGAAGGAGACTGAGGGTTGCTGACACACAGGAGTAGGCATCAAAAAGCGAAGCACACTAAAGAGGGAGGCGGCAATCCAAACAAAACGTGTGGAAGCAGTTAAATTGATCAGCTAGGTATCGTGGACGGGAAACGTCCCCCGCCCCCAGCAGTCTCTTCAACTAGCACCTTTTACCATTGTCTCTCTTCAAGCAAGCCATTATGCAGGGCCTACAGAAAGCAGGGCTGACCTCCCGAAGGCTTTGTTTCTGTTTGGATTTGCGAATAGATTTTTTTTCAGGCCCCCGCCATCAAATATGGAATAGAAATTGCTCCCTTATTTCTCACGAGACGGCGGGGCCAATCCGCACGGCTCACTCCATTATGCAGTCTGTTTTCCAGTGAGCGCATCACAAGTTTTGCCTCTCTTTCTCTTGCTCTCTCATCCCTAAACTAAAGGAGTGAGGTCTTCCTCACCGTTCTTGACTGAAGGACTTCCTCTGGAGTCTGCTCAGTCCTACCGCTAGTGTAATTCCAAGCAAAAATTGGAAGTTTAACTTTCCTCCTGTAATGGGGGTCTTTGCTTTCTTGTCACTGAGTAGGTTGTAATGTATTCTGACAGGAGAAGAGGAAAGGGAAAGCGGATGGTAGAGAGAGAGAGAGCTCAAGCTAACAGGGTCTCAGCAGAAACTAGCTCTTAGTTTGCTAATGGACCTCTGGAGACTTTGTCCACAGAAGCAAACTTCAGTCATTTTTAAGCCAGACCTCCTAAAAACAGCTAATAAATTGAGTCTGTACGACATGGAAATGCAACTACACCGCTTTACATTTCCGAACAGCCAAGAATAAAGAACAATGTCTTGTCGTTTCATCACATACAAAATTATACAAACATTGAGCCTCATTCACAAACAGAATTAATTTGCATATATGACTCTTTAAATAACAAGGTATTATAAACTAGTACGACATAAAATTATGTCTTAGTCCTTTATCTTATACCTTTTAAGTTATTACTTTATGGATCCAATGTAGAAAATTCTATGACTTTTAAATTTGGGGATTTCACTAAATTAAATGTTTTGCTTTGAAGTTTTTTTTTTGTCATATGTAACGTTGCAGTGTTTTATATGCGTGTTTTGTTCACTGTGATTTTGCCAACCCTTTTTGTTCACAGGTAAACATAAACGTTTACCTGATTTTACAGATTTATTTTTATCTATGGAAAGATTTCAAGCACAGTTGCTGTGCTTTGATCACTGAAGTGCTGCATTGTTTTTCTGTGGTTTCCGCCGCTGCTGTTGTTGTTGTTTTTGTTGTTGTCTTCGCCAGCTTATGCAAGAGGCTCCACTGGCGGTAAACAGAGCTCGGAGGGGATGGGGGGGTTATGGGTGCTGTAAATCTCTCTCAGCTTCCCTCCATCACCCCCTCCCTCTGCCCCCATAAGCTGTAATGGACCATTAGAAATGCAAGACAATTAACTATCAATGGCGGAAGGAGGGGGCTACACACACACTCCCACCCGCATCTCACTCTCAGATCCACGCAAACAAGCGACGCGGCTAGGTTTTTACTTGGGCCACATGTATAGCCGAACACACTTTCTCATCCATGTGTGTGATTAGTGTTTTACATGTATATGCTCACTCGCTCTCTCTCTCTCACTATAGCAACAGCAGCAGCAGCAGCAGCAGCAGCAGTTGGCGGCACAGCAGCTGGTATTTCAGCAGCAGCTCTTGCAAATGCAGCAACTGCAGCAGCAGCAGCACCTGCTTAACATGCAGAGACAGGGCCTCCTCACTCTGCCCCCCGGCCCAGGACAGCCCACCCTCCCCGGCCAGACTCTGCCGCCAGGTAACATCCTCACATGATCATCTGAGAGCGTGCGTGTGTTTCTGCGTCCTCTTTTAAACTCCCCTTTTTTGTTTTCTGCTGCATTTTCCTTGCCATTTCAGTTTTTTTCCTCTCTAGTTCTCTTTCTCTCTCGCCTGTGTCTGTGTGCTAGTTGTTTTCCTCACCCACCCCGCTCTCTCTCTCTCACTCTCTCTCTCCCTCCCCTCCTTGCCTGTTGTTGTTGTTTACGGACTCGCAGTGCGAGCTCAGAGCTCTGAGGAAGAAGAGCTGTTGCCATTTGCTTTTTTCCTGGAACAAACACCTGGTGCTACTGTGTTTATCGAAATGGCGCTGGATGACAATAGTTTGAAAATGGCTCTTAATTGGAGTATAGCTGGGTCGACACAAAGCGGAATAGTTATTTTATCATCCAAGGGATTATATGATGATTTGATTCTGCACAGAGGCTTGTTTATGAATGCATAATCATGTGCAGATGAGTTCCTGGTTGCTTTGCACTTTCGGATACCACGGAAACGAAGCAAGGGATGAGCGTCCGGGTCGATCTCGCGCCGGTTTACCTCCAGATGCTTAAGTGTGATGCTCAAGTTTCACAGCAGAGCAAGACAGGTTTACCTAGTTTTTTAGAAAAAGCCAGATGGGAGCTTATGATGACAGTTTTGTGAATGATGTCTGTAAGTCTGTTTGTGATTCTCTTGCAGCTGGTCTGAGCCCCGCCGAACTCCAGCAACTTTGGAAAGACGTCACTAGTAGCCACGCCATGGAGGATAATGGGCTAAAACACAGCGGCCTGGACCTGAGCACCACCAACAACTCGTCCACTACCTCCACCAGCAACCCCAAAGCTTCTCCGCCCATCACCCATCACAGCATCTCCAACGGCCAGTCCCCGGCCCTCAACAACCGGAGAGAGAGGTACACACACACACATGCATGCCAAAGCTATTCAGCAGGGGAACTGGTTTATCCTTCCGCTTACCTGATCACCATTGGCTTGTTGAGATCCAACAGGATTAGCCATGTAAAATCACTTTGGATAAAAGTGTCTTCTCTTTTTCACTCGACACAAACTCTAAATCCCTGTTCAGACATCCATGATCACAAACCTCCCGATAAAGGGTCTCGTGTGCACATGAACACAAAAGGCATGTTAACAAACACAAACCAAACAGCCACTTAAACTACGTTTCATGTGCAACACGGAAAACGAAAAGAACAGTTGATGTGTTTGTCCCCATTTGCAAAAGGAAAATGCTCATTCCTGCAGGGAAAGGGCTGTGTGTTTTTGTTTGTTTGCTCATCAATAGTTTATTAACGTCTGGATAACAGTTGAAATGAGATGAAACCTCCCACGAGACAGCCCGCTATTGAACGCAGCGCCTTCCGGTATATCAAACGCATGGAGGTGCAACTTTCACTGGCAGGAACACACAGCTCACCTCACTGTACATTAAGTATTTAATACCTCGCTTTTCTTTTGAAATTGCTTTGCTGGCACGGCTTGTCATGTAAATAGAATACACCATGCCGGTGTGGCATTTCCTGAGCGTTTATACACGCGACGGCCCTTTTATACGCTCTGCGGCTGCTGTAAGACATAGATTCGCATATTTCTCCATGTATTATTCAGTCTGTAGCGGCCATATGTTAGTACATAGCAACAGCCACTGACTTCACTGGGGGTGGATGTGTTGTGTAATTGGTTTCAAGTACGTAGCGTCTTCACAGAAAGCCCTTTCTTGAGAAAGATATCTTTAGAGGCAAAGGAAGAAAAAGGAAAAAACATAGATAGACAGGGAAATAATTTAAGAAATAGGTTAGACTGTTTTCTCGTGTGTTGGCGGAGTCTCCCGGGTCCACGGTCGTTCGTAATCACGGAGTGTGTTGTGTTGTCAGAGCCAGCTGCTTTCTAAGATGTGCTGGATCGATAAAGGCAAGGTAAAACAGCCGGTGAGGTTTGTGTGTGTGTGTGTGTGTGTGAGCGTGTGCCGTGCTGGTCTGCTTAGCCTCACTTTCACACATTAGCTCCTCAGTGCCATTAGAACTGGCGGTCGTAACTTACCGCACTGTCTTTTCACAACAGGTTGTGTCCTTAAAAACGCCCGTTCCACCACAAATGAATCTCCCGGTGAAAATTAAAGTGCAGGGGCCGGTTTTTCTGATATTTACACAAGTTGTCCATAATGGCTTTACAAGGTGAAAGTCTGTGGAAAAAATGTTGACGGCCGATTTTACTTGGCCGGGCTGTGTGTTTTTTTAACACACTCGTGTCTCCTTAGTAATACTCCGGATCAATATTCACAAGGTGGTGTGATGTCGAGGGAGAGCTTGTGTATTTTTTCAGCTTTTATGAGCATCAAGTCCACTAAATTGAGCTTGTTTGATACAACTTTTGGTCATAGTATCCTGACAGATACCACCTCCACCACGTTTTTAAAGCTCATTATTTCTCTTTCAGTTCGCTGCATGAAGAGACCGGAGCATCACACTCCCTCTATGGTCATGGAGTGTGCAAGTGGCCAGGATGTGAAAGTATTTGTGATGACTTCGGACAGTTTTTGAAGTAAGTGATCATCAAGAGACCCTAAGTGCACTATATTAATTTCAGTTGGCCTAAAGCGGTAATTTATCTGTTTCATCTGTCTATTTTTTTTAATGCTTATTAGATGCTTAGTTGTTATTTTTTCAATGTAAAACGGTTGGTGAATCAGATTTCCCAAAGGCGCCTGTCAGCCCATCATAGGCGGCGCTCAGAAATGACCATGTATCTCCATGGCTACATGAGTGGATGATGGGCTGGCGTTAAGCGGCAGAAGCTAATGGCAACCTGCATAGCCATGCGGTGTTGTCATGGCGCAGCTAACAGAGTGAAATGAACTCTTCATGCTCCATCAACAATTTAGTTAATAAGCTTATTTGTAATTGGTCAGCTTTGTTACTGGGACGTGAGTGGGGGGACATCAAAGGTGTTTGCAGTGCTGGAGATTGCAGGTTATCACGTTGCCACTCCGAGGAAAGAGCCTCACCATCAAAGAATGGAGAAAAGGGTTCATTTGAATATTCTAATTAGATCTGTAATTAACTGTGAAATAATAATATGGTGCGTTTGGTGAGTGTAAATGGACGCGTCAGTTCTTGTAAACGGCTTTCGAGAGTGGCGACGTCGTTGTTCTTTTATAAACCGGCTAGACACACTGTCTAAAGAGTCCACTCCAAACAAGTCAAGAATTTTGCGCCTTTGAGTGTGTTACCATTTAACTAGTTGGTCATGACTGTCAGCCAAAAGACTGCTTTTACCTCAAAGTATAGGGGTAATTATCTCGGTCGACCCCATTGGCGTTCATTTATTGTTGCACAGCATGCATCAGAGATCATGTGATCATTTCCCGCCAAATTCGGCTGGTATGCAGATCAATGGTTGAAGAGAACTAAATAAAAACGCTCGTTGTCTGACAGCCTGTGCAGTAGGATGCCATTACAGCAATCATCCTCCAAATCTTGGTAGAAATGGGGGCGAGACACCTAGAGTCGGAGACGCCCGTACTGTAACTCGTACATGAAAACGCTCCCACAAAAGGCAGCGTGATCTGAGCCGGCGAGATGGCGGGTGGCGCCATGCCTTGGAGAAGCGATTGTCGGTGTCAGAAAGAAGCTTTTAATGTCGTTCGGAGATGCCAGTCACTGCTGCGTATCATCCAGGTACACACGCTTAAAATGGTTTACATAAAATAGGTGTCAGATTCAAATGGCACCTTTGATGGGGAAGTAGAGGGTGGAGGGATTCACCCAACCTGCGCGGGCTTGTAGCTTGCGGAGAAGAAACCAGCCACGTTTTTGTAATCTTTGTTGTGTTGCTGAGAAAGTTGTCAAGATCAGCATTTAAGCGCAGCTCTGCGCTCTTTCATGCGCTGTGCACCTGGAGAGGGGTAGCCAAGAGGTGCCTGGCACATTATATTAGCTCTGAAGTTCAAATAGACGTGCGTGAATGTGCGGGTACACCTCGAGACGTGTGTATTAATGCAACAAAGAATGCGTCTTGTGGGTCTGATTCGGGGCAACTTATTTGGGTGTTATGTGCAACTAAAAGAGGCGGCTAATGAATTCATAGGGTTCTAATGTTGTTCTGCCACGCAGGCGATTTTGTTATTGTTTAAGCTCCAGATTGCTGCCCTAGTTCCCTTATTGATTTCCTCTCACATGTTTGAAAAGAGTCAGGATGAGTGGGGAGAGAAAAATACAGACATACCCGCTGGCCTGTAATAAAGATTGACGTGCTGTCAACATAGGCTTGCCACTTGCTGTAGCATCTTTCCCATGTGGATGCAATATGAGATTGTGCATCTCAGTAAACAAACTCTTGCCCATTCTAATGCAAAGAAATGAATAGCTCTTTTCACCTAGTTAGCGTTTAATTCCAGCGAAGCGACCTGCTGAGCTTCCACCACTTAGAGTGCTACGTCTTAAACTGAGCACTAATGAAAGCCAACAGGAAGTCCCAGGTTAGATTAATCAAGCCCATGTCCAGTTGAAAGTCCTTCAGAAACTGCAAGTCATTTGAGAATCAGCCAAATGATTTGATTGGTCCATGTTGGCTGGAAAGTCCTAAGAAATTCCTACCTTAACTCCGATGATTTCATTCTGTCTGTGGTTTTCTCAGTCTATTGCGTACCTGGCCATCTGTTTCTTAGACCATCAGAGCCCTCATTCCCCATCTCAAAACAAAAATCAATATGCCTATAAAGTGACCCATAAATTACAGGCGGCTCCAGAGATGTTTGCTCAGAGCGAGCGGGCGGCCCCGTCTCATTCTCCTCTCACCTCTCTGTTTGAACTAAACCCAGCGCCACAGGCTCATTAAGAGATATTGGTGACTGCATCTAACCCCCCTCTAGCCCCCTGCTTTTATCAATGCATAGTCAAACACCTACTGCCTGAATATTTCATAGCCATGCAGTAATCTGGATGTAATCACCAGCACTAACTAGCTCACCCTAACGATAGCACTTCCTTAAGACTCTGATGTTTTATTATCTCACAATTGTGACTTTATAGCTAAAATGTTTAATTTGATATCTTACTGTTACTTTATATGTCACAGTTGTGATTGTGACTATATCTAACAATTGTGACTTTTATATTTTCCCATTTTCTATCTAACAGTTTAAAGTATTTTAGTAATTCCTTTGTTTTTCCACAATTGTGACTGATATTCTCATATCTGTGCTTATATACCTCAAATGATGACTATTTTTAATAGATGTGACTCTTTATCTTGAAAAATGCATAAAAAAATGCACCTAGTATTTTACACTTTCTGACATTTACATTTATTTTATTTACTCTACTTGAGAAGGAAACGTGCTTCCACTAGAAAGGAAAACCTCACGTCCCTAAAAGAAACAAGGAAACGAGATTAAAATCTAGATGGCCGCTAATGAGAAACGGGGCGTGCAAGATAAGATGTGTTATTTAGCGAGCTACCTGTCGGGACGACGGAACTAGCCAGTCGTGGCTTTTGAAGCAGCTGTAATTTATGACATCCACCATACATCAAGTGCGTTAGATAGCATTATGAGCATTGAAATGAAAAGGATATTTGCAGCATTAGTTCCCTGCGAGGGACCTGATTACATGATTAATGAAATGCCCCTTTGCATGCGCATTCTGAAACAGCAATTAGGCACGGGGCCGGAGAAAGGCATCGACTCTCCAGTCATCCTAGACTTTTTTTTTTTTTTTTTTTTAACTCTGTTCAATGCTATCTCACTCTTGATTTATAGTGGAGAATATCTGAGCATTAGACCTGAAACGGTTACAATAGCAAAAGCGGGCGTGATGGAATGAAATAATTTTAAATGGGCACGGGCGTAATTGAAAGGTAGCAGCGGCCATTGTGTTCTCAAACGTCCTCTGCTTTGATTGGCGTGTTTGAGGAGGATTATGAATACGTTGTTATTTTGCGTTTTGCACATAAACAATAGCTTGTGCTATGAATAGAGAATGAATAGAGAAAATGCTTAGTAGTGTTAAAACTAGCTCGGTGTAGGTGGGGGTGTGTTTGCGTGCGAGTGTGTGTGCGCAATTTAAGCTCACACTAATGCACTGGAGGTTGTACTGTAAATGATCATTGAAGGGTCTGCAAGCTAACCTATAATTACAGGAAAGAGAGTGGCAGCATTGGCATTTCACAAGCATGTCTTCTAAAAGAGCGCTTTGTGGGTTTGTCACCAATGATAATTTAGATAGAGGCTCATTACCGAACATCACAACACTTTTAAAAACCTTTTCGCCTCCGTGCGTTCGCTGGGAATAAAGGTCTTTTTTTAATGGCGGGCTTCTTTTGTGTCCTGCAGACAAAATCCAATCAAGGAAAACCGCCATTGACTGCTCCTGCAGTCTGAAGGGTTTTTTTTTTCTTCTGCGTAATATTCTAATGAAAGGATGAGTAGATACATTTAATATGTCGGTGGAATAATTCACTCTTCGTAGGAGGCACTTTTTAAACGTTACTCGAGTTAAATTGCATTTATTGTATTTATTTCTTGATAAATGTAGAAGACAAAACCTCTGCGCGAGGCCTTTTGTACGCCAACATCCCTCATAAGCCGTTGTGTTCTGAGCGCTGCCTCTCATTCGCATGACAGTCATGCTATTGTGATGTTAAACACCGGCTTTCAGAGAGCGCGGGACACACTTGTTAGATGGTGGCGGTTTGTTAAAAGCTAATGGGATGGACATCCTGTAATCCAGAAATCATATTCATCAACGACAGTGGTAGTTGATCAACAGCAACCGTCTATTATTAGTTCAGCCTGTGTATGTGTGTGTGAGGGGTTGGTTTCTCATGCGTTTCTCCTGTTCGCCTACAGGCACCTTAACAATGAACACGCTCTGGACGACAGGAGTACCGCCCAGTGCCGAGTACAGATGCAGGTGGTACAACAGCTAGAGATACAGGTACAGTAGACACATAAATATAAGCATATACGCCTTCACATAAACACTTCACCTAAAAATGACAAGTCTGGCATCATTTACAAACCTGAACACAAAGCATGTGAGTGTTTCGGTGTCCATATAGTGAAAGTCCATTTGGTTTAGCGTTGGTTTGTTTTATACAGGTGAGTAAATGACAGAATTTTCTTTTTTTGGGTGAACAATTACTTTACAGACAACATGAAGTTGTGTTCACAATGCATGTGTGATTTAAATTTAAATAATACAAATTAAAAATATTAAACCAACCTGACTCTTATCTGACCTTAGCTAGTTTGTTTACTGACTTATACTTCAAACTTTACGTTGTATATGTCATTTTTGGGTTATCTGCTTATCCAGTGGCAGACAGTGAAAGTGTTTGTGAAAACAATCATAATTTAGAGAAAGACTGGATGTTGTGCATTTGGTGATTGATGGTTGATTTTGAGTTCGTGTTGTCTTTAACACGCACTTGTTCAACTTTAACAGCTTTTTTGCAGCCTAACACCAAACATTTTGTTAATTAGCTTGTTGCCATAAAAAACTCAAACCGCATAAAATGAAAAAATTCACAAGGGACACCTTGAGCAAATCCATCCCAACAAAGGTGAAAGCCATCACCGGCCTTTATAATTGAATCATGGTTTGTGCTTATTTTCTATCCCGTCCAATTAATATGCGCGCATCTGGGCTGGACTGTGTTAATTAAATACACTTTGCACCTGAAGGAACCTCTAAAGAGAGCCACTATTTTCAGTAGCTGGAGCGTGACCTTATTAAGGTGTCACGCTGGCGAGATAATGAGAGCAGTGATTGAGGGATGCTATTACTCAGCGCTGCGGCCATCTCTCCCGCCAGTTAACACTCTGTCCTTTGCTTCACACCTTACGGTGCATCATGGGGTGTGATGCACAGGGTTAAAATCCATCTTTCTTCTGTTAATTTCAAATAAATAACCAGTTTTGCCTGCAGAATAATTGCGGCCTGTGCTTATTTTTTTATGTAGATCTAGCTGTTCCCTTGTGTTTGCGTACGCAAAGAGCCGCCTCGCCTTTGTAGTGCGGATTGCTTTGTGGCCGTGGCTCCTCTAAGCCTTCGTGATGCCGATCTGAATGCAAGTCAAGCGTTCCCCTCAACCTTTAAAGGTTTTTACGCTCGGCGAAACGCTCCCTATTTATTTGTTGGGCTCTTGAAACAGAACAATGAATAATTCTTGTTTATATGTAAAATAACAGACGGACATCACGATTTCTCACTTGACTTATTCTCTTGTTCGCTGATACCACAAAGCTGGCGTGCTTACACTGTGACCAATTACAGCAGTGCTGCTGTTTTCTGTCCTTCCGGGCTTTTTTCCGTCCTTTTTGGCGTTTTTTTTTTTTTTGTCTTCCGTCAGTGGTAATGAGGCCCGGTTCAGAGCTCGAATGTCGGCTCACCGGCGGAGTTCAAGGCAGTGCGCCGTGCGGGCCGGTCCCTGTCACTCTCTGTGAGTTAGATTGATGATAACAGATCGCCGGGGCACTAACTGGACCTCGGAGGACCCGGGAGAAGGCAGGGAGGCGGGACCGACTGGCACTCCGTTTGCGGGACCCCTTCACCTCTCGGCAGCTGCTAGATCCAGTCCAGCCCTAACAGTGTCCACAGGACTTTGAGTCACCGACCAGGACCCTCTAATTTATGGCCTAAGTAGCTTGTTACTGTCAGAGCTTTGCTGACCTAAATTCTGCTATTGACAAAAAGATGAAGTGCTATTTGTTTTCTGTGACCTCCGAGCACCACCTTCAGCTCTCCATCACCGCACTACAAGGAATGGTTCTCTTATCCTTGCTTTAATCTGCCCCTCTCTCTCGCTCTCAGTGGTTCTCAACTGGTTTTGCTTCACAACCCAAGGACATCAAGCATCCAGCACTATACAAAGCTGCTTCTTATCTATAAGTAACAAAGATGTCCTCAAAATCAATTTGCAGTAAGGCTATATACATGAATGTTTTTATTCATCTTGGTTAATGTGTTTATTCACACATACTAATATTTTTTATACTTTAAGAAATTAATATTATTAATGCATGCTGTAAAGAGAGACCGTTAACAGTTCATGATGCTTAATGCATTATTATAAGGATCTATGAGGGAACATTTATTAATATTGCCAAGACCTATATACAGTAGGCCACATTTTTGTCACATGTCAAAATTCAGACTTTTGTTTACATGCATTAAACAGACAATGCTGCATATTAATTGAATTTGCTCTGAAATATTTTTTTGAGAATATTAATCTCCTTTTTAAAAGTTGATAAGCCCGTGTATTTTTCTACCCTAACTATACTCAAGTGTATGGTTAATTGCATTTTTTATTTGCATTTAGCATTGTTGTTTTTGCAGCTGTCCATGACCCCACTGAAAAAGACCTCTGGCTGTTTTCTGGGTCACGACCCGCCGCTTGAGAACCACTGCTTTATGTCTGTGTCTTTGAGGCGAGCTTAAGGAAGCCGGTCGGACCGCATGCAGGATTTATTACAAGCAGACAAGCTTGATAACAAGATGTATTACTGTGGTAGTCTGGGGAAAATCACTCATTTCTAAAACCGGTCTGTTTTCTTTTTTCTCTCTCTTTCTCCCTCCCTCTTTCTGCTAACAGCTTTCTAAAGAACGTGAGCGTCTTCAGGCGATGATGGCACACTTGCACATGAGGCCCTCAGAGCCCAAACCATCACCAAAACCGGTGAGTGCATATTGGTACGCGTACAGTAAACAGGACTCGGATGGTAAATGAGCTCTCTAAACACTGCTGGAGGATGAGAGGAGAATGGGATTTGTAATGCCTGCTTTCTTGGGACCCTATCAGGACCGAAAGAGCATTAAATCATACACCCGATCTCGGCCAAAAACGCAGAGCCATTACACTCTGATGGCTTTAGCACAGCAAACAACCTGTTGGCCGGTAAAAGCTGTTTAGCGCCGCGACCACAGGCGCACTAAAAGTAGGGGGAAGACGTTTCGTTTCAGAAAACAAACAGTTTGAAATGATAGATGGAAACGGCGAGAAGATTATCTGCGAAGAAATAACCCGTAATCTGTAAACATTCAGAGATATCGCTGTGTATTTGGAGAAAAATGGAGCAATATATGAAGAACGGCCCATCTGTGTGGATCCTTGTCGAGAAAAAACATCAGATTTCACCCAAAGATGTTCTTAACCATTAATCAAAAGCAAAATACAAAAGACACATCGTGTTGTGCTGGAAATTAAATGTGTTTACAAAAGAGAGTAGGCTGTGATAAATATTATTTATTGGAATTATATATTAGCTATTCAATATTTTGCGGGGGGAAACATTGTTAGCGTGTTGCCACCGCTTAGCAAGTAGCTAATTTCACCAGCATAATTTTTCTCATCACCTCCCACCGTATAGAGCAGATAATCACAAGACAGAATAATTATCCTGTAAATCCATCAGGAATCGACTGCTCACCTCTGTCGATTTATTATTCAGGGTTTTTTTTTTCCCGTTTTCATCCTCAGAACTCCAGCAGCTCGGTGAAATCGACTCTAATAAAAAACGTTCAGCCTATAATCCACCACTGCATATGAATGAATAATATTAATGAAGTATTACATTACATAAACCGCACATGAAAGGACTGCTAATTGCATTTGATGATGAGCAATTAATGGCGAGTTCTTAAATAATCAGCGAGGGTCTGCGATTTTTTTTTTTTTCCGCCCAATTCCTTTTTGTCTTAGTGCAAGTGTCTGGCTCACGCAAATGCTTTAACGTTATCGCTTTCGCAGGTACAAAAGAGAACACGTGTATCCTCCCCACAAAAAAGGATGTTACAGATAATATGGCGGCACTTTCACGCCCTTGTACACACAGGGCCGACAAAGAACCGTCCCACACATTTGATAAAAATATTAATAGTCCGAATTTATTAGCATGACAAAATGAGCACCAGCAAACCCTCAACAGCTATCAGTAGCCCAACACAAGGTGCTGGTACACTGTTATACGACCCCATTTAAACTCTGAATGGCACTTCATTAAATGTTACCTTTTGGCCATGCCATGGATGGCTGAAAATCAAAGTTACCAAGGCTGCTAGTCCTGAATAATGAGGGGCTCTTTTTTCCCAACCCCTTCCTTTCCTCTCAGCCAACCTTGAATATATATTCAGATGAGCAGCGGTAGTAAAGGGCTGATCCCTCTGTCTCATTCACTCCTGCTCAGTTAAGCTTTAATAAATTCCATTTTGCAAACACCAGATTGTATGCCTGCAAACATGTTACGCTTGTTGCCATAACCAGGTGAGGAGAGGAGAGGAAAATCTTGTCTTAACATTTTAAATATACATGCAGCACGCTCTCTATCTGTTTCCCCGCTCGCTCACTACTGATAGGATTTATTATGAAGTGCTTTTTTGCTGTGTTTGACAGTGTATCAAAACCTTTTTAGAGGCGTAGTGTGTAATTATGGACTGATGTGGTGGTTTGGCCGCAATGAGAAAGATATTAAGAGAGACAATCCACAAATCTGGTGCTGTGACCCAGCCCCTGATGAATTATACAGCGCATTATATGCATCAAACTGCATTTTTGCGAGTAAAGACAAAGATGGGAATACAAATGGCAACAAATTTAGCATAAACACTGTATTTGGCTCTCATATAACAAAGCTAGTTTGGGAGTGGGGATTGGGGGGGGCTTTGTAATGGTAAAACATAATTTTTTTTTCTAAGCAAGAATCAAATACGAAATTAAACTGAATACATGTTGTAAAAAATGTCAGCATTTATGTTAATTTTTTATTTCTTATTGGCTTTAAGACACAAGTATTTACTTAGCATGTGATGTAATTCAACAAAGCAACCGTTTACCCTTTTGCCAAGTCGTCCCTCTGGAAGGCAGTGCTACTCTGTCATTAATTTCCTTTCAAGGTCTTAGTTTCAGTCGTTAGCCAGGATACAACATTTCCCCAGAGGAGTCATTGATTTCTCGTGAAGTGGTATAGTGCGTGCCACTCTCTGTGTTGGCATTATCTCATTATCGTTAAGTGGAGCTGTAATTGTCTATAGAGCAGCCGCCTGAGAATAGCCGGCTTGACATTTCATTGTATTTATCAACACGTGCCACAAACGATTGTTGATGTCCAACCGGCGGTCGTTTTCAATTCCGACAGCACCGGAATTCCGCTTGCCAATTCGCAATTAAAGCAATTTGGTTTGAATATGTAATGATGTCATTACCATTTGAAGGAGTTAACAGCGAGACTAAAGATCAGGCTGGAATTTTTCACTTGGGTGAAAAAAGCAGAGCATATCGATTAAAAAAAAATGACTCATGTTTTTGTAGTAAGACAGGAAGAGAGCGAGATGGATTACTAGTGAGGCACCAGGTTATGGCAGAAAGCCAGGTGATGTTCTTCTCACCGCGTGTTTTGCATCCAGAGAGCTCTTATGGGATAGAGATGGGCCGGGATAACTCGCAGCCTGATCATTAGATAATCTTTAACAGCGTGCTCTAATTAGAATTCTTATGATACAATTTCATCCTGTAATTAGTGCAGATTGGCTGCTTCCTCCTTTACTTATTACACAGCTGTAGGAATGAGCCAGCACTCGTTTAAACCCCCCCCTCTCTTCTACAGCTGAATCTCGTCTCCAGCGTCACCATGTCAAAGAACCTTCCGTCTGTCTCGCCCCCCAACTTACCTCAGACGCCCACCACGCCCACCGCTCCAGTCACGCCCCTTTCCCAGATGTCCCAGGTGCCCAACGTCCTCAGTCCCGCCAACGTTCCCAGCATGGGCGCCATGCGCAGACGCCACACCGACAAATACTCCATGGCCTTGTCTTCAGGTTCGTAGATCTTTTTTTTTTTTCTCTCTTTATGCAAATGAGGCTAAAATCAAATCATCAATATTCAATGCATTTTAATTACAGCCAAATATGAAATGATGCAATATTCAAGAAGGCGATGCATGTAAAAACATCTTGTTTGATGTTTATATTTACTGGTCTTCCGCAAGTGTGTGAGCAGCGGGGAAGGCATGAATTATTCAAACACATACAAAATATCGACCCGGGCTCTAATTTCACGAGCGTGTTAATGTTTAAGATTTCTCCAGAGAGAGATTAATTAAAAATGTATTTAGTTGGACATGTAAAATGCTGATTTGAAGTGTCCCCCCTCCAACCCCCCAACTTTGCCTCTCGTTTTAATTTGATAAAATCCTGAATGAATTCCTGGCGGAGACACGTTTAGCAATTATCCCAGGTGGCGACACTTGGGTGTATTTATTTATTTTTTTATTTATCTGCTGCTTTCTTTCTTTATTTTCCTCCGCAGAGATCGCCCCAAACTACGAGTTTTACAAGAACGCTGACGTCAGGCCGCCGTTTACTTATGCAACCCTCATCAGGCAGGTGAGTGGGAAATAAATTAGCTTTAGCCTGATTAGATTGTAATTAATTGCTGCTTGAATTAAATCTGGGTGAGAGCGCCTTGGCGCACTCTAGTTTCTAACGTGCCGCTTAATGGCATCTCATCGCAGGCTATCATGGAGTCAGGTGACATGCAGCTAACGCTCAACGAGATCTACAGCTGGTTCACGCGCACCTTCGCCTACTTCAGACGCAACGCCGCCACCTGGAAGGTAATGTGCTACAGAGGCCTGCTAGGGACGTGGGCCGATTTACAGCAATCGCGCCTCTTTTTAACCTGCCTCCTGAAAAGGACAAATTCTCTCTTTATCTCGCTCTCGCTCGCTCTCTGTGACAAGTGAAAGAATAATTCAGCCTCTGATATCGTTTTCTAATTTGGTGCAATTAATAGCCGAGTCTTGACGGGGAGGTGTGCGCTCTGACGCGCTAATTACTAACCAGCCACTCAATCATCAGCACCTTTTGTTAGACGTGGCGTATTACTGCTTTCTCAGTGTCTCCTTTTCATTTTTTTCTCCCTCCCCACCCTGCATATTATTGGTTAATTAGTTTGAAAGATGGCTGTTTGCTTTGTAGACGCACTTGGCTACAGCGCTTTTCATGTTGTTGTTGATGTCGGCCGAGGCTTCGTACACACTATAACTCATGCGGCGAGACAAAAAGCAAAAGAGAACAAGACAAATGGAGAGAGGGGTTAGGACCCGCTTGGCTCTAAAGCGCTAATGCCCCTGTCATCCAGGAAACACACTTTATTTCCCAGTACAAAAGGCCTCATTTGTATCTCTGTCCCAACAAATACATTGTCAGACGGGAATGAAAAGAAAAGGAGGATACAATAAAAACCATCCTCTATTTTTAGACAGGAGAGCGCGGTGCGTGTCGATAAGATACACGGCCGTTTTCCCCTTTCTATTTTAACTCCGACGCAGGTCCTCTCAAAGGCTTCTCCGGCTCTCATCAGCATGCCAAGCATTTCCCAGCACTAGATTTAGCAAAGTGAATTAATTTGGATTTGGCTTGCTAATGATGCTGGTGTATGATTACAGCTCCACAAGGGTGTGCAATAGCTCCCCGTACAGATGCATGCTGGGCCACGACTCATTTACTGCCGAGCGTGTGTTTGGAGATGCACGGCTGAGCGTTTTTAGGCATTTTATGGCCTTGTAGCCGCATACACGTCCCTGTTTCCAGCTCTCTTCGCTTATGTCCTTATCAACTCCATATTTTAATCTGGTCCCGACTGGAACAAAGAGGCAAAGCAGGGGCTTTCGGCATATTCGGGTCCCTCCTTCTACAATAGCGGAGCAGGAATTTCCATTCGGAGCCTCCCTGCTCTTTTGTGAGGGCCCAGGCACGGCCGGCTGGTGACGGGCTTGTCATTTGATTAACAGAGAGAATTTTTAAAAAGGAATGAAAGGTGATTTAATATCTGTGCTTGGTCTCATCAGCTCAGCTTGGGGATCGAGCTCTCAGCCCCGCCAGCTTATTAGTTATAACTATATAGCATGCATAATAAAACTGCTCATTTGCTCATTAATATTAAAATTATCATATTCAGAGCCATGGGCATTAAGATCAATCAAATCCTGGGATTTTCAGGTCAGATGCGAGATCTGCTTATGAGGGTTTTTTTCCCCTCTCTCTCCCATTTCTTAGAGCAAAAAAACACCCACCCCTCAAATAAAACATGAAAAAAATGTAATATGAGCAAAGGTTATTATTTGGCTTCTTTGCTACATGTTTTAATTAGATTCTTTTATGGCGACGTACAATACTCGCCACTTTTCTTTATTTTTTATTCATGCTTCTTGATTATGAAAGACTGTTTATGGGTCATTTTGATCAATTGAATAAATATATTTTGGGAATTTTAATTATTGCTTGATTTTCTTTTTTCCTTTTAATTATAAACCCGAAGCATCTGTTACAGCCATTCGTCTTTAAATAACTGCCATAATATGTTTAGCAATTGTGATATGATTGGTTCATATTTTTTGTGATGAAATGCACTGATAAATCATGCATCATAAATACATTTATTGATGTAAATGCACTCATTAGAAATGTTTTGTATATGTTCTTGTTTAACAGAACGCAGTGCGACACAACCTCAGCCTGCACAAGTGTTTCGTCCGAGTGGAGAACGTGAAGGGCGCCGTGTGGACCGTGGACGAAATGGAATACCAGAAACGCAGGTCTCAGAAGATAACAGGGTACACACACAAAGAAATGTTATTTCAAATGCTATTACAGTCAGATTAGTACAAGTATAATTCAACATTTGTGGTGTTGTGTTCAGGAGCCCAACGCTGGTCAAGAACCTGCCATCCAGTCTGGGTTATGGTGCAGCTCTGAACGCCAGCTTACAGGTAATGTGTGTGTGAGGTTGGCACAGTCAGTGAGAGACTAGAAGGACACCGTGTGGTAGAGGCAGGTACCTTCTCTGCCAGCCTGGCCTCAGATTGATAGCAGCCTGTGCAAATGCGAGGGCATAATCATTAATATTTATCCAAACTGTCATAAATGATTTGGCTTCGCACGGTCGGCCAGCGAGGTGCTCGTGGCAAAAACTTTAAAATTTAATTACTGTATATAACTTTAATGTGCAGGAGGCAAAAATGTCAGGAGTCTTTTTTTTTCCCTTTGACTGTTTTGAGATAAAGTTTTGGATGGTTTCATTATCATGTGGATGCTCGGTCTTTCTTTATTCGCTGTTCATTTGAGGCCTGTCTTGTAAGGTGAAGAGATTGTTTTTGCAACTTCGAAACTTTCCCGTTGTTTTTTTCCCTGCCACTTTGTGGCAGTTCTCATCTGTTGTTATCATACTGATTCTTCAGCAATAATTCAGAAGTAACTTAATAAAAAAAGAGGAGATAATCTGGAACGAGCTGGAAGCTGTGTGCTGTGACATGCCGACTGCTGAAAAGGCTTGAAAATGCTTGAGTATAAGTATTCTCTCTCTCTCTCTCTCTCTCGTAGGCTGCGTTGGCGGAGACCTCTTTGCCGTTGCTGGGTAATCCAGGCTTGATGAATAGCGCGTCAGGTATGATGGGGGCGAGTCCTCCAGGACTGATGAGCGGCAGCCCGACCGGCCTATTACAGGGCACCACGCATGAAGATCTCAACGGCACACTAGATCACCTGGACACTAACGGACACAGCAGTCCCGGATACTCCCCACAGACCCAACTGTGAGTTCACACACACACACACACATATACATGTGCATTTAGACATAAAACCGCACAGTAACGTTTAGAATAAGTATTACAAAATAATCAGCAGGGCTAGATTTCAATCAATAGAATGTAATTGGATCATGAAAAATTGGTAATAACTAATATTACTAATACTGTCAATACTGTCAATATTAATATTATATTACACATTTTTAAAATCCAGGTACATTAGCATATGGTAAATGGGGTCAATTCTAATTTTATTTTCCATTTAATATCCTAAAATAATTAGAGAAATAAAAAAGAAATAATTATTTATAAAAATATACATATAAATAATTAAGTTCTTTCAGATTTTAGCACTGATTCTGCAGTGGTGTAAGTATTCACTAGGTTCCTAAATTGTTTAAATTAAATTTACTTAATTTAGTAAACATACGCATTGTTTATCTGGTTTGATTCCAAAATATGTAATTTTATGCAAATAAATTGCAAAACTGTTTATTTACCTTAAATTTTGGCAGATGATGTGCAGTCAATGCAGTTTAGCAATAATAATAAAAAAAAATGTTAATGCTATTTATTTAAAAATATATAAAATGTTAAGGGAAGATGTATATTGAATATTGTATATATGAAAAATTTATATTGTACTTTCTCAGTAATAAAATAATAATTTATTAATCATATATATACACACAGTGGTACAAGCATTTGCAAGGTTCCTAAATTAAATTTCAATTACATTGAAAAAATTATATTTAAAAAATAATAATTTAGACCTGAAGGTTAAGTGTACATTTGGTTCTTGGATTACAGGTCTTACCTATAAATAGGTAAGAGGTGATGGCTGCCATAATTATAGATTCCCTTGTAATTACCCCACTGTCCGCATCGCAGAGGTTTAGATGTTATATTTTATGCAAGACCGTTCCTATTAATATTTAGCAGCTAACTATATCATTAATTACTTTAAAATCTTTGCCTTTCCATCTTTTCTAATGGCTCAGAGAGAGAAAGAAGGAGACAGAGAGAGAGAGCCCGGGCTGATGAAAGATTAATGCAGTGCCGGTCGGAGGAATTGTGATATAGGACATGTGCTCTCCCTAATCAGTGATGTCACTCATGCTGGATGGCTGTGTTTACCGAGCCAAAGATAGTAGCATGAGTGTTAAGGGCAGCAGGAAGTGTGTCGCGCGCCGTCAGACCTGCACACGCACACATTTCTAATGTAGAGTTGCTAATGCTAACTCACAGACCCTATTAGCTAAAAAACACACTGCGCGCTCTGGAAATGTGTGTTAATAGGAGTGTGTTTGATTCAGAAGTGGGACAGTAGTGTGAAGTGGGCCAAATCTGAGATCCAGACAGAATCCCTGTGTATTCACTCCCTCAGGTTATTTAACTTTTAATAACGGACAGTTAAGTCTGCTGTTTTTACCCACCTCTCTCTCTCTTTCTGCCTGTCCGTCTGTCATATTTTCTTTCTTTCTGGGCAAAGCGTTAAAACATAAGTGCTAAATAAAGGTGAAGTCCCTGTTACATGACCTCTACATGCTCAAAAATGGAAGAAATATGTTTTGTGAGTGGCTTTTTCGGGGCTGCATTTAATAATGAAGAGGCTAAAGAGGACAACATATTCACATTTTGTCTCCTGAGAAACAGAACGATTAGACTTACCTTTCTCTGAGCATGTTGCATTAATGGCAGCAGTACATGTCCGATTTCTGACGTGGCCTGTTTCTGTATTTTGTTTAGAGGGAGAATTCATGCATTCATGCAAGCAAAATACAAAGATGATCTTACAGTTAAAATTTTTATTTTCTCATTGTTTATCCATTGCTTACTCTGAAATATGTCACCGTTAAAATGTTAAATATTGCTCATTTTCCATAATGTTTTATGAAAAAAAACATTATTAAAGTATAGCAGTAATTACTCAGAATATATATATATATATATATATATATATATATAAACACTATTTTATTTTATATAAATAATAAATAGAAAAACTCAATATTAAAGTTTATAAATAGAATGAATTATTCCAGAGAACCCTGTGATAAAACTTTTTAAACACTATTTAATTGGTAGTGTTTCAGGCATAGTCGTCTCTGATTATTTTGGGCATGGGACGTGTCTTTGCTCAAGAGCCGTGCCAGTGTCTACAGACATATACACACAGACAGAGAGAGAGAGAGAGACTGGCACAGACTCCGGCTCCAGATTTTCTCATGCCAGCCTCTCATTAAACACAAAATGACTCATCCTGACATCTTAATACAGTGGAGAAGGGACGGCAAGGACTAATCATTTCTCTCTTCCTCTCTCCTTCCTCCTCCGACCTCACAAGCATGCCGCTGATTCATAATTAATGCAAATGAAAGCTGTAAGCCATGCTTCTTCACATTAGGAGTAAAGGCCTGTGTCGAGCTTAATGGCCAGTGGAACGTCAGACCGACCGGGATCATTTGTCTCATCGTAATATGTTTAAGTATATATGTTTGTTATTGTACGATAAATGTGGCCTGCGGAATGTTAGGTGAACGTTGACGGTCAACGGTGTCTTTTATAGCCCTATCAAACATTATTAGGACAAAATGAATGTTTACTAACATTATAGCTTCGATTTTATGGCTCTAGTGTCAGTAAAATGATAAGACCTTATGAAAAAAATATGGTTAATTGAGGAAAATAAAGGGAACAATGAGGAAAATCATTTTTAATCACAGGTGAACATACTATGTCCAGTTTTTTGATTGCAAAGAAATTATGAAAATGAACAATTTATGTGAACAAAAATAGAACAATAACTAAAATAAATACAATTTTGGAAAAGAAGAAAAAACAATGTAAAACTTAAGTAATGAGCTAAAGATCAAGACAAATTAAAACAACAAAATACAGTATTTTTAGTTGGCTGTAAACATTTTAGCACCATTGTAATTGTAAAAATGTCAGAGAATGAATGTATTACACACAATTGTATAAAATTGCTATAAACTACAAGAAAGAACTTTAGTAGTGAGTGGTGATGGTCGAAAACTTTTATTGCATTATACAATGAAAAAATAGTTGATTGCAAACGTTATACCAGTTTTTATTATGGTTAACATGCCTGTTACATAAGAAGGAATGGAAATTCCAATAATGAATTCCATAAACCTGTTAAAATAATGTAAAAGTATGTTTAAAAAAAAATCTAGTAATGGCCAATAGGCATGCCAACGAGAGCGTATCAAGATTACATTGTCTGAAGACCAGATGCCATTGTGCTTGAATTAATTGCTTTAATAAAGGAAGGAGAACTTTTTAATTCGCATTCGCAGGTATTTCTTCAGGGTGTGAAATACATCATTGTGGCGGTCTGGCATAGTCGCCCCTTTCTCTCCAGCGCACGTAGCCAGAGTACAGGAGACAGAAACATCCCGGCGCTTCCACATCTGAATATTAATCTATTTTGCTATAAATATTAAAGTAATCTGTACCTTTTAAAATTCTTTTCATATTCAAAGTTCCCTGTGCCATTGATGAGCGCGACCCAGGAGAGAGCAGCCAGACACGGCCTAATACAGAGACTAGTTGATAAGGATTCCTCTCTCTTTCTCTCGCTCTCTCTCTCCAGTCCAGCGGGATTTCCTGATGCATCCGACGTGTCAGAAATAATTAGGTTTTGTCAGATTTATCATGGTAGCACAAACCTCTCTCCCTGCCAAGGGCCCGAGATCATGTTAAGCCTTGTTTGTGTATGACAGAGTTATTATTCTTGTTAGTAACCCTACTTCCGCCCTCGTTTCAGCATCTCGCCGCTCCTCGCCAAACCACTCTGTGTTTTTTCACCATTTTTTTTTACCCTCCTCCCTACATTTATTGACAGTCGGTAAAGATATTCATCCATTTGGAGTTAAAAACATGGATCATGGTGTCCGAGGCAACTGGCAGTCTGAAGTTGATTAATGGTGGAGTCTAGCTGCAGGTTGTCTCCTCACTTGAGAAGTGCCACCACGGCCCCTGCATATTAACGAAGGCCTGCACTTTCTATTAACAAGATAAAAAAAAAAGAGCTCCACTCTACCTCTGCCCACCCAACAAACCCCCCCTCTTTGCTCCAGGGGCGAGAGGATGAGAAATTCTCCATTATTTATAATGGGGCTGCAGCTACTCCTTTTTTCCCTTTTAAATAGCAGGTGCCATCAGTAAACTTCTCAGCGGCGAGCATATTTTACTGTCAACGGTTTCACGTTTCCACACGCGCTTCATTAATCGGGGTTTAATTGCTGTTAATGCTGTTTTGCGACTTTGAAAACATGGACATATTGAGTTAAGGGTGCCGTGTCTTGATGAGTTACACTGTTTTTGATTTCCAAACACTTTAGTTTTTTTGTTTCAGTTTTGTCAGATTTGCTTTTCCTATAGACTACGAAGCCTCTAGCCACTTATTGTGACCGCTTACTGCATTTGTGCGTTAAATTCATTTGTGTGTGTGTGTGTGTGTATTGCTGGGAAAACTATATAATGGCAACTACATTTCTGTGTAGCTGTACTAGCTTCATGTCTCTTTCTTCTCGTTTAACAATACAATTTGAAATTAAATCATGTTTATTGCCCATTTAATGTATTTCTTTTTTCAATAAGTGGGAAAAGATGGTCATTATTGCAAAATAAACCTTCTTTACTTGTCGTATTAGTTCCCGGATATCCCATTTGTTTCTTTGGTGTAGTTATTATTGTTATAATTACTAATACTATCGTTATTTTTACAGTACCATATTATTAAATTATTAAATGAATGCTGTTCTTTTGAACTTTCTATGTATCAAAGAAACCTGAAAAAATGTATCATAGTTTACACTAAAATATTAGGAAGCGAAGCGGTTATCAGAGTATCAGCTAGAGTGCTAAATAAGCATATAAGAATGATTTCTGAAGGATAATGTGACACTGATGACTGCAGAAATCATGCTACAAATTTAGGTTGATTACTTACTTAAAATATAAAAAAAAGTGATTTTATGTTGTAATAATATTTTGTGTTATTGTACTGTATTTTTTGTTTAAACACATGCAGTATTAGTGTCATCTTTCAGGTGTTTAATCAGAACTTTTCTTTGGCTTTCACAGGCCTCCAATTCACGTCAAGGAGGAGCCACTAAACATGGACGACGAGGACTGTCCGATGTCATTGGTGACCACAGCCAATCACAGTCCTGAGCTGGATGATGACCGGGAGCTTGAGGAGGGCAACCTATCGGAGGATCTGGAATGACTATTTTGCCCCACCCCTCCGCTGGGGCTCTGCCCCTTTCAGGTCCCGCCCCTCAACTAACCCACAACCACCGCGAACGCAAAAAGACTGGACGCAGCAGGCGGGAGTATTTATTTAGCATGCATCTGGAGACTGGCCCGAAGAAAATCTATAGCGCAGATCTTTAGGGACCACAGATGGACAGACATGAGACGTCTGCAGTTTAAAAACAAACATAAAGAGGAAGAACAAAAGGACAAGATTTCATTCGAATCAGCTTGGCCACCTCACACAACGAACACGAGGCTCACGGACCGAAAAAAGACAGAAGTGAAACGGGAGCAAGTCCGTTTTGTAGAAAGCCAACGGCCACATATACTGCCAAAAAAAAGAAGTTTTAAGTTTTTGAATATCCAAGCCACAGTAGTCGTCGGTGTTAGATGCAATTGCTGGTTCAATTCAAGTTGTTGCTCTGTTATTTTTTGCACATGAGTAGTATCAAAAATTAGTGTCACTGCCTGTATGTCGACAAAATTTTAAAAAGGAAAAAAAGCTGTTTTTTGTTGTTGTTGTTAATTTGCTTTACCCCCCACCCCCAACCCTCCATCATTGTCGTTTCGTTCTTCCCGCGATGTAGCTTATGTTCATTTCCAGTCATGTTTGCGGCACCACCAACTGTAAATGCCATTTCTTCAAATCGCATCAGTAACACAACCAAGGTATCAAGACTGTTGCAGCCATCCAAAAAAAAACAAAACAAAAAAAAAAACGTACACAAAGTAGGTCTCGAGTCTCACTAGCTCCGTTTCTGCTGAAAACGTGAAATGTGATTCAGTCGCAGCACCACGCTGAGAGGAAGAACACGAAAGAAAAAGATGCGTTTCTGCATATTCTTCTAGTCTCTTTACCTCCTTGTTCTAAAGCTTTGTCTACCTGCAAAGAGTCACAGGCAACAGCTAGAAACCAAAGCCAACACTATCAACGGCCAATAGCTTAGACAGAAGCCGCCAGCCTCTTTGGTTAGTCTTTTGTGACTTTAACTAGTACAAAGAGAAGATTTTTTTTTCCACTAACTACCTTCAAATAACCTCTGGGATTGTCTCCTTTAGCCCTGTACAAAGAGAAAATGATTTTGATGTAATTTGATCGACAGACGAAGCGCTCGCTCTGGCCTCGTGATGTCGGTCGACCCCAAATAAAATGGGAAGACCTCGATTCAGCGACCGTCATGTGGTCCAGGTAGAGCGAGAGAGCAGCTATAAATGGATCATGACCAAAACAACCATTTGTGGAAGTGCAGAAAACGTTACTTTTGTATTCCTTCTTTTTGGATTATTTTTATGATTTGCGTAAGCCATCTTGTCATGGTTTTTACTAGTGAAATGTACTGTTCATTGTGACTGTCCAACGTTGTCATGTCTTATATCCGTCAGTTTCTTCAGAGCCGAAACCGAAAATATAGTAACCAAACTTTAAGATATCTAGTGAAGCCAAAAAAGTCATGATTTCAAGTCGATATGAAATGATGTGGCTTGGTTATATTGTAAAAGCAAACAACAGAGCCATGACAGGAAGAGGACGAATCCTTTTCCAGCTGACGTTTGCTTTGCTCCATTGATTCAGACTCATTGTATAATTCATGGCTATATAGACACAGCTCGTGTTGGATCATGGGAAGGTTTGTGGTTAGACCATGTATGGTGTATAAGTAGCAACCGGTTATTTGAGGTGAAACGCTTTGATTTGAACGTTGCTGATGTCATCGAGGAAAAGCGGTTGTTGCTTTAAAGTTTGCTTCTGTTTTCAGTCAAACCAAAGTTATACAGACTTCTGCCTCTTCTTATACAGCGGATGGAGATGAAAATAACGCAAAGCCTGTTTCCTTTTCTTCTCTCTCTCTCTCTTTCTTTGATTGTTCTTTAATGCAGAAAACCCATTTGAAACAGATAACTGCTTTGTGTTGTAACCGATAATGTCAAAGTTTGTCTCTGTGTGTGTGAAACATACTGTGCAGTTGTTCCAGTTTTGTGCCAAACCGAAGGCTTGGCTGCTAGTTTTAGCACACCAACACACACACTCTCTCATACACACACACACACACACTAATAAGACAGCAAAGCTGGATCCAGGAACAAAGCGTATCCCTTATCCTTTGCTGGAGTCAGCAAATTGACTTGAAGATGACATTCATAATAATTTTATGGCACCAAATATAAGGACACAGCGTCTTTGAATAAGAAGATACAAAAAGGGTTCTCCCACTTATCCAAAAAAAGGCTTCTACCTCTTCACAATGCGAAAAAATGGCAGATTGCACGAATCGTTAGAACGCCACCGACACATTTTTCCGCCCAATTCACGCAGGACGTCGCCAAAAGCGCCAGTTTACATTCCCAAAGGCAGATGTGGAAGGTTTGCATTGAACTAGTTTGTCCTCAGAGCATTTGTAGAATGAATATGTAAAAATATCTGTAAGGGAATATTGTGTTATTAAAAAATGCATGTCTAAATTCATTTGGTGGACTGGAAATAAGAATTAATAAACACGTATAATAAAACGTCAGGATGATGATGTTGATGGACTAAGTGCATAAAGTGTGCATACCTCAGCTAAACTGTTTCCGGGAGGAGATGATGATGATGATGATCAACAAAAGAAACTCTCAGCCACAGAATGCATATTACCTGTAGAGTTTGCATGGGTTTTGTAAAAACATTTTAAAAAAATGTCTAAAATAGTTGCTTGCACATAATACCAGAAGAACCTCCAGAGCGGCAATCTCCTCCAATAGATTTTAGGATTGTCTGGGTTTTTTTCTGGGATGATTTTGTCTGTATTTTGATAATTGTGCATATTATGTAAAAAGATACAAAAAAAAAATGTTGGTGGACCCATGAATTTACCAGACATTTTTTTCTAAGCTAAAAAGATCAGTGTTTTTTTCCTCCTGAATTTCATGAATTTTTACTGTTCCCTCATTGCTTGCTAAGAATAGCAAACCTGCTTTTCCTGCATCTGCTTTGCGTAGCTGTAAGGCTTTTCCTAATGTGTGTATTTATTGCTTGTACCTCTGTGCATACGTTCTGAAGCATTACGTCTGGCAGTTGAGTCATGTATCCTTTCTAATAACTATCATTCTCCGGGAATATGATCCCCTATGTATACAGTAAATTGGGACTGTAGCAAGAAAAAGAAAAAAAAAACATGTTTATGTAATTGGTGAATACCTTTTGGTTGTTTTTGACTTTTTCTTTGGTTTCGTTTCCTTCGAATCGAGACTCCTTTTTGATACTTTTCATTACCGTGTACTGTGTCCATATGTTACGGATTTCTGCGAGAGTAGAGGTCACGATTGAGAACTGTAACGGCCGTCATTATTTTCTGTATTCATGGCTTTTCACTGCTGAATAAAATAAAGGACCAAAACTAGGATTTGAAAAGCAACTGTCTACCTCCAACATCAGGGAGTTCTTACTTTTTTTTGTACACATATATCTTTTATTGTACAAAGACGCAGCCTGTGGAAATGGGGCTGCATTATGCTTTTATGCAACGTGGAGGAATTCGTCGCAGGAGCTCAAAAACAGCACGGAAAAGAGAGGCGGGAAAAAACAATAAAACTTTAATAGCCGACTTACATGGCTTTGTTCCGGCTCTCGGCACCTCGAGTGTTGTTTAGACGAGGGGAGAGGAGCCGCCCATGCAATGGATGCGGCCCTTGTTCTCCGTCCTCGGCTTTGATCTGAGGAGAGCTTGGCCCGGCGCAACTTACTTGAAAAGGCTATTTGGGATGCTGTCTGGCCCTCTGAGGGGAAAATGGCACGTCTTTATGCGTATTTGCTACGTTTTTGCCCCCCTGTTGAGCTGCAGCGTGTTTACTTTAACGCTGAAATGGGTGAGGGACTGTATTTCCCAGAAATAAAGCAACACGTCTGCATAGCACGCATGCTAGTGACTTTCTACACTTGGTAACCAACTATAATTTATAATAATAATTATTAATAACAAACCAACCCCAAACGCAAGCTAGCCCAAAGGTTAAGACAAAATTTAAGACCTCTAAAACATAAAGGTTAACGTTCAAACATGTCATACTTGAAATGGTTTGTGCATTTAAATTAGTGTAGGAGAAAGGAATATCTATAAGAATATATATGAAAATTTGCTAAAAATGTAGGCTGCTCACCCACCAAAACATAGGCTTGCTGAGTTTGTTTCTTCATAGTCAGCAATGGATTCTCTGCAGTAAACCAGGTCCAAGCAGCTGATAAAAGCATCACAATAGGTGAATGCCGTCCATCAGTTAATGTCTTGTGAAGAGAAAAACTGCAGATTTGTAAGAAACAAATACATTGTTAATCGTTTTAGCCGGGGGTTGCCAGGTTTTCGCAAACAAAACCTGCTAAATTGCTACTCAAAACAATTTTTTTTGCCAGTTTCAATCGTAAACTTCATATTTTAGGGGCTAAATATCATTATTGTTATTGGGGTCGCTTGAACCTGCGGACATGACAAACAATGCCAGTGTTATATTAGCCCAATCCTATGAAAAAAGCAGACTTGGCAACATTTTTAACTTTAAACTGAAATGTTTTGGCAAAAACATCAGTCCCATAATATATAACAACAATATTTCCAGTGACAAAGTCCATCTCCTTTATTAAAATACACTAACATATTTGTTTAGAACTGTTTACATTTGTAAAAGGTGCTTGATCTGTTCATATTTCTCTCCTGATTCAGCCGATCACTTTTTTTAACTGGAGAAAGCAATTTTATAAACTGGAAAAAATGGTTTGAATTTAAAGCCATCTTGGTGGGTGCAGGTTTTCACATTACAAAACATTAATTGATGGACAGTGGTTATGATTTGAATTGTTGTGATGTGTATATAAGCTGTTGGGACTCACATTCTGACGGCACCCATTTACTGTATAGAATCCATTGGTAAACAAGTGATATAAATGCCAAATTTCCCCAAATCGGTTATGAATAAAACAAGCTCATCTACATCTTGGAAAGGGGAATAAATAATTTTTGGGTGAACTGTTCCTTTAATATTAAAACAAAAAAATGGCACTGTACCTTTAAGACAAATATGCATGTGTGTGTTAAATGATCCTATTTCTTATCCTGCTTTCACACTGATCAAACAAATGAACCCTTTTTCCAAGTAAACGGCACGTTTTTCTCCGGGTCAGCTCAGACAGATGTGATTTAACCTCATTTCTGCCTTTGATATTAAAATGAATTGACCACAAATTTGCAAGAAAATTGTAAAAGGCGAATAAAATAGTAAAAGCAAACTTGTCACAGTCACGAGCAGGTGTTTGGGGCAGGTCGTGATTGAACCCAAGTCCCTGGTGTGACCCGGCACTCATTTTCATGCATAACAGTTTTATCTCGACTGATGGGCCGCTCCGTCAGTGGCCTTTTACTCTGAAGGGATTTGACTTTACCACAAAGACTGAGCTCCTGGCCCCTGAGACTCTTTTTGCAGGTTCTTCACTGGTCACTGAGAAGAATTTGTTTTTTTTTAGGTTTCGCCCAATCAAAACGCCCCTTGTGCCTAGTTATCTGCACTTACTCCGGCAGTTTTCGTGGCGCTTTACCTCTCAGGACACTATTCTTCCGTGCTTTTTATACACTTGGAAGTGTTTGTGAATTCAAGTGAGGGATGGTATACGACGTGCAACAAGGGCCGCTGTGTACCACACAACATCAGAGCGAGCGCAGACATTAAAGTGTGAGCCACATTACAGACCCCTCTTTCAAAGGCCATGAAATAATAATGGCTTGTGGTTAGAGGTATCCGTGAGTCACATTCGCTGCTTTTCATAAAGTGGAGTTATTTACAGAGCAATGAATAAAAGAATGGGATAGCGGCGCAAGCCTCTTCCACATGAACTGAGAGAGCTGAAATAGGTCAGCATACACTTTGTTCTTTAGGTATAGAGGTCAAACATTCACTAATGTCCTAGTCTCCTAATAAAAATATCATGTACTCCTTATTGATTTGAAAAAACAAAAATGTTCTGGGTTCAACGTAAATTATTCTAATGATCTAAATTTGTCCTTATTTGTCTAAAAACTTATTGGCATGTGAGGAACCTTTCATATCAGTTTCAATGAACAAAAGCTGTTTTATAGTTTCAAGTTTATTTCTAGAGCATAGGGGCTATATAAAAAAAAACTAACTGACCAAATTGCTGTACACACAAAAAACAACAAGGTACTGCAAATAAAATTGTGCATTACTAAATAAATAAAACAATGACATTTTTGTTTGTTGTGGAAAAGACACCTTTCGATATTTAAAATATTCTTCATGCTTAAAAATAATAATAAGAAGAAAGGGACTTTTGTTGTTCTCCTGTGAAATCCCTCTTTTGAAGTAATTCTTTAGTGTTTAAAAGTGTAATAGTGAGTTGATATTTTTGTTAAAGCACTTTTATTATGTGCAGTAATGTTTATTGTACAAGCTTTAAGTTGTTTAAATCAGTTAGCAGTGGTACTATTTCTCTAGTCTGAACATGTAAGTGAATGTGAAAAGTCCCTTTATGGTTTTCTTGTGCACCTCATAACAACTTTTCACACTACAAGATGCTAATTAAAACGCAGGAGTCATGTTGTGGATTATTTGAGTGTTTACCAGCTGTTTGGTCTCTCATTCTGACGGCACCCATTCGCTACAGAGGATCCACTGTTGAGCAAGTGAAGTAATGCTAAATCAGTTACAATGTTGCAACACATGAAGAAAATCTGCAGCATCTGGGATGCCCTGAGGGTGAGTACATTTTATTTTACAGTGCACTGCACCTTTAAGACAAATATGCACGTAGGTGTTCTTTTCCAAGTCTTTATTTTAGTGGTACTATTTTTCTAGGCGGAAGAACTTGAATGTAAATGTAAAATGTGAATGTAAAAAGTCTCTTTTTGGATTCCTAATGCATCATCACGCACAAGAAGTTATTTTTAACCAACATAAAATGGTAAAACGAAGTTATGTGGTATAACCTTAAACAAAGATGCTAAGGTAAGTGTTTTGAAAGTCGCACCGACTTCCATGTTAAATGCGCGTGATGTTGTTTGTTTCTATAAACCGAGAGGCCCGTTTAAACGATTGTGTGTGACTGCATCTTCGGTATGACAGTGTGCAGATACAACAGCCTAATTTAGTTGTCTCTTAGCAAAAAGTGTCAAAAATGATGTGCTGTTGTGGAAAAAAATATATATCAAAATTTGGTTCAGCTATTCAGAGGCCGCTCAGCCCTGACATTGTGTTCGTGCTCTCCAGCGGGGACTCGCCTGCGGCTGCAGAATCGCCTGCTAAATAGTCCGAGGCGATGGCAACGCTAATTGAGATCATCATTATTATAATTGCAGCTCCTAAAAAAGTGTGTCTTAAATAATTTGCATTGCTCTCGAGTTGATATTGGAACACACCGCAGAAAATAATTGCATGGCTGCAAGGCACGTTTGGGTTGGACGGCTCCCTCTCTGTCTATCTGTCTCTCTCTGTCTCTCCTCCTCAGGGTTGCTGGTGTTCACCCCGTCTCCTGTTCTCAGCTGACGATGGCCCCATTACTGATTTGCTTTTCTGCAAAGCCACAAACCCCCCCGACACATTATATCACAGATCACTGAGCCGCTTAAAGATGCAGACCACCATTTGGATTCAAATGCGAGAATTATTTTACAGGATAAAATTGTTTGCACGATGGGCGTTCGTGTAACGATGAAATGTGACTTCATGTAGGGGTTAACAACAAGCAAGAGAAATGTATCATGAAAAAGAAAGCAGAGTTTATTTATACAGCACAAAAATTCACATAAAAGTGTGGAGAATTGATATTGTTTACATTAAAAAAGTTTCCAAGTGAGGAAGAAAAAAAGAAAAGAAAGACAGTCATACATAAATCTTTAAATGTGATCATATAATGGTAAGAAGTTTTTTTTTTTTGTCCAACTGGGCTGCAAATCAGACAAAAATCAGATTAAGCGTCTAATCAAATAAATGAACATCTATTAAATGCATATCTATATCAAAATATGAGATTTGATATTTAAAAGAGTCCTGAGTAATATCGCTCACGGACCAGCGCTATCAATTTCAGGCCGACCTCGGGAAACAGACCACGACCTAATTGCCAATTCATCAGAATTTATTAAAGAATGATTTCAATTACGTACCACCAGTATAGAGTACCGACGCACCGAATTAAAATTAAATTAGGACACTCGATAGTATCACTCTCTTAAGTCCCTGCATATTATCCCCCCCTCTTTCATCCAGAACTTCTGAGGATGAACTTTCTGTTCGGCCTCGGCCTGGAGTGGAGAGGGAAATATGAGAAAAAAACAGTCTGGCATTAGTGAGAAATAGTGGGTTAAATCACTTACTGAAGATTTTTAATGACATTTCAGTGTTCCGCACGTAATTACTCTTCATCTAAGATATCCCATAATGATGTTGGACAGTCTTGGTTCAGGCTCGCTGGCTCGCTTCATTAGCGTGTCATTCCTATTTCACATCAGAAGATTTAATTGTAATGCTGAATATGCACAGCTCGCCGCGCTGGCCTAATCAAAGTGGATCCACTTGTATTATTAATATCGGAATATCGGACGGCTTGCTATTTTTTATAAATAAAAGAATACAGATGCATAAATCAGCTGTCATTTATTAGCATGACGCTGGCAGCCGCGCTCCTCGCCCTTGCATTCATCAAGATTGAGAAGAGAGGGATAAAAAAGAAAATCCTGCATTAAATATACATACTAATTCTTGCATGAAGTAATCAGATTACAGAGCAGGTGACAGTGGGCACTCGCATTCAAATGATTGGCAATAATGAGGCACGGAAAGGTGCAGCGAGAGAGAAAGAGAGGGAGAAAAAGACAGGAGGAGATGGATTAAAGCTTCTTGTTCAGTGGAGGAGCCTTCCGTTCTCTTTTTCAATGCTTCTGCTGACCAGTGTTAAAAATGCAGCAGCTGTGTGTTTGGATGTGTCTCTAATCCAGCCGGATGAAGCCGCTCTGGATAGCTGGCATTCACACGCCATGACTGGAGGATTTAAATGGCACGACTCCTTAGAGATTAAAGCAAATATCTATTCTCCAGTAAAATTAACTGGCTTTTGTGGGGGGCTCTGAATGCATACACTGGCTTTGCCTGTGCCCTGGAACATCAAATTAATAAGATTTCAAATGTACATCTTATTAAATTATACATGCAAAGATCTTTCAATTAAAAAAACACTCTTGGAGCACAATTAATCACGATTTTGGAGCTGAATCGTTTTTATCAGGTGTAGTTTTCATATACGTTTGCCTGTTTAAACGTGTAAATATTTAACAGATGTTAAAAATGCAAATATTAGAAAGTCCTTGTAATGGAATTTACAGTGACCTCTGGTCAAGGCCATGTTTTATGGACCATCAGCATGAACCGATATTCACAGCTACGCAGTGTTTGAGGCCACTTCTCATCTGCTCATCAGATGTGCTGAAAACTACAAACATTAAACAGAAGAAATAATAAAACTGAAAAAATGTTGTACAGCTGTTGCTGTGAGTGATTATAAATGTAAACATTTTTTTTTCTGACCTTTATTTAAAAACAAAATGACCATGATAAGATATGTATTTGTTATATATATTTAAATTGAAAACAACTCAATTTGATTTAATATAAAGGTATTTTTATATATTTCTTTGGTTTGCCTTATTTAAATAAAATGTTTACATATTTATTATTAAAATGTGGTAAGGAGCTGCAATTTTGTAATTTTAATTTTTTTTTTTTCATATTATCATTGCATTATTAAATAAAAAGTACTTTTGTCCTTTACAGCCTTGTTTAGTGGCAATTAGCTTTAAATGAAAGCAATAGAAGTCTTTAATATGTGCTAATATTTATAGTTAGGTGAGCGTGTAGGTATGAGTGTGAGTGTGCTTTCAAAAGTCTCACATTCTTTTTTCGGGATGCTGAGCCTACATCGAGGAAAGTGGTGTCCGTGTATGTGCTGATCAAAGATGCTGTAGCTTCATGCTGCCTCTCTCTCTCTCTCTCTCTCTCTCTCTCTTTCTCTCTTTCTCTGTACCTGGTCAGTGAGAATCAGCATCATTTTTCTCCGGTGCATGTAGTCCACTGCCTGATGATATTCACACCAATCTGCCTTTTTTTCATCCAACATGCTTTTGATCTCTTATTTGCATGTAACTGCCTGTAGGGCAAGAAAATTATTTGGATGAGATTTTTTTTTTCTCAGTAGCATCTTCTTAGTATACCAGAGGCATATGGATAACACGCACACACACACACTATCCACTGTACAGCCCTTTAATAACTCCTGCTTCAGTTTAGCCGGGGATTGAAACAACAAACTCCTGAGCAAGAGCAGGCTTGATTTCAAGCTGCCCCTTCACCTGATGTTGAACCTGGAGTAAGTTTTACAAGCCCTTCATGCTGTCCGACACACCAGCAGATATACTCCTGCCTTAAGCTAGAACATACAGAGAAGATTTGGACTTGTTGAACTGATGTCTGTGTACACTCAACAACTCTTTCCTTTACAGTATACGACTGACCATTTAAATTTGTGTTTGCTAAGACTTCATCACTATTGTTCATACTTAGGCTTAGTGATTTGAACAAACATTAACTAACTCTAACAAGCCACCTACTGTGGCAATGCTCTTGCAAGTGCCCAGAACACCCTAGAAATCTGCTTCAATTCTCATCTTTTTTTATTAGTTCTCTGGGAATCGAACCCATAACCTTGGCATTGCTTGTTGTGTGTACTCCTCTTCGTCTCCTACCATATTGTCCCCCCCACATTTATTCATTTAGCAGGTGTTTTCATTCGAAACAAACAATTTAAGTTTACAGTTTATTAGTTCTCATGTTCTCTGGGAATCAAACCCATAACCTTGGTTGCTAGTTGTGTTTAAAGAGAATTTTGTTATGCTTGCCTAATTCTCATCTCATCTTTTTTTTACGTTTTGTAGGCACTTTTATTCAAAACAAATGATTGCTTTTAAAGTTTACAGTTTATTAGTTCTTACATTTATTTAGGGGAATCAAACACATAACCTTGATTGAGAGTTTAAAGTGTTTAAAGTCTGTTGGTTCCTTATCTTTTCTACATTTATGTGTTTTGTGGGCACTTCTATCCAAAGCAAGTTCTTGCATTTAAAGTGTAGAGTTTATTATTTCACTCATTGCACAGGAATCAAACCCATAACCTTGATTGCTAGTTGTAATACTCATCTTTTTATACTCATCTTTTCTACCTGTGTTTAGTAAGAAGTGTTATCCAAAGCAAATGATTGCATGTAAAGTTTAGAGTTGATTCCTTCTCGCATTCCCTGGGATTCAAACCCATAACCTTGGGGTTATTAGTAGTATTTAAAGAAATAGTTTTTTATGTTCATCTGTTTCTCCTCTCATTCATGCACCTCACCATCTTTTACATTTATGTTGACTGGTAGAAAGCAATCCTACATTAGTTCATGAGGTTCTGTTAAAAACAAAACACAACTTTAGCAGAAAAGCAGCTAATGGCCTCATATAGACCAACTTTCAGCACCTTGAGTTTTTCGTCCACCGCTGCATCTGTTCCACAGAAGTGTGGGCCCTGACTTCCCACGCATTTGATGTTTTTAAACAATTTATATTTGTTATCATATCAAAGAGGAGGCGTGCAGATATTAAAAGCATGCGAGGAACACGCAGCCCGTGGGCGCTTTCCCAGCATCACATTCCTTATTCTATTTTATCTTTCTTGGTTTTGACTAATGTCAGTAACAGCTACCGGTAATAAACTGCTTGTTAGGATTTTGCTGTTGCCTCCGAGCAGCGACTTTGATTCATTGTCAGCTTATTTGGCAGTGTTTCCTGATTACCTCTCACCCTGCATGTTTATTGATTGGAAGTTAATAAAAAGCTCCGCCACTTGGGCGACTTCATTTAAAGGCGACGTCTGCCTTTGATGTGAGGGGCGACGGGGCACAATAAACTATCTTGTGTTGAAATGTCAGCACAAAGCAGATGCTCTTTCGTACAGTTGCCGTGTGTAACAAGAAGGAAAAACGCTGCGTTTTCACTAAACTCCATGCGATTCGTACGCCTTTGAACCTGAGATTGTGTACTCCACCTCTCAGATCTTCTCTGTTTACTGGGTCAGAATGCTTGGGTTAGCATGTATGCCTTACGCTTCCCTGTCGTGCCTGTGTCAAATCCCAAAAACATCTTTAAAAATTCAGTCAACAGCGTCTGGCTGTCGCAACCTCTTGTTTGCTATTCATGTATGCTGGTATACATTGTATCATGGCGTGTCTCGCTGTGGGTCGTGGATCTGCAACATGGCCGCTCCATCAAATTTTGATGTATTCATTTATGGTGGTGAGTGAGAATGTTTGTTTATAGATGAGATGTTTGCTTGGCGGCCATACTGAAGCCCTTCTACCGGCATTCCGATGAGTCTTATCTTGGATGGGAGCTGGTTGACATGCCACTCGTGGGTTTGAGATCAGCGTCTCAGGAAGTTTCATGTCACATCCTCCCCCGCGGCCTGCCCTGCTGGATGACGGAGAGTAGATGTGCTCATGTTGACAATGAATGTCTTGCTGTATTTACATGTTTGTTTAGTGTCAGTTTTCCAGCTAGGGTGAGGCTGAATTCCTTTTCGCTCATCTGTTTCACCTCATTCCTGCTTTGCTTTTTGGTATTTTTTTACGCTCACGCATTAAGCACTTTTATCAAAAGAAATTTACATTTATCCATTGCATGCAATTTCTTTCTTTCTTTCATTCTTTGGGAATCAAACCTATAACCTTGTGGTTGCTAGTTGTATTAAAAGAGAATTTCCTTTTTGAACTTAGTAGGCACTTTTATCCAATGCAAATGATTGCATTTACCCCCGGTTTCACAGACAAGGCATAGGCTAGTCCCAGACTAAAATGCATGTCTGAGCTATCTGAAAACTGATATATCTTAAAATGTGTCTGTGTCAGGATGCACAGCAGTAATGCATACTTCCAAAGCATTTTAGTAAAAGTTGCTTGAATATCTTAATGTAACTAAGGCCTGGTCTTGGCTTCCCTGGGAATCAAACTTACAACTTTGTTGCTAGTGTTGCTATTTGCTTTCAGAATTCCTTCATGCTCATCTGTTTCTCCTCTCATTGTCACCTCATTATTATTAGTAATAGTATTTTATCCACATCAAATTATTGCTTTTGTATACATTTGATCAGTTCATTCATTCTCAGGACCTTGAGAATGAGAGATTATTATTTGTGCTTAAAGAGAATTCCTTTGTGCTGTTTCTCCTCTAATTTGAACTTCACTTTTATTTACTGTATGAATTAAGCAGGTGCTTTTATCCAATGCAACTTATTCTGCATTTAAAGTATAAATTATATCAGTTCCCACTTACCCTGGGAATCAAACCCACAACCTCAGGGTTGCTATTTGTATTTAAACATATTTCCTTTATGCCAATCTGTTTCTCCTCTAATCGCACCCCACATTTTTTTACATTTATGCATTTATTACATTATGAATTTTTATCCAAAACAACCTGTATTGCATTTACATTTTCTCTGTTCCCTGGGAATCGAACCAATAACCTTGAAGTTGCTAGCACCATGCTTTTATTGTTTGAGCTTCAGGACTGCAATGCTCTTCTCGTCTCATTTCATCTGATTTACCCTCCTTCCCTTGTTCTTTTTCTCCCTATCCTTTCATCTTTTTTCTCATAATTACTCATTATAAAATGCCCAATGGCGGTGCAGCTTACACTCAAACTCTGTAATGTGTAAATACAGATGAGCAAAAGTTCATTTACACAGTGCAGAGCTAGCCTATGAATCAGACAGCTACACACACACATTTGCATGCATGCATACATACACGTCCCTTTACCACTTTCACTCTCATTTAGCTTTTTTTTACAGCCTTTCTCTCTTGGATGGGGCCCAAGAAGCCATGGTGTCAAAATACATTAAGTACATCAAAACATTTCTGTTTACAACATCACAGTCACATCAATTAAATCTGATAAATTATTTAAACATTTATCTTCCATCAGCCGCGGGAATTTTTAATCAAGCTCGGTATTTATTTTAAATTAGCACTGTCAAGTGTGCATTTGTGTAAAATCCCTCGTACCATTAAAGATTTATCAGCTCAAATCTGTTTGGCATTATTTTACTGTTAATTGGCTAAGTGGAGCAAGGCAGCAATGTGCTAGCAACAAGTAACGATGAAAGCCGGCCTAGGATTGGATGAAACCCTTCCACGTGACAGACTGAGATAGCAAGGTCTCGTAGGGGTCAACAAACTTGTCACTTACAAGGAAGTATTCTTAATAAGCTGCTGCTGTCCTTAAAGGAGAAATTCACTTCAATTATATATTCATAATTTACTTGTCAAAGACTTTCTTCAGTGAAGTTGAGAGAATGCTCTCTTTCATGCATTATAAGCATTTATTCATCGGGCCATTCAACCTCCAAAAAAGCACCAGAAAAGCATGCATATGATTTATTTAATATATTACAGGTTTTATGTTAGAATATTTGTGAAAAGCAAAATAATATGAGTAATTGTAATTACAATTTCTGCACTTACATTTCAACTCATAACTGGTCCCAAGACATTAGAACTAAAGTCGATTCATGGCAGTGATGTCAATTTTTTTTTATTAAAATTTTTTTGTTATAAGATTGCTGGGTGAAAAAGTAATGTCAATTAATAGTTGTATCAGGGAAGGAGCAAGTCATTATGTTTTGTTAAGCAAATTAAAATAAATAAAAAAAAATATGTTAAAATGAGGACATTTAATCATCATAATTTAATGACTAATTTAATAAATGAATAACAATGTGCCCCAAAGAATCATGTACTAACAAAAGCTTAAAAAAGCTATTGTTTGTTGACTAGACATTAAATCTCCAGGATATTGCTCATCAAGCGGTGGAGTCTGATACAGGAAGCGTGACACATTTCACTTTCGCACTTCAAAACAGCAAGACACAGGCCAGCAGCGCTAAACTAGAGGCCTTATGGGAAACTTGGGTGGCCTCTTGTCTCATAACTGAAGGGTTGTAATATTAATCGCATGTGATAAGAGTTTCAGAGGGCTTCTCTGAGGTTGTGAGGGAGCCGATCAGAGTGGCTGTGTATCTCTCCTCTACACACACGTACACACTTTGCCCTTCAACCACCGCTGTAACCACAGCCAGGTGTTCGCCCCGAGCCATGCTCACGTCTTCAGGCTTGAAGATGCTGATGTAATCGCTCTGTCCTGTGAACCGCAAAAACAGGACAAGGAAAAGAGTGGTTTAAGTCAGATTCCAACACGAGGATCACAAAAGTAGAAAAACACAGCAGCAACTTCTCGTTTAGCATTTCAATATGTGTAAATATATACGTATCTGACTGAGATTCTGCAAATATGTCATTTGATTCCCAGGAGAAATAGCTATAGAATGGCAGCAATGCATTTTTTTAGGATGCGGGGGCAATATCAATTAATGTATTCATGATATTTATATATTTAAATATATTTATAAGCCAGTAACCCATAGGGGGTGGTGGTCCCTGCTCTGCTAATGATATGCAAATGGGGTGTAATATCAAATGTTTTGTTCTGTCTCAAGTTTATTCCGGTGTGTTTTGCGTGGAGGTGAGTAACACCACAGACCTGCAGGCAAGAGGGGATGATTTTTTATTCATGATGCTACAGTGGATTTCAGGAATTTTAGAACAGACAGACCAGGTGCAATCACACAGGACTGAATTTCTTATTAACACTAAAGTGCAGGCTTATGTAGAGCTGTCGGACCATATGCTCTTTATTTATGGACTGATAGGCCCGATTTTGTATGGTGTCATTATGCAGTAAATAAAACCGATTATGATACTGGTTTTGCTTTTATCTCATTTTTAAGAGCTGCCTTTTGTGCCTCATTTACTTATTCATTAACTCGTTCATTTATAGCAGTAAGTGTTTTTAATGTCTGAGAGAAAGGAATAATCAAACACACTCACCCAAATGGTCCTCTCTCTCTTTATTCTTTATTCTCTTTTTTTTGTTTTTTTGTCAGAGAGTCGGATTCATTCTAGTGAATCGATTTGTAATAAATGATCTTCCCTCTCATATTTTGTACTGGAAAATAAATGGTTAAAATTAAATTAAACGGCCCCCTCTCTCATCTTTAGCATCCAATTCATTTTAGTGAATCGATTCTTTCTTAATGATTCATTCTGAAGCTCTCTATTTCATATGTTGGTATTTCTGGAAAATCATATATCGCCTCCCTCTCTCATATTCTGCTTTAGATTCATTATAATGAATTGGTCTTTTCTAAATGATTCTATCTCATGTCTAGCATTGGAAATTGACTCATCTGAAACTGATTCAGTCCAAATCAGTTCGTTCTGATATCTAACATTCAGTTGAGTCAAGTGAATCATGCTTTTGCTCTCATATTGAAATCACTAAATGATTAAATGAAACTGAATTGAACTGAAACAAGTTGTTAGTGCAAATTAATTGTATTTAGTTCATGTTTACTCTAACCCTAATTATTTATACAAAAATACAGCTCTAATAAATTAAACTGATAATAGTTTTTTATATTTAAATACACACTGCCTCCTAAAGTAACTTTTAAGTATGTTTCAAAACATCAGTATCTGTAATAGACATCAGTGACATCAGCTTCTTTCTTAACATATTTCATAAACCCGATGAGTTGACTCAGGGTTATTTCATATGCCCTCATAAATTTGACAGGCCCTTTAGTGTCATGGCTTAGCAGTCATGATTGTGTTATTAGTTTGTGTTTTATTTGTTGTTGGCTGGACATCAATACAAGAAATCGATGAACATGCTGGCCTCATAAGCCCTGCTCTCCGTGTCTGCAGCAGGGTGGCCTGTCTTTTAGAGAAACTGGGAAAATGGGTCAGATTCTTGGCTGTCGTTGACATCTGTGGAGTGTGCTTCGCCAAATTTACATTCCGCTGTCACCATGACCGGGAGATAAATGCCAGAAAGCGCACACACACACACAGTCCGATAACATCTCAACAGCTGTTTTGTCATGTGTAGTGTCTGGTTAAAGGTACAACATCTATTCCTGGGAAACCTTTGTAGTCTTAGATCAAATATAACAGAAGAACCACTGACTTGTGGTGTTTGCTTTTTCAAAATTAAACTGTAATTAAATCCATTTGACAGTTTATTTCATAACATAACATACCCACCTCTCTCAAACCTAGCAGGCCAAGTTTGTGTTACATTAGCTGCATTTTTGTTGATTCGACGGCTTGATATGTAATTTATCATTTACCATGGCAAATCCTAATCCTCTTTCCTAATGCTGACATTTGGAGAATTCATGATTTACATAATTAGACAACTTTGATCTGTGATTTGTGCAATCCTCGTTTTAACACGCATCTCTTGTGCCATGCCATGGCGTGGCTAGTCCCTGGCTTAGACATGACATTTAGAAGGACATGTTTAACTGTACATCGCCAAAAAATCTGAAACAAATGTAAAAAATATAAAGGCTGATGTTTCAAATCTTTATTTGAAGAGAATTAATTCTCATTTATCCATGCAAGAACAAAGAATTATTAGATGACATCTCACGTTAATAAATATATAAAAAAGTGTGTGTATACAGTGTGTGTGTGTATATATATATATATAAGTAAATTAAATAATATCTAGCCTATTTTTTGGAGTCTATAAACATTTTATAGATTTAATTTTTGTTCCAAAGAGGTCTCACATCAGGACTTAACACTAGAGTACACTAGATAGAAAGATAGATAAAATAAGATTAGATACTGTAGATAGATAGATAGATAGATAGATAGATAGATAGATAGATAGATAGATAGATAGATAGATAAAATAAGATTAGATACTGTAGATAGATAGATAGATAGATAGATAGATAGATAGATAGATAGGGGGCAGTTTAGATGAAGCAAACCAACTGTACTAAAGTCAAAGATGCTCTTCACAATCTGGAGAGGAGGAGAGGAAATTAAAAGAGCAATAAGATGAAAGACCCGTCCTCCGCCTGCTTTAGAGTCGCTCCAAAGCTCTGCTCTTAAGTGGGTGAGTTTGTTAAATAGTCTGTACGATGTGATTTAAACAGTTTAATAACAGCGAACCACATGGACACATTTGCTCTGACAAATGTTGGGCCCAACATGCTGTGTTTACAGTAGTGTAAATACACTTCAGACTTCTTCACACTTCTAGTAGGCAGCTACCGAAATCAACTGCGCCAGGCCTGACCACACGAATGCAAACTATAAGAAATGATCAGGTGTTCACCTTTGTCTGGGCCGGATTTTAATTATTGTCAGTGCAGCACGCTGCGTTTGCCTCATCAACTGGATAAATATTTGACTCTCGTTCTATAAATTGGAACGGGGGGCTCAATTTAAAGGCATGGCCTTGCCAAGCCGGGCTTCATGCATCTGGTGATGCAGTGTGGATTCTGTCTCTGCAGGTGACCGAGGCCGCCACCGCATGAGGTAAATTAAAACTCTGATTTCTTTAAAAAGAATTGAATATTCCTGCACTTTCGTATTTTCAATATTTAATTACGACCTATGCCAGGGCCTAATCTTGGACTTAGAGAGAGCATTAAATTAATCAGAGTGGGTGGAAATGCTAGTGTTCTCTCTCGTATTTCAATAATGCATGGAGGCTTCTCGTTGGAGTGTAAGTGTGTGTGTGTCCTGACTGATCCATGGGTACCCGGGGGTGGGTTAACAGGACTCAAGGGTATGTATGCTCAGCGTGAGGTGGCTTACTGCAGGACAGTGTGAATATGGGACGTCACGTATGCCTGAAAAAAAGGCTGCACACCCCCTGACTGAGCGCGACCCTTGTTACCTACTAATGTTTATGTTAAATCCACATCTGTGAGTCACAATAAACAACTGAGATTAGAATGACGATATTTTTTACATCAATAAACAAGTTCCTTGTAGATTATGATAATAATGTACCGAGATATAAGTGTGAATAAGAACACATTTGAGGCATTTGCATTAGCATTTCCATAGCTCAAATTGCACTAGCAATGGTAAGGTCATGGGTTTGATTCCCAGGGAATCCACAAACTGATAGGAAATGGAAGGCATTCTGCTAAATGAGGCCAGCAACATGCTCTAAGCAATTATGTCAAAAATTTTAATTTAAAATTAAGGTTAAAATTTGTCATATTGCACTTCAATGCAACTATATGAATATTATTAATTCCACACCAGTTAGTTCTGGCCCTTGAATCCGATTATGCTTTTAACAGGTTGCATCATGTCAGATAGTAATAATAAGTGGCTATCTTTGTGTGTGAGTCATCTGAATCAATCAATCCAAACAAGTGACCTTTTATGAGGGAGTCATTGATTTAGTTCAATCAGTTCATTCAAAAACATGCAGTGTCATGTGTGAGATGTATTTCTTACTGAATGAAGGGTCCTGTAGCTCAGGCAATAGCACATTATACTATTAACACCAAGGTCATGGGTTTGATTCCCCCTGGAGCACTTGCCCCCCAAAATGTCTGTGCACGCCACTGACCCCATTTAACATTTGGC
>JAUCMT010000088.1:392942-422375 GCA_032357475.1 Enteromius thamalakanensis
ATAGATAGATAGATAGATAGATAGATAGATAGATAGATAGATAGATAGATAGATAGATAGATAGATAGATAGAGATAAGTGTTAATATTTATATTAATAAGTAGCCTAATTTGCTTATTTATTTATTTATTTGCAATGGTCAAGGCTGGTAACAATTTTAATAAAAAAGTAAAAATGTTTATATGAAATAAAGAAGTCAGAACAATTATTTTGTTTTTATTTCAGTTTCCACTTACCCTCCAAAGTGAAATTGTATGTTAAATGGTTATACATTGCTCAGTCAATGTGACCAATAAAAAAAAAACTTGGAATAAATATATATTAAATAAATAAATGTCAGGGAATTGTTAAGGCTATGGTCTCTTTAACACATTCTGTTGATTATAATGTTGCACCTACATATCTAAATAAGTTGACATCTACTTTATTTGTAGTCTGTAGTATGTCTGTTGGGTGACCGTCACAATAAAAAGCAGATATTACAGTGTAACCTAATATTATAATGACAATTAGTTGACTTGAAGGTGCAAAGCTACTTGTTATCAAAATAAAGTGTTACTCTTTCTATATAGGGTTACGAAAGAGACAGTTTTAACATTTCTATTTTTATTAGTAAGTAGCCTAATTTATTTGTTTGGGTTTTTTTGCATCTGGTAACCAATAACAGTAAATACAAAGGTAGATTGTTCTCATGAAATCAAACATCTGCATTATTATTTATAAATACGTCAACAACTTTTAGACGCTTCGTGCTGACAAGAGGGCTAAACTTTTCCTCAAGTCCTCTTTCAGATCTCTAGGTAAACAAACCTACGTGTCGCTAAGGCAGACGTAGTCATTTAACAAACAGTCTCAGTTCACGAACAATTCCCAGTCTCAGCTTGAACATCTGAATGCAGCTGGTTGTGATCATCGGAATCCGGATGTGATGAAAATGTTTGAGCTCAAAGTTTCTCCAGCAGCAGCAGCTCGAGCGCGCGGGAGTCTCGCGCATAAACTCATTATTCAGCGTCTGCTTGACAGGGATTTTTGTACTATTTTTGTGAGGAATCTGATCGTTTTTACAGAGTTTTGATCCTGAACGAACAATTAATAAAACTTTTTCTAACGGGACGTCGTTTCGCCTGAAGAAAGGATGCGAATAAAGGCGTTTTGGAGTTAACATGTTTGAAAGGTAACCAGCAAACTTCAAAATGATTTGTTACATGTTTAACAAACAAATAACAATGCCTTAAGAAGTTAGAAGCGTGTTTGTGACACTTTGAGTGAAACTTTCCACTAACTTTTAACGACATTTCGCCGCATGACGTCATTCCGTAAGAAAGATATTGGAGCTGAGTTTGTTTACTGTAACGCAGTGAAACAGCGAGTGATATTACCAAAGTTTGTTGTTTTCTTACAGGTTTGAGGGCTGATTGCGTGGGGATTGTTGTTTTTGGGTGCGTTTAGTATCTAAACATCTGGCTCATGTCCTCGGAGACTATTTTACCTCCGGAGGGGCCTGAAGGGCCAAAAAAGCAGCTACAAGAGGAGACTAACTCACTTCTGTGCAAATCAACAGGTGAGAGACTGGATTCTTCCATATTTGAGATTGACTCTTGTGTATATTATGTAAGAGCGGACCTTTTTATTGTTTTGAATGACTAATTGTATGTTTGTATTGGGGCTGGAATAATGGATACATATTTGTAAACTGCGCTTTATAATGCTAGTAAGTTAATATGGCCTTGGGGTTTTTATTATTTTTTTAAATTATGACATTCTCCAAACAATTATTGATATGGCTGCAGTGTTATAATAATAGGTATTTGAATAGTTAGTCACTATATTTTACTTACATTTTTTTTTTTCAGTTAAGATGTGAAATTGTCCGCAAAAGTCATTGATTTCCAATTTATAGCAAATATGTGATAATTTAAACAGAATTCATAGCTGCAATTTAAATGATATAAAATATGATTAGTGCTGTTTTATTTTTAATTTATATTTATAAAGAACATTTTGACAATGTCAACTGTAATAACATCAGGCAAATAAAATAAATCGCTATTTGACATTTATCACTAATCATTACATTTGTTTTATCTCCTGATAAATTCCTGTTCATAAAATTGATTATTTGTCCTGTTTTACCTGGTGTCCCATTCTTGCTGAACCCACATGTAACTGACTTTGCATAAATAGCAACTAGCAAACAGATTCCCCATATGTATGTTGCGCCAGTAGGCATGATAATGTTTTCATTATTTTCCAATAAAGATGGAAGGAGCGCCTTGGTAACTATTAGCAGGAACCACTGCCAATTATAGTTTTTAATTAACTTTCTAGTTGCTTGTGAGATTATCACATGTAAAATAAGCTTGGCCCCCCTCTTCTTTTTTTTTTTCTTTTTTTTCCGTTACGCACTGAACCGTTAACCATCCTATTTATACCAAGCATCATTATAGCACTGTCAAAAAATGGCAAAGTAGGACAAAGTAAGCAATCACAGGCTCCGGTGACAAATGGATTTTTGTAGGGCCTTCAAAGTCTCTCCGTTAAGACTGGATTTCCCTCCCCGAGGACTGTGTATGCTTGGAGAATAGAGCAATTTATTTCAAACTGTAATCACTAAATACAGCGATGCATCACAAGGCTGCTGGTACTGTATGTGCATTTGAGGAGTCATGGCTGGAATAAAGGGTTTCCATTCATCAGCCTCAAGCCCAGATGAAGTGATATCAATCTCTGTATCTAGAGCTACTGTATTGTATTGATCTTGTCCCATAATACGCTGTAACGAGGGCTGTAGAAAGGAAAAACCCCAAAACGAACACTTCAGTCTCAACAAAAGTGAAAACACGCTCCTGTTTGCTGAGTCACATGCTTTATTCCCAGCAAGCAGTTGAGTGATGGAAAAACACAGGTTTGTATAACAGGACTGCTTTGACAGTACTAAATAAATAAGTGGTTGCCTACTTCTTCCGTTCGAGTGCGACCACATCAAATGCAGCCTCAAATAGAATGAATTGGAGAAGCATAGCTCCTGGTTTACTCGATAGACTTGGAGGCGAGTAAGTTTAAGTGCAGTGTTTAAAGGTTGCCTATCTTTTTGTATGCCTATCAGGCAGGTCTTGCTCACATCCATTTTTCCAATTTAGATGAATGCGCTCTTTATAGCTGTAAAAACCTTGGCAGGTAGCATGTACCCGGGAGCAGAAACGAGAAAATGAGATCCAGAGTTCTGGCCCAGGCCTACCTGATCCGCCCACACGGTTTTGCAACCGTTCACCGAAGGAATCTGTTTTATCTGGCAAATTAGAGCTCGTCTTTCTATTCTTGATACCAAGGCGAGCCAGTATGAACCTCAGCATTGGCCTTTGCATGCTCGGCTTCCTGGCAGCCGTGAAGTAGAGCATTACTCCTAAAGAACAATCTTTTTTTTTTTTCCATCCAGATAAATGCAAAAGCTGCGTTGTTCAATTCTCAGATGCTACAGAAACATCCCAAACTCCAATACCAGGAGATGCCACTTCAGATGGGCAGGATCACATGACCGAGAACCACACCCATGATGGTCTTGTTAGAAGTAAGTGTTAACAAATGTGTGACTCATGTAATCCAAACACGCTTGACATCCTTGGCCAGACTCCAATGACACTTGTTTATGCATATTTTTTTATGAATGTTGCTGAAAAGTTTGGTCTTTGCCTAACTAAGAATGAATCATAACTTTCACTTTCTAAAACGAAAGCAGATGCCGTATCTACAAAAAAACCCAGTTCCCTTAACGTGTTATTGAATCGAAAATATCTAGTTTTGAACGTAATTTTTTTTTTTTATCAGTCAATGATACTTATATGAAACTGATCTGACATAAAGCATCCCTCTTGTTACTAGCTATAAACTTCAAAGAGTTTGTGATTCAATCTCATTTGAGTTATCCACCGACATCAACCTTTGTCAGCATTTTCTACAGTTCTGCACCACTGAAAACTGAAGCTTACATAAAAAAAAAACACTGATTTGATTTTAAAACATTTACGGCGATGATAATTGATTTCCGTATTTACTGCTGTGCTGATATTCTTAGCCTTTGGGGGTAGCTTTGATTTGAGATTATGATAATGAGCAATCTATATGTAAGCGCTTTGCTTGCTTCATGCAGTTAGTTAGATAATGCTATAGGTGCAGAAGCATTAAGTCTTGGAGTTAGTTTGAGTGAAGTGTGTGTTGATTAAAAGAAAATGTGCTGAAATTGTACCAGCGTCTTTCTATTGCAGTAAAGTTGTTACTTTCACTTGTTCTCCTGCCAAAGTCTCAGAAGCCTAGTGAGCAAGGATATCCCATTGTGGTTTGGCCTTGGTTGGCCTGGATCTGGAAATCACGGCTGAAAACTTGAATGTACTGAAATGGGAGGTCTCTTACCTGGTAAAGCATGGTGTTGCATCATAGGGACTTTTCTTGTTCTGCTCGTTTGGGGTTGTGTACTCTAAAAAGAGTTTGATAACATCTTGGAGGGTGTTGTTCCTCATGTAAGATTGAAGTGGTACTAGCTCAGTTGTTGAACTAAGTCAAGGCATTGTTTTATGCAAATGAGGTCAGATGGATGTGGAGTGATGGAAAATCTCACTCATCACTTAGACGGTTGGAAATAATTAGGGAAACAAAGATTTGAAACAAAGGATGTGATTGGAAAATTCTCACCACTTGTTTTTGGAGAGGGGGGAAAGTCCTGACACACCCACTTCCCATAGTCCCGTTATGTGGAAATCTGGTGGACCGTGCTAGAAACCTGTTCCCTGCAAAATGCAAGTTTGACACAAAAATAGCCTGTTTCTCATCTATCAACCTTGTTTCCTCTCTTTTCTTCTTCTTTTTCCTATGGTCTCCCCTGCAGTATGCTGACTTTGTCCTAATTTTCTCTCTTGAGATGAGTTCGTACTAGCGATATGCGAGCAAAGATTTGGGGTCAGTAGGATTTTTTTCAAGAATGAGTCATTTTAATGCTTTTCAGAATGCGTTCAGTTGAAAAGTGGTCAAATGTGACGGTAAATATAATCCTTTTTCAGCTAAATGTTGTTCTTTTGGGCTTTCTATACATGAAAGTAACCTTAAAAAATGTATCACTTTCCACAAAATGTGTTTATTATTTTTAACATTGCAAATAAGAAGACATGAGTGGAGAAAAAAGCAAAAGTGCCATCATAGGAATACAATATATTACAAAATATGTTTACTTTTTTATATAATAATTAAGTGAATATCTGCAAGACACTGTATGTGAGACTGTACAATATATATGAGGTTGTCAGGCCTAGTATTGATAGAGTAGGGCCGTAGGACAGTGCACTAATTGGATTGGGAAGTATGATGTGATATTTCGAACCCAGAGCAGGAAATCGATAGGAAATCAACTTGACTGGCCACTTTACAGCATTTTATCTTATTTTATTATATTTTCATTTTAATTTGCTAGAAGAATTCACAAATGCATTACACATCCAGTGTCCGTTGACTGAAATAGACGATGGTTAAACATTCTTGAGCTATCTGTTTCATTTTTAATTGCACACTGATCTGTTAGGCTGCAAAGAAAAAAGACAGTACAATCACACAGAACAAATGCATTACACATCCAGATTCTCACAGAGTCTCATGTGTGGGATGTGTCCTAGCTAAAAAGCTTGTTCTGTCCTGAATGATTTTCAAGGGAATGATGTAATGGACGAGAGGTGTTTAACATTAAATTATTCACATAATTGTCAGTCATTTTTTGCATTCATATCATTCTGTGCACCTCAACGTTATGTCAAGAATTCTGTGATCTCATTTAGGGATTACGTTAACTATTTATTGTTGACTATGAATAGTCCTTGCTAATAATTCTCAAAATCAGACCAATATTTCTAAGAGAGTACACATGCATTCCACCTGCATTCACTTTTGAAGAGAGCTTTTATTTAGATCATTTTGGGCGGAAAGAGTTGATGGATTCAAGATGCTAATTTTTCAGACCACGTGTTTCTCAGACGCAAGAGCCCATTAGAACAGAGGAGTAATTTTCAAGTGATTACTTAGCCATGGGTCATGGAATCAAAACTGGAATAAATAGGGTGAAATGCTAGCGCAGGGGTTGATTAAAATGGCCATTGTGATTCTACCTCTGTGCTAATTATTTCCTCATTGTCTTGGTGTAGACATATTTAATATGGAAAAATTCCCAGCGTTTCAATTAGCATCTTCGCAAGTGCCGAAGCCCTTTTGGAGCTCTGCAGATTTATGTGTGTAAGATTTATTTAAATTACTTTAGAGAAGAGGTGATCTACACATCTGTGAGCTATAGGTTTAACACACCATTAGCATTTCTGATTGTTCTCATTGACCATCAGCTCGGTGTTATTTCATTCGCAAGGTGGGCATTATGGGAAATGGCGCTGGGGTATTCTATGCGAAGAATAATAGATTGGAAAGTGCCACCTGTCTGTCAATAAGATGTAGATTTGAGGCCCACACTTTGATTTATGGTACACCGATGCATCTTTGAGAGCGTGAACGCAACTTGAACACAACGCTGCCTTTTCCAGCCAGAAAAGCACTTGAAATGAGAGATGAGCGGGAGGGATTACTGGCCCTCTAACAGGGTTTTGGCTTCAACATTAAGGTTAAACCCCTTTTCTATTACAGTGATCTCTCGTGATGTGCTCCCCTCCTGCCCTGCATGTTTGCAGGTTCACCGCACCTCTGCTAGGTCATTCCGTCAGGCCTTTGATCACTCGGGGGTGACTGGGGAGCCACCAACCAACTCCATTCAGACAGCATTCCCGCCACAGCTAAAATCGATACGGCCATCTCCCGTTAAAAAGCCTCTCAGAAACAGACGAGCACCCCGTCCTTTAGCCTGATTCCTGGGCTTAAGGTCTTGATTGGCACCCCGAGGACAGAGTCCAGTGACCCACAGCTGTCACATTAGTGCAGTTAATGCCGAGATTGAAACTGAGCAAATAAAGGAACCTTGTCCATAGATAGATATATATTTTTAATAAACTCTCCAGGCTGGCTTTAGTTGCCCCTGGAGTGTGTAAGGATCGCTCTGTGTCTGGCGTCGTCCTGTACGGCCTCCAAGAGATGCAGGCTGCATCTGGATCCTTATGCAAGTCGTTTTGAGTTGTTGTTTTTTTTGGTGGAATCTTTGAGTCACCGATGTAACTGAAACTGAAAATACACCCCCAGCCTTCTCACATCTGTGTTGCTGGAGTTTTTTTGTTTGCAGTCGTCGGGAGGGAGGGTGGAGCACTCTTCGACGTATGAAGTTTGGCAGCTCCCTCAGGCTCGGTCTGAGTCACGTCATAATTGATCTTTCGAGAAAATGTGGTAGCTGTGTAAAACGGCTAAATCTGTGCAAGATGTGCATTTATAACCGCGTTTGTGAAGAACTTCTGTGTTAATGGCATTCTTCCATTCCATCGTGATGGAAACGGATAGAAGGGAAGGAGGTGCGGATATGGATTGTGTGAATGTTGTTGAGGGTTTCGAAACAAGGTAAAAGTAGGAAAACTCTGGTTTGGCCTACTTTAGCGGCAACAATAACAGGCTTTTGAAGTGAAATCAAGGGTGTTAACATAATGCGTTCAATTTGATTATATGATGTTGAATGCAGAATGCAATTAATTTTAAGTAAAACAGTCTCGGATAAAATCTTCATTCTATAGGGATACGTTTGAGTAGGCCTAGTGGATATTTTTTCTCATTTGCCTCTTTGTGCCCTTTGCAGATTGCAAATCCTCTTGAAATAGCTTACATTTTGAGTATGCCTCCATGATTATTGCATTGAAGACTATGTGTGACGTTAAATGTTTAAAAATGCATCTTTGATTAAAAAAAATAGTACCCCTTTAGTTCTGTTTCTATTTTATTGTCAGACGTGCTGTTCATAGGTAATCCGTAGGGTCACGCTATCATAGGGTTTTCTGGAGGTTTTTAATGATATTGTTGGCTAGCATGCCACATAGTGAAAATGCAGATTTGAAATAGAAGTATAATTGATGAAAAGCTCAAGTCTTTACAATCTCTCCCCTTGTCTTTGGAGTTGCCGGCTGCCTTATAAAATGTAATTAAGCAGAACAAGGTCCGAAGGGGTTATTTTTTTTCTACTCAATCAGCAGCCAAATTACTAAATTTGAAATTAGTAAATCCCAGACGCTTGGCTCGGCTTGTCATTGTTACAGAGAGATGGAGTGAAAGAATAGGAGAGCGAGAGCGGGACAGGCAGTGAATGACTGCGAAAAAGGGTGGCCCTGGAATATTAAACGCCTTCTCAGGTGTCACCTCTCTACGGCAGGTTTCATTCGAACAGCCAAATTTAAATGATTGTCAGAAAGAATTAAAAGTGTGCCGTAGCACAAAAAAAGCTGAGTAATAGTGACTACCTATTCATCTTCTGCTAGAAATGAGTATAAAATAAGATGTGAGCTACGGTGTCTCTCAGAAATTAGATATTGTAGGGTGCCAGCAAACCAGAGGAGGTGCCGTAATAGAGTTAAAGTAGTTCTGGCATGTGACATTTGGGGCAGCTTCAAAGAACAGGGCAATTATTGTGATCAAGACACATAGTAGTCTCAAATAAATGTATTAAAGACTCAAATTGGACAAAAGTAAAAAAAAATAATAATAATAAATAAATAAAATTATATATATACAGATGTTGTGCGTCACACAATATTAGGAATACTAGACACCTTTGTGTAACTTGCACCTTTCATTTTACACTTTATGTGGTAGGTTTAGAATCATTGTATGGACAAAATTGATCAAGCTTGGGCAAAAGATCACCTAAGTGAAAATTTACATTCTTTTACTTCTCTTGTCAGGAAGTAAGACCTTGCCACAGAGTCGGAAGGTCATGGCGTAAACGATTTTTAATATGCTGAAGGTTTTTTTTTCTGTCACAGCCCTTTTTAATAATATTCATTCTACTTGCCTTCCCTCCAACCAAATTCCCATGTTTTTGTTTCTATAAATACGGGGACATCATTTCAACTGAGAGCTTATATTGCTTTGGATTGAAAGGTGTAAGCTTGCCATAGGTGTTTGTTAGGAGAAATGCCACCCCGGGCTGTTTTGGGAGATGGTGGAAACTCTCCTGGTAGGTCAGTGCACATTTACAAATTAGCATTTCAATCAGAGAGACGGGCCCATGGAGCATTAAACCGTTATTTGTGTCGCATTCATATTCATCCACACAGAGCTAAACAAATTCTGAGACAGAATTCCTAGACTGAATGATTATTTTTCAGTCTTTTTATTAGTATTTTTCAAATAAATGTTTTTGATGAATAATAATTTTATTAATCTTTTTATATACATTTTAATTTAAAATACAAATATTATGGATTTATAATAATGTCAGTTTAATTTATTATAATTTATAAGTAATTATTTTAAAAATAATGATATGCAGTGAATTATATATTATTATATTAATTATAATTATTATTTCAATATTTCAATATTTTAGCTGTTATCATTTAAAAATATATTTATGAAAAAAGCTTTGGGCTTTTAGTGGATAATAATCTTTGTAAGAATCAAATGTTATTCTTAGTATTATCCTACATTAAGCAGAAATTTCCCCTAACCTGACCATGATGTTTTTCACCCTCATGTTCTCACTGTCGACCAGTACTTTGTGTTTTTTCACTGGCCAACTCTTTTGTACAGGTAATGATTGTTAGCCATTAGCAGATGATGATAAGAAATGGATGGGGGCTGTTTAGCTGGATGACATGAGTTGACAAGTGAATTAATGTATGTTCCGTTTGATGGGCGTCCTAATGGGGCACAGCAAACAGCTCTACTCTTAGGATGAAATATTAAAAGGCCTTGAGCTGCAAAAAAAACAGGGACCTACTTTTTTTTTTTTTTTTCCCTTGTCTCTTGTCTCTCTCTCTTTACCTTTCAGTCTCCATAGAGAGCAGCGCAAATGAGAGAACATCCTGCCCCATCTCACCTCCTTTCCGACATCCCTTCTGCTCGACCGAATTTTTACCGTCTTGTTTATGCCGCTCCACGCTGTTGACGTTCATACATATTCGTTCTTGGGAGGTCCGCCATGCTCTGCTTTCACGTCTTTGGGGTACAATTTCGAATTCTTCCAGCGGAGCTATTTTCTGTGACACCAAGGCAAAGGGGTGTTTATCCACAGTTTTACATAGAGAGCGACGCCACGGTGGCGCGGCGTCTCTCCTGGGCGTCCCGGCTCACCGTCCCCGCGTGGGGCGTGCGCCGAACGTGCGGTGACAAATGGCAATTATATTTGTGTGTTCTTCATGAATCCATCAAACACTGGCCTTTTAAAAATGCTCCCAGGATATTTCAGGCTGTCAGATCCAGGGGACCAAATTGGGATGCTGCTTAGACAGTCAAGAAGCACTCACCCCCTGTTTGCCTGTGATGTGTTTGACAGAGTGTGTAGAGGAATACCATGTATTATTCAACTACAAATGTACACTCTCAACAGTTGTTGATATGTTGGAAGCAGAGCGGTTAGAAGACCAATTTGGACTGTTTTCTTTTCACCCTTCCGCACCATGACATGGTGTTTTAATGTGACCTGTCTGCTTGTGTACAATCACTGTTTGTTTTCTACGCTTACTGTGGGTATTCAATTTTTATCACCTATCATACCTTGAGTTGAAGGCAACATTTATATTTTATCAAGGGGGAACTTTTCTTTCGGGTTGCATTGGCCTTTGGGCTTTCGTCAGGCCCATGCGATCCTATCAGTGTGCACCAGATGCCCGCAACATTCTCTCTTCTGTTGTTTTGGCAATGTGTTGCAAGATGCATGTGCAAGGTGTTTCTGACTGGGCCGCTTTTGAGGCTGTCTGGTGAAGCAGAAAGTAATGTAGTGTTGTGATTAAAGATCAGGTCTGGTTCAAAATGCTGCAAGAGAGGATCCATAAACTATCAGCGTTGTGCCCTAGGGCAGGACACTTAACACCTGACCGCTCTGGATGGACTATCCTGATGTACAAATATCAGTTAATAAATGATTGCTCTTTAATAACTGCTGTTGCTTTCTATGTTTTTAAAACTTGGCTTTTTTGTAAGTAAGATAACTACAATGCATGCAGTGACAATGGAGAGCTCCTGTATTGATTTTTATTTTATTTTTTTGATGAAACCCCCAGAAAACAAATGTAAAATGTGTGTAATTAACAGTTTTAGATTTTGAAGTAAATGTGAAAATACAGTACTTACAGTAAAGGACAGTGCTTTTGGAGCACCCCCATGTTACCCTGAGAAACTTGTGTTATCGAGAACATTTATTTGAGAAAAAAAAGAACTTAAAAAAAAGCTTTATTAAAACTGCTACTGTAATTTTCTTGCCGAAAACACATCTTAAGTAGCACAGATATATTTGTAGCAATAGCCAAAAAACATTGAATGGGTCAAGATGATTGATTTCTTTTATGCCCAAAATCAATATTTTAAATATTTTTTTTTATAATAAACATATAATATGTATTTTAATAGCTAGGGATTTTGTGAAGTTGTTGTTATAAATTTTAGCTATTATAATGAATTATAAAGTTTTTATAATTGAAGTTTTTAAATGTTAATACACTTAAATATTAAAAATCTTGTTTTAAAATCTTCTTTTTCATATATATATATCAGGTCTAATATTTATATTGCGATTTTTAATTTTTTTATTAGCTTTATTTCACTAAACAAAAATATTTTTAAATAGTTTTAATTAACAATAACACTGACCTCCCTTCTACCCTTTTAGCCTTGTTTTGGTGACCACTACCGCTTGTTTTGTATAGTGATTATAAAATATAGAAAAATTAATTAAATGACAATTAAAAAAATGAAGCCTCTTGGTAGCCAGTAGACTATCCTGTTGGTTCCCTACATGTGTTTGACAGTGTTATTGCTCCTGTTTGCTAGCTGTAGTGCACATGCAGATGGACAGCTGGCTGATGAGGCAGCCATGGCCTGTTTTTAATTGTGTTATTTTACATTCCCCTCAGTGTCTTCCCAGGGTGATATGTTGTTATAAAGAGGTGGGCCTGGATTGTTCTCTTGTTAACAATAATAGCACAGTCAGTGTGGACCTCCCATCAAAAGAAAAAAGTAATTAAGAGAAAACTCATTTCACATGCTCTCTGAGAAATTCAGGTGTCGCTGCCTTAAAACACACCAAATGAAATGCAAAGATCATTGCATGAAAGCCAGAATAAAAAAAAAAAAAGTACAGGAAAATGATGAATAATTCAAAGGTGCCCAATAAACATAATTTGCGTATCCTGAAGGAGAGTAAGTAAGACTCCCAGCAGAGCTGAACGCACACTAGTGTCACTAACAGTACTCACTTTGCAATGACTACTGTTGCATCAGATAGAGCCTCTCAGTTCAGTCTGCGACCATGTCCATGTTTGATGACTGAAAACGCCCAGTTTTATGGAACAATGTATTTAGGCTATGGAGCACATAGTGTTAAGATTGGGAATTGAGAACTTTTTTAATAAAAACAAATATGCATTTAAATCAAATTTAATAAAAGCACCGTCAAATAGGTAATTGCATGCTTTTTTTCTTCTTCTTCTATTTAATTATAATTTTTCAATAAACTATATTGATGATCAACTCATTAATGAACTTGGAATTGTTAAGTGCAGTTGGAATGACAGAATCCCCTTTTCAGTTTTTACTGGGAGTGATGTGTAAAGTGTGTGATTTACATTTTTTTTAATATTTTCTGAATATAAAATTCTTGGTTTGTTCTTTACTTCAAAAGTTGTTTCACCATAAAGTTCTTTTCTACTTTTAAATATTTAATATTACAATTAAAGGCCAGAAATTCAGCCAAAACACCATATTACCAATCCAGCTGTGAAGTCTCTCTGGTCCAAACCGATGATTACAAAAAATTCTGTCTCTTTCTCTTTAGCTCAACCTCAGCCTCTGCCCCAGCCAGCAACATCCCTGCAACATGGCATCGACGGAGAGGCTGCCAGACAGCAGAATGGCCTGCACACAGTGCTAAGTAACGGCCACGGCACGCCCCCCGGGGTCACACAGCCGCCCTCCGAGTCCAGGAAGCACCCATCGCCCGTCTCGCACCGTGTGCAGAGAAAGCTTCGCTCTAGTCTGTCAGTCAACAGCGACAGCAGCAGAAGGAGCAAAAGCAGCTCAACGGGTTCCCATAAACCCGGCTCAACTCCAGAGGGTACGTGTGACATCACACACGCAAACATACACTCACACACAACCTCGTATGTGCTTGTGGATTTCTTATCCTGGTCTTCCCCTCCCTTCGTCTAACCGTAACTAACATGTGACTTTTCTCTTCTGTTTCCCATAAACGCACAACTTTATTTCATCTTTCATAACTCCAGCTTGATTGATCTCTTTATTTCTGTGGTGTTGTATTGTCTCGCAAATGGGAAGGAAAAACAGAAGGCCGAGCTGAAAAAAGCGGCTTGCACATTGTCAGGTGTGATGGTAAGGAGAGGGCAGTAATGAAGGAGATCGCTGGTGCATTAGTAATGGTCACCAAGGTGTGACCTTTTAACAAGACTTTGGAGAGCGGGGGGTCTGCTATGTGTCAACCCCACCTCAGCAGGGGCCGACGCTACCTTCTCTCACAGTGTCCTCTCATTAAGACTGGCTCTAAGCCTGTACCAGCAAAGCTTTTCTGGCTCATGTGTTGCGCTTTCTGTACTGTGTGATGTTCAATCATGCCTGTCTGATACCATAACCCGTTTAAATCAAGCAAAGTCTTGCACCTGCTGAGCACTTTAGATTTTCTGTGAAGCACCTTGCATGTTTTCTATGTTTCATTTGAGACGACATGGCATTCAGCAGAATAAGAAGTGGTAATTTGGGAATTATCATTCTGAATGGCCCGGGATTCCGTTAGTGTCTGTACTAAGCCCAGATGCGTTTAAAAATAAGAAATAGCTTGAAGAGTGTGACTTTCTCCTGCTGATGTGTTTCAGGAAGTTTGGAGAAAAAAAAGTTTAATTTTAATTTCAATTAATTTTTTCTTACACATTTAATGTTTCTTTATTATTTTATAAAAATGTTCTTCTATATTTTATTTTTAAATTGTACTCTAATGTTAATTTAGTTTGTTTATCTATTTGTTTGTTTATTTGATGCCTTCTGTTTATAGTCACCAACTACAATTATATGCTCTATGCATAGTACATTGTTGATGTTTGCTTTTGCAACAGTACTTGGTCAAGTACTTGAAATTCTAAATCGCCTTAAAGCACGATATTTTGCACGCTCACTCTTGCTGCAGTATGCTGTTTAAACCAATCACAACGCAGCGCAACAGAGTGAAGATAAGATGCCTGCAAATGTCAATAAAGCTGGCTCAATCGTACGCTACATGCTTTCATGTGTGTTTTCAGTCACTTACAGTAAAGGAGAAATAAGCTGCGTTTTATTTTATTTATGTAATTTCTTTAATGTTAAGATTTATTTGCGCAAACGTAATTTTAGGCACACACTTGTTGGGGACACATGATCCTGTGTGTGTGAACAGGTGGGAAACTATGTGAACATTTTCCAAGTTTTCGAAAAGATTTATCACTCAGGTGATTCGTGAGTTGGAGCCTACGGAGAGGTGCGTGTTGCAAACGTTATCATCTCCCCACGGATTTAACAGAAATGTGTATTTTAAAAGGCGTCATAGTTTTCACATCTTAATTGTAGGGGGGTGGGTGAACAGTTCAATAAGTCTGTCTCATTACGGCTTGTGTGCATGCGTGCATTATTTGTAGAACTGTGTTTTGAATCAATATGTTCTCTCTCAAGTAGTAATTTCCCCCTGGAAAACAGCAAGCTGTTGTGTTTTAATGTTTACACGGATTACCATAATCTGTTTGCCTGTGAAATTAGCCTCTAAACAGCCTGGGAAGCTGAAGAATAAAGCTTTACAAGATCTCTGCTCAGGGGATTGCGATTCCTCGTGTTCTTGGCTGCCGTCGCCGGGTGCGATAACAGCAACCCCAGCAGAAAATCAACTAATTGAGAGATCTTTTGTTCCGTTGCGGGTGGGTTAGGACCTTGAGTGATGGCGTGTTTGTGATTGTGTTGTGTTGTAAGCACGCAGTCGTCTAAAATCCCTCTGACAAATTCAATTAAGGCTGTGGGATGTACACAGAAAGCTAGTGTGGTCATTAGCGGTGCATCGTAATGCCATGTTTTCCCATCTTTGCACTTTCCCCAGCGTATCCGGATCTCTCTTTCAAAAAGTTTACTGCGTTCACTTCTGTATTGACTGCAAATTAACAGCTTTTTTATTTTATTTTATCCCCCTCTCATTTAATCTCTAAAGCTGCCATGTACGACCAATGCAGCAGTCAGTCTTTCTTCATTTAAAGGTTCCCGCACCGCTCACCGGCCTCCGACTCTTCCAGCTTGTTTTATGTCACGCTGCCTTTCTTTTTGATGTTAGCCTTTGGAGTTTTCCAGATGTCTCAAACTATTTCCTTCGAGGCGCTGGGGCTGTTTTTGGCCTGGCTGAATCTGAGCATTCTCCTCTCGGGCTGACATTAAACATGAACCCTCTCATTGGACCAGTATCGGTTTTGCAGCTGAGATAAGGCAACCCGTCTCCTGTATACATTACACAGACTCTCATTCCTTAAGATTCACACTAATCGCTGCTAATAAATTATACATCCAAGGGAATTCATTATGTACTGTAGCTTTTAAATCCGTTTCTAGAAAGAAATTGTTAGTTAAAAAAAAGGACAAGGAAAATAGAGCGAAAGAATCGATGTGGACACGTGTAATTTTTTATACTTGTTTAATAGGATGGGTTGTTATAGTTAACTAAAACTACTAAAAACCATAAACAATCTTTTCATTGAGATAAATTGAACTTAAAATATAGTAAAATATAAACCTTTAACAATTTTATTTCAGCTTTCATTTAATTTAACATAATATACTGAAATAACTAAAACTTAAATAAATTAATAAAAACTACACGTAAAAAAATTACAAAAACACTACAATAAAAGTAGTATAGAATAGTAACTCAAGGATACTAAAATAACATTGGCATGGAGCAAATCAAATCACTGTTAAATGAATCACTAATCAAATAGCAAGCGTGCCATTTTTGATTAATACGTATGGTATGTAAGTACTTTATTTGTAAACCGTTGACGTGTCTGTCGTATAAGTCAGCATGGGTGAAATCTAAATGTACAGCTGTTTGACCTTTCAGAAAGCTGATGTTTTAAGCCTTTGGTGGGTCTGCATTCAAACTTGTTTCATGTTCAAACACTGTCCAGGCTGCACAGCACCACTGCTGGTCAGCTCTACCGCCTACAAAAAAAATCACTTTGATCAAACAAACATGAACATCCAGTGGTCTTCAGGCCTCGTCCTTGCTCTCTTTCTCTCCCCCCTCCTCATCAAACCTAGCGATCTCTCTGACAGCTCACCACGGACTGATGAAAGCCATGCAAATTCACATTTTAGGCTGATAACGATACACACCACATCGCTGTTATTTCTCCAATGCACTGCAGTTTGGGTTCTACAGTTGATTAGAAGTCCGAGCGGCACGTCCGGGCTGGTAGGGGTTCACTGTTATTCTCTACGGCACTGTTTATGCAGAAGCATAATGTGTGCATCTTGCTGCTTATTAAAGCTGTAATCTTAGTTTAAATGAAAGATGTTCTCTTTTCACATTGCCATTTTGTTGTAGTAAGGTTTTTCTGTTTACTTTTTAAGTTAATTCACTTTAACTTTGTCCTGTACCCCTCTACAGTCTGATTGTGAAGTAAATCAATATTTATGAGTATATACTGAGACGATTGATACGTCATCTACACTAATAATAATAATAATAAAATTGTTGTAGCACACAGAAAAAACTAATAAATTTAACAATTAATTATGATTTAAATGTGAAAAAAAGAAAATCTCTTCTTTAAAGTTTTAAGGTGCTGATTTATGTATTATAATTTTTTTACACAAAAACAGTATGCTTTGATAATGCTAAGATAAATTAATAAGTAATTATTTTTATTTAAGTATCCCAACAGATTGCTGGCAAGTGCTCTGACAAAACATTGTTTTTTAATTATATATAATATTTCGACAGATGGTTGTTTTAAAACCACGTAGGACTATATATTCACTAGCACGCCACTTAGAGTTTGGGTTACTATATGTAAATTTATTATTTTTTACACAATTTCCCCTGCAAAACTGTATCCATGTCATCTTAAACAACAGTAATTTGGCATGGTATGTGGCGGCCCAGCAAGAGCAAGGTTAAATGTTAATCAGAGATGAGAGAAACGACAGCATTAACGCGCCAATTTGCTGGCGAAAATGTTGGACGCTGTTAATCAGCTTTACGTGACCAACCCTGTGCTTTTGCATGATAATAACCCCATTATTCACAAAGCTACTAATCAACCCAAAAGTGGAATTCGTTCCTTTTGAATTTCCCTGATTCCTCTTTTGCTCTCAAACCGCCGTCTTCACCCTACTACACACACACACACACACACACACACACAACACATGTACTGTTGAAAATATTTTGGTTACCCCATATTATAACAAAAACTGAAATAAAACTTTGCTTAAAAAAATATATATTTAAATTATTTAATATTATGGCTAACATTTGATTATAAAGGTCAAGTTTGTAGTTTTTGCACGACTGGAAACACCAAACAACATAGCAAAAATGATCATGTGAAATGTATAATACTAAATGTGAAATACTACAAAAATTTTAATTTGTATGTTCATCTGATATTTTTGTTCTGTTCTGCCCACTGCAATACTCTGAGAGCAGACTGCTGTGTCCACTGCATCCTGGCCTGCCTGTTTTGTGAATTTCTCACTCTGTGTAATATGGTGGTGGCTCAGGCCTCGTGCGGCACCTGCACGTCAGAAGCCTGTTGCTGTTGCTGCTGCGCAGACGACCTGGGAGACGACTGCAACTGGCCCTGTGACATGGACTGTGGCATTATGGATGCGTGCTGTGAGTCCTCGGACTGCCTGGAGATCTGCATGGAGTGCTGCGGGATCTGTTTCCCAACATAAAAGCCAGGACAGATGTTGAGCTAGAGAGTGTGTTTGTGTGTGTGAATGAGAGCTACGGAGTGTGTTCTTTTCACACTTGTGAATAATCTGTTCCTGAGCTCAAGACGGCCATAAAGGTCATAAGGACTAAAAAACAGTGCATACTTCAAGTATCCTCGTAGACTAAAAGTGCATAAAGACAGATATTCAGCGCTTTATATTAAATGCTTTAATGTATCAGAGCTTGTTCTATTTACTGTTTTTACATCTCATTGCAGAGGTTTTTGAAATGGTTCTTTCCTTTTTTAAAGACACTTCACACTTTATAATTTTAAAAACTTGCAGATGTTGAAATTAAAACGGTAGACGTCACACTGCACATCACTGTAATTTGAGTGGAAACACAGCGCTTTCACACTGTCAGAGGTCAAGCCTTTGTGGGTGTTAAGTGGGATTCTTATTTTGAACTGTTTCTGAAAAACAGAGAAGGCTGTTTAAATGATGCTAATTTTGTAAGTCTTTATTTAAACTGCGTCTACTGTAGCTCATTTAATTAAATGTCCCTAAGTTCTTGAAACGACATTAGCAGTTAGCTTGCTGGGGCTCTAAAGAGAAACAGATGAACTGGATACAAAGAATAGTGTAGAATGCAGATGTCGAAATCCACTTTATGCAAGATTTTTCATAGCTCTACAAGTTACGTGTAAACTTAACCGTTTTGTTTTTGTTTTATTAAGCCTCTGCTAAAGATACACTATAAAAGCACCTTTTTGCTTTAGTACTTAAGTGAATCGTAAATACACTATAGCAAAGTGCTATTTTCATTGACTGTTAAATCATACATGTAGTTCAGATTGCATTGCCTGAGGCCTTCTTGTGAATTGTACAAAGCTGGCATTTGTCGGCATTATGTAAGCTAATGTTAGCATCATAACGTTAACACAGTTGGTTTTTTGTTCATAGTGACGCAATGCCTTCGGTACGCCGTGCGATTGTGATTCGTCTGACTCATCTATTCAAAACTGCTTATGACTTATTTGCCAAACTGCACTTGAGAAAACAGTGTGACTCAACTGACCTGAAACATTCAACTGAACCCGGTTCAAAACAAACAACTTTACCTCTACAGACTTTACCTCTCCAGAATCAGACTAGTTCTTGTTTGTCTTTGGACGAGAAAAAAACTTACATAGACTGGCTCTTTTACACTGAAAATATGCAAAAGTATAGTTGATTTAAGATGCTTGATTTAAGTTTGTTGTTACTGTAAAGGCTTTTTGAAATGAAAGAAATGCATTTTAATAGTAAGCAAACTAAAACTTGTGTCATTTTGTAAGGTTTTAATTTCCAAATGAATTTCTTTTTATATATGTAGCTATTAAAGAGAACTTGAAAAATGCACATAAATATATAAATGCAAAAATATATACATTGAACTAAATAAATTAATGTAAAATGTCCCTGAAATGAGTGAAACAACTATTTAATTAAAAAACCATTAAGATAAAAATTCAAATAGGCAGTTATTTAAATTTAATTGCGTCATAAATGTGTCTTCTAATGCTCGTCTGTAGCTTATTGCAATTTCAGACGATCAGACAAAAAATGTAATAGTCTATTAAAAAACAACGACAATCATGCTTTCCACATGTAAACATTTAGGTGCCATAATTATGAAACTTATTTCTTTTAAAGAATGTGAATAGAGCTTAGCATTTGATCTGTATTCATACTGTATTCAGCCCTTTTGGATGTTTCTGTGTTTTTCCTCTTTGTCCTCAATTCACTTTTTAAATGTTTTCAGTATGTACCACGGGTTGTTTTGTTAATGGACCATCAACATTGCAATTTTCTAAAAATAAAATGTTAAACTGGAGACAAAGGTGTCTGTACCTGCTTGTGATGCAGGATTGTGTGATTATTAACTGAAAATCGGTTACACGGTTATTCTTAAAAAGCTGCCCGTGGTTTGAATGTTTATCAGGTGCATGTCATGCATCAGTGCAGCTGGGCTGTTTCCCATCCCATTCAGGCATGCGGTAATTGGCTCACCTGCACAAGGTTCAGAGATGGATATAATGTGTGTCGTTAGCATCATAGTCAGCGTTTCAAATTGTAATGTCTCCAGAGAGATTTGAAAGGTTTGTGATAGATTCTGGATAGTACGTCACGCTGAATTAAAGGTTAGAGGAGTTGTACAGTCTATTAAATTGTCTGAGGCAGTTTAGAAGGTGGTTTATTATGCTTCTGTAAGTCATGACTTTGCCCCTTTGTCAATTAACAGAAGTGTTTCCCTTTTCATCTGTTACGTACTTTAATAAACATACCGTAACATATTTTGCAATGCATAAATGCACACATTTTTTTTGGTTAATTTTCAAGTCTTGATGAGTACATTTTAGTGAAAAGTTGAAGAGTAATTGTTAAAATGAAGGAGTGGTAGTGAATTTAAATTTAAAATAGTATTTTTTTAGTTTATTTATTTTTATTTAAAAAAAAAATGAGTATTGCCCATTTGCTGTGATTTAACTTGTCTGTTTATTTATATTTATATATATATATATAGACAAATATGAAAACAAATTATATTTGAACAATAATATTCTGAAATATTGCACAATTTAAAGTGCTTAATGTTGAAAACAGTTCAACTTAATTTGAAAACAAATTTTAAATCAAAAGAAAAACCCTTTTTTTTTTGGATTAAAATCCGTTTGATGTTGAATTTTTATAACCTTCTTTACTGTATCTTTTACTGTAAATCTATATTGTAATTTTTGATCAAAGTAATGCATCCATACTGAATAAAAGTTTTAATTGCTTAAAAAAAAAAACATCTTAATGACCCCAAGTGTCTAAACAGTAGTTATATATTTAACATTTCATTAAAATGGCCATTAGCCACCTTGGATTCTACTGACTAAATTCTGCATTGTAATGAAACTCATTCACTAAAGAAGTAGGGAATTGTGCCTCTACATGAGGAACATGGCCACCCGCATTGCTTAAGTCAGGAGAAACCAGAGCCTTTCCCTCTGGCTGGTGGTCTTCCCTGAACTTTGACAAACCTTTGTCCCTGTTAACCTCTCAATTAACCTCAACACCACCCCACCTGTGCTGCCTTATGTTCCCACCGACAACCTGCTGCCGCCCCCTCGCTTCCTTCTGTCATTTTCTACCCAGATACCGCCTGCCAGAAAATTACCATCTTATTTCACTAATGGCATTGCTGAAAATATTGGAAGTCGTCTCTAATCACATGGGAGTTTTTTTCTCCATATTCTTCCACTTTTTTTCTTGTTCAGAAAGAGGGGGAGTTGAGAAGTCCAGGTAAGTGTGCAGTGACCTTTTCACAAAGTCATCCACCTCTTTTCCTTTTAATCAAACCCCCTCTGTTCCTCTCTGTGCCACCACTTGTAATGTCACAATTAAGGTGGCTCCATTGTTTCTGTTTTCAGGCTGAAGACATGTAGCGCTCCTTGGTACCAGGGTCATTTCTCTTACAATATTAAATAAGTCATTAGAGACCCATGACCACCATTCCCAACCCGGATGGTGGAAAGGAATATCTGTCGTTGCCCGGCACCTTTTGTAGTGCTCTAAAATTGCATATTCAGAGTTGTAGTTGCACTGTTCTTGCATCATAAGAGGACACGCAAATATGCTGTTTGATTTTGTGCAAGCGTGTAGTATGATATTGAATGATAAAGAGCTTAAAGATGATAGCTACTGGCCTCTGACCCTTGGCTAACCCAACATCATGCTGCTTTAGTGATCTTTATTTCAGAAAGACTATAGAGCCAAAGCAATGCTTCATTCTTCCCAAATATGGACATGTACAGACATACGTGGCCTTCTTTAGGCACTTTGTGAACCCCTTTATCTATTAACAGAAGTATTTCCCTATTGGTGAGTTATATGATATCTCTAGTGCTGAAAATCAGTGTTAAAAATAAACCATTAAGCTATATTATGACCAGGTCTGGGTTTTGGAACCGATTATAGGCCTCATTGATCTGAGATTGTGCTCCTCATTTTGTGAGTGGGAAAAACAACAACAACCTTACTAGTGGATAATTTTAGCAATATTCACCAAAAAAACAGTGATCAGGTCAGTAATCAACGAGACCTACAACCTATTTGAAAACACAGCTGTTGAGTTGATGCAAATTTAGAAAGATTTAATACAATATTTGCTAATAGGCTGGCAATTGTTGAATGCGAATGACCCATTTTAGTTGTTGTTTTACTATGTATGAGCATAATCTGTCAGCTTTTAAGTCCACTGTAATACCATTGACAATAATTAGCATATCTAGGAAAGCAAAATTCATAACATACCAACATTTTTGTTTTGTTTGTTTTGAAATATTTCTTAAATGTCTAAATCCTAAAGTATAATTTGAGTAAAATGTTCAGTAACTGTTAGGTTAAGAAAATATGTTGCCCCGTGAACCAAACCGAATCTTTGTCTTGAAGTCAAGCACTTCTGTTCATCGCCATATGCATAATGTACCATCCTGCCCTTTTTAAACATCAGAGTCAATGAGGCTTTTGAGTGGACAGTCTTTCAGATAGTAGAGTTTGAAAGGTAGATCTGTCAGTCAGGTAAGCAAAGGCAAGACGTGGAGGACATGGAAGGGGGAAAAATAGAGTTCAAGAAATGTCACTCTCAATTAATCTCCTCGGGTCCTGTCCCCATTAAAACCCTCACACATGGGGGATGCTTTACAATGCAAATGGCCTCATTACCTAGCCAACCTAATTGACTGTGACAAGGACTGGTGATGTTTTGCATTCACTATATTTGTTTTCTTGTAATTTCAGAATTCAAATTTGCCGATTAAAGTAGTTATTTGCTGAAATACAGTTGCATAGTGACAATAAATGGTGACATGAAAAACGTGTATAAATAGCAGGGGTTTTATTTTTAATTCTTTTGTGTGTTATTTTCGGGAACAAGGAAAAATAACACCCAGTTTCTAACCTATGACAATCACCTCACGCTTTGTGCATTTATCTTTTTTGGGGGGGAATTTTTGTTCTTAAAAATCGTATTAGATGTAAAATAGACACAACGAATGAAATGTAAATGATTTGCAGGTTTGTATTTTGTATTTCAGCTCTGCCTCATTGTACTCACACCTTAAATATTTAAAGACCCCCTCCATAAAACCTTTGCTGCTTTACAAGGGCACCGCATGCTGTTTAATCTCTCTTTACCTGCAGGCGAAGCAACAGCAATGTAACGACAGCAAGCGGTAGTTAGCGAGATCAGGAAAACAAGCCCACAGCCACAGACGGGGCACGGGGCGGTTCAAAGTTTCTACGGCTCGTCTTTTTGAAGTCGAGCTCTGACAACGTCGGCTTTGGATTTAAAATGAAAGAGACACATTGAGATGTATTTTGAACATATGTCTCAAGTTTTCATATGCATTTTCCTAACTTTTTCCAGAGCTGTGAAGGCTTGTCTAGCCTATTAGCAATACATTAAAGTTTTGCACCTTTAACTTTTATTTTTTTGCGCCCCCTGAATGCACTGAACCAGAGGAGAGGCAAATTGAATTGGACGTGAGATGCGAAAATGCCTGTTTATTTGCTTGTTCACAGTCCTTGAGCTATAAATTGGATGTCACCTTTGCTACTTGTCATTCTTTGATATGGATGCGTTGTGGGTACCAAAGCAGGGGGGTTGATTGTTTGCTCTTAACGTCACTTAAATGAAAGGCCTCAATATCCTGTAGCGTTCTTAATGATTGGCAGTTTTGTTTGTCGTGATGCTTTGAGCGTGCCACACATGCTGGATCTGACAGTAATTATGTAAAGAAAAAAACATATCATCAGTTTTCTTCTGGCCTTTAAATATGCATCTGAACGTGCAGCACATTTAGCTATTTATGGTTTTGTCAATCAGCAGTGGAATGCATGGTTTATGAAAGATAAACAGTTTAATCACTTTGTTTTTTTACTCTGATATCTTGTGGCATGTCAAATCTGGCTAGTATATTTACTCAAGTCTGTCAGTGTGCAGATCTGATGCTGTCTTTACACTGACATCAAAACATTATGATAGAAGCCTATTTTAGGATCGTTAAGATCAGTATGATTTTTACATTTATTTGCATGACAGCCTCCTCCGATTGCTGTAATAGAAAAAAAAAGAATAAAAAATCTATAGATGTTACAATAAAAAGATATCGTAATATAAATATATTGTGTATATAATATTATTTTAATAAACTCAACCATTTTAAAAAAGGCCAACCAAAACCCTGACGCTAATTTAAGTTTTATTTTTCCTTTCTTTCCTTGGTTGCACCAGAGATCATCAGTCAGAACAGGGTTAGATTAAACCTGCTGTGATTACACCATTACAGATGCTCTTGATTTGTTTGTCAAGCTCCTCAGACAATCGCTACACCTGTTTATGTCTCTGTTTTACTTGTTTATTCACCATACAGAGGCAGTCTGTCAGGCTGACAGGTACTATTTGTTGCATTGCCACAGCAGTGTAGTGTTTATGCCTGCATCTGATTGTTGCATCGCAAGGGAATACAGGGAAACTTCACAGGTGTGCGAAACATGCACCTGCAGCCTGCTCTCACAGGGATAACCAACCGCTTGTGTCCCAACACCACCCTCGTAATAGCTGCGCGTCCTGTGGTCTTTCATGGAAATCCACCACCCCAGCTTCCTAGACTTGTTCCTTCATTCATCTAAAGTATTCTCCATCCTCGGTCTACTGTGCCTGCGAATGTGATATATTTCCTGCATTATTACGTTATTTCAGGTCAAACGCATGTGTATGCAGTAAATTGCAACATAAAAGGTTTAATGTGGGATTCTGGTGTGTTCTGAGCCAAAGGTTAAGGAAGGAGCAGAATACGGCCCTGGAAGAATACGTGCCTCGTGGAAGATTGAAGCGATTCTGTCTTCTCTTTCTCATCTCAGTCCCTCTTCTAAGAATCAAAAGTGACTAACAAAGAGAAATACTCTACTGCCTGAGGAATATTCATGATCTGGCTTCCAGGTTAAAAATGTATATGCAAATTTACTACATTAGAGCATGCACAGGTTGTTAATAAATTAGCACGTGGCAGAAATAATTCCGCTTAGCGGGATGAATCTCTGTGCAAGCTGTCAGCTGTCGCATTGTTCTGGATAGAATGTGACGCTGAGATGGCAACACAGCCAGTGAACTGTGATGTTTTAGTGTACCGGCTCCTAAATCTCAGGGCACTGGCAAAAATCATGTCTTTTGTGTGTGTGTGTGTTAGCGTGAAAGGGATGGTGTTGGTGTGCGTGCATTCGTGAGTGTTTTAAAGCTCAGGATTTATGAAGTAGGACAGACAAAGCCAGTATAATATTACCTCTCTTTGGAATGAAATGATGCATAATTTATTCCGCCTCAAAAGGAAATATCCACCTTTTTCTCATCTCTTAAATTACGGATATGAATTTGGTAGCGCCGTGTGGAGTGTCTTCTGTGAATTTACAGTCGCCATTTCCTGAAAATGATGCGATATACCTGATCATCACTATTATTATTTTCGCAACTACTAAGGAAGTCAATGAGCAGTTATACATTTACCCAGAGGGATTTTTTATTATACTCTTAGATATTTCGGCTAAGGTTGCTTTTGGAGCAAAATAATTAAAAAATTGTTATTATGCATACCTACAGTAGAAATTAAAAGCTGATATGTTACTGTTTGCAGATTGCTGTTTTATAGCTCCAGAAATTGTAATTAACTTGCTTAATTATTTTCCTAGGAAACTTAAAGTTATTGGTTTTCATTCCAGTAACAACTTTAATATCTCATTTGTTTGTCTTTGATAGCATTCGGGGTATGATGTGTCTCCTAAAATTATTGAAATAGAAATAAAAGAGACCGTTATTGGTATACAGTAATTGAATACCTATAGCATTTAGATGTTGGAAGTATTTGAGAAGAGTTAGAGTTTAAACTGAATTTGCACTTGTCAGCACAATTTGAGACCTCATTGAGAGGAGAAACATCTGAGAAACAGGAGTCTTGAGAGGAAAGCTCCCTATCTGCTCTCCATTTAATCTTGAGATTATAAAGCAATCTCGTCCTATATTGTCTCTTCAGGTATCCTCAGTTTTCTAAGGTGCAATCCAAACAGGGATCCCTACTGTATGTGTCTGGATGAGCGTCTGCTTGCATCAGCTCTTTAGATTCTGTGAGTGTTTACGTCCGGTTGTGCCAGCTGGTCTTGCCAGCTTGTCACTTCTTGCCCCGTTGCAGATTAGCATAGCAAGATCTGTGGAGCACCGCAGCCTGACATCCTATTTGTGAAGCCCTAGTTGCAGTCGTGTAAGATGTCAAGTGACTCACAGTGAGTTTTAACAAGCTCCATTTGTTCAATCTCCTGTTTAAACATTCCGTACACATCATAGCATATCCTTAAAGAGGCTGCCCTATCTTTTAATTAAGTCCCAGACTAATGTGGCACTTAATTGACTAATCAGGAGATTTTGTTTTCTCTAATTTACTGGAAAAACCAGCAGCACATAAGATTTTTAATATCAACAGAATGGGACAGTCACAAGCGCTGCAGAAATTGAAGGTGTCGCTAGGGAAGGGGGATGCTGGGCAGGGTGTCTCTTTATCTTTGGTTTAGTCTCTGACTAAAACTCTTTGGCGGCGCTACAATGTGTCAGTTGTGGGCAGATTTCTTTTGTTTGTCATAATGAAACTGCCTTTGTAAGCCATTCGACTTCTACAGTGTGAGAATTTAGGAGCATACTTGATTTGATCTGTTTCCATGTTCTGAATTTAAGTTATGCGAAAAAAGTTAATTTACCGTATCACAAAATAACAGTTTGTGAGTACAGCTAAATTCCTCCCATGTATTTAAAACTAAATTCTTTGGATAAATAAATAAATTACAGGCTGTAAAAAGGTCTGGGTGCTAGATAGAGGTTTTGTTTATTGCAGGCGATAAACAAAGCTTTAATTCAAGTTAAATAATTCCAGCATGTACGACAGAATCTGTGGGATTTAATGATGTGTATCAGTGCCTTTAACACATAACAACCGACTTGAATAGGGAACGGAACTGTTTGGCATTGAGTGCAAATGTTTGAAACTGTCCACAGATGCCTTCTAGGACTTACGGTGAGACGCCTCAGCTTGTGTTTGTTTTTGCACATCTAGTTTTCATTTCATGTCAACATGGCCCAGAAGAAGAAGAAGAGGAGTTTAACCCTAGATCGTAAAAAAGGGCTTGTTCGCTTTTACGGTGTCAGGCTTCGACATGCATGGCTTCTGAATGAATGGAAAAGTCCTGTCAGGAAGGTTGCTTTGAGGGCAGCAGATCTGAAAAGTCTGTAAACAATGACTCATCGGCATGTGCCAAGTGCAAAGGAAGGAAGGCAGATCTCCTGTCCATGTTGCTCACAGGAAGAACACAGCAGCCTGGACACAGACACAATCAGGCTTCTGTATTAGAGATTCATGCTTCATTAGAAGCTGCCCATAGGCCGGCTATGCTGTGTAATAAACAGAAGGGGTTTTCCTATCCACTTTTTTTTAACAGAAAGAAACTCTTTCTGCCGTGCATGTTATGCGATGCATGCTCAATGAGCAATACATTTTTTTACAGTCTTAACATGATATTGTTTTGTTATTTTAGCTCAATATGGACAGATCTAAGTCAATCACTCAACAGCAGGCAGTGCATGTCGCTAGTAAGTGACGCCCAGTGTTTTCAATGTCTGCATCATGAACTTTACCGTTCATTTGAGAATAGCTACCATAATAATGGTAGTATTTTTATTTTAAAGGAATATTGGCCACCCGAGATATTCTTTCATCATTTTTTTGGTTCTATTTTGCAGTATCTTATTTGACAAAAATATTTAAAAAAATCCAGTATTGTATTGATATGCAAAATAAGAATGTGCATCTCAAATCATGGTATGTAAAAGTGAGAAGCTGCTTTAGTGTTAACATATATAAAACCATTTGGATAAGCAACGTTTTAATGCGTGCTTGTGACGAGGGAGACTCAGTTTTATGGTCTCACCACTGGTTCATTGTCTTATGACATATTCAAAGGTATGTACTTCATCATCAGAGATGTACACACTATTAGTGCGATTTGGAACACAGCCACGCTCATTAGCCGCTATAAATATAGCAGAGAATCAGTGTATAAAGTAAACACAGAGAGTCATTAAGACCGCAGTGCAAATACATCAGACGTTTATTAGCATAAACACTTCAACCAGTATACGTGCTTTGAGGTAGACGCTATCACACGTATGCTGCAAACATACAAGAAGAAAAACAAAATCCCTGGATAAATAATTAAATCTCTTGTGACAGCGCACAAAGCTTCTGTGATACATTAATTGGGTGAAATTAGCATGAATTAAAGCAAATAAGTGTAACGTGTAATTTATTACTTTCTAAGCATACTTTCGCCGTGGAAGTCTCAGATTTCCCCCAAGATTGCTTTAACAGCTATAATGCATTTCTTAATTTACTCTGTGGAAAATCAATTTTTTCAGAGTTCATTAAGCACCAATATGTTACAATGCAGCTCCCCAGAGCACGCGGCTACAGAAAAACATTATGCAAATTGCTGCGAGCGCATTCTGAGTATGTAAATAGATACTAACACCAGTGTCAAGTCTCTGTGGAAAGCTTTGTTAGTGAAACCTTTTGTTTCACTGCTTTCTGTGATATTGCAGATGAAAATAGCTTTCGCCTCGTCACTTTCGAGCTATGTGTCCACAGGTTTTGCAGTTTGTAGCGTTCTTTACTTCGGTTGTGCATCTGTTCTGTCCTTTTTGGCTGCAGTTCTGAATTCCCTCGTTCACGTCGACCGTAATTGAAACATTCTGGTCCATGCCAGTGAGGGGTCGTTGTCCAAAGACCTCTCTGTGCAGCCAAACCTTGAGAAAACTCCCTCTGTAAAAAGTGGAAGTCCGTGTTATAAGCAGTAACAGGCCACAGAGTGAGCCCACAGTACTTAATATGATCATCAGTTTACACTCAAATATGGTCTTTTCCATTCCTTGGCCTTAATGTTTATGTACCCACATGAGAGTTTCATGGCACAAGCTCCATATCTACCCCACTCTCTCTCTGTCTTCATACATCTGTTTTTTCTTTTAAATCTGTCATGTAGCTTTTTTGAAGTTCTGAAAGACTTGCAATGTATTAATGCAATATAACATTTAGACTCAGTCATATTTTATCTCATGCAAAACAAAGAAATTATACTTTTCTACCTATTCCATATACTTCTATGGTGTTATATAAAAACATTATTTAGTTATTAAGTAATTGATTCTCTCTCTGTATATATATATATATATATATATATATATATATA
>JAUCMT010000088.1:433158-558190 GCA_032357475.1 Enteromius thamalakanensis
AGAGGCGACAGCGGCAAGGAACCAAAACCCCATCCATGAGAGAATGGGGAAAAAAACCTTGTGAGAACCAGGCTTAGCTGGGTCCAGTTCTCCTCTGGCCGGACGCCCAGCACCTAATTTCCAGTTCAATACTAATATTGTGGAAATAGGAAATAATGGGTTTATTTGTTGTTTCAGTCCGAATAAAGGATGCAAAAAAACATCCGTCCATTTGCTCTTGACACGTCTGGTATTGATGGAGAAAGCGATACGAAGAGAGAACTGCTTCCTATGTGGTTTAGGACGGGTGAACGTTGGCTCTGAGGGGGGCTTTGCAATCACAGCAGAGCGAACCGCTATTCAAACAGTTAAGTGGATGGGACACGAAAAAAAAAAGAACTCTTATCTGACATCTGAGGAAATAGCTGCTTCCTTTACTGCAGTCTATACATTCAACACATGACTGGCAGCCAATGCCCAGTTGTTTCTGATCCGATGGATACACAAGTTTCTGGATGGTACCATTAGATGGGAATTGTTATGGAAAAGTTGCTTTTTATTGAAAGGATAGGTCACTCAATAATGAAAATTAGCTGAGATGTAATTTATTTCTTTACCAGAACAGATTTGATCACTTGCTCACCAATAGATGCCATCAGAATGACAGCTAAAGAGCTGATAATAGAAAATAATGCTTTTTCCCAGTGAAAAAGTCCATCTTGTTATACTCTTACATTTATTGTTAACAAAAAGATTTTCACTTGTGGTTGATCTCCATATATTTCTCTCCTGATTCAGATGAGATGACTTTTCCAATAGAGTAACAGAGGACTCATATTGTAGCCAGAAGCAATGGTTTGAAGTTATGACTAAGTTATAACATGATGGATTTTCTTAAACACCCAGGTTTTTCTTTAAAAGATGTTAATTGATGGATTGGAGCCCAGAATATGAATTACTTGTGGATTATTGCCATGTCTTTATCAGCAGTTTGTTCTCATTCGGACGGCACCCATTTACTGCGAAGCATTCGTTGATGTAAGGCTATATTCATTTGCTACTGTTAAGAAACTAACTCAACTGCAACTTGGATGGATAGCTTAAGGATGAGTACATATTCAGCAGTTTTTCATTTTGTGTGAACTATTCCTAGTTTTGTGTTATATTTGGGTCTCAACTTTGTCTCATATTGTTTCTTCTCCTATCATCCTCCTAACAAAGATATTAAAGAAATACAATTTTTCCTTAAATTGGGAACACAGGTCTTGGCTGGATTGCAGGACATAGTTGGAACAGAGAGGTTTTGCAGTTTGCTAGATTCTGAAAGTGTTCACACGGACAATGTGAATGTTTTCGTGGGGAGGAATCGCACCTAAAGTGCTAATTGGATGCTTGAGACAATGATCTTAATCACTCGGCACAGCCATCACACCCAGCGGCCCATTCACATGCAAACACGGCCAGGGAACAGGAAGTAGGGGATGGAGGGACAGAGAAAAGAAAAGAAACAGAGAACTGAAAGACAGAGGGAGGAGGATATCCATCAACACACGAGTCCACCATCCCCCATGCTACCTTGTGTGTGTGACAGAGAGAAAGAGAGGGAGAATTAGTCATATAAATGGATTCTGTATGCAGTGATGGGGAGTAACTGACTAAAAGTAGCAGTGATGCTCACTTAGCTACATTTTTCAAGAACAAGTTGTTGCAAAAGTAAACTTATTTTTCAACAAGCATTGGTTTAATTTAAGAAATTTCTATCTATCTATCGTTCTATCTATCGTTCTATCTATCGTTCTATCTATCGTTCTATCTATCGTTCTATCTATCGTTCTATCTATCTATCTATCTATCTATCTATCGTTCTATCGTTCTATCTATCTATCGTTCTATCTATCTATCTATATATCTATCTATATATCTATATATCTATATATATATATATATATATTCACACTGTTCATTTTTACTTTAAAAATGCAAATCAAAAAATAAGAATAAAAAAATATTTTGTATGGCACTGTCCTGTTGTTGCTTTTTAAAATTTCTCTCTTATTTCTTTAAAAGGTTTTTACATTTTTTTTTAAATAACTTTGCTATTGCTATTTTGTTTTCATAAATGAGAATCTAATTTAAAGCACATCCGATTAGGATTTTTTGAAGCGGTTTGTTTTGAAAAGGCTATAATAAATTTGAACTAAGTTTAGGCTGTTAGAAGAATTTGTGCAAAATGAGACAAGCTCTAACAGTGCTTCCCAAAAAAGTTCCTGGCTTTTCACAGAAAAGTCAATTTTTAATCATGCGAAATGCTGAGTTCTTTCTTAATAGATCTCTATCCGTTTTCAAATGAGTTGATTAGCCAGCACAATGTCGGTGGATTCAGGGGCCCATTACACATTTATGACAGTAAATTACTGTACATTTACAATCCAAATGAAATTTCATGAGAGTTGATATTGGAAAAAAGCCCTGTGTGTATCTCCTCTTCATTTTGCGTGGCTGCAAATGCATCACATCAGCGCCCCCTGTGGTCAGTCCTGCTACTGCAATAAGGGGATGGTGTTAAAGCAGCATCTCTGTAACCGTTCCGAACTCAGAGAAGAGGTGCTTTATTTTAAGGATGTGCTCATTTACATTTATGCTCATTCAGTGTTCTGTATTGCATGTTCATTAAATATGTTCAAACATTACAAAGACGTGTAATGAGGAGCCCACCTCAGCCTAAAGATCTGTAGGAACGGATTCTGTTTGAGTGTGAGCAGGTACGTTAAATCTGCTCTGCTCTATATCAGCTGGAAGTTCATGTTGGGCTGCACAGGGATCCTCCGTTACCTTTTTTCCCAATGTGCCACTCTGTTTTGGCTTCTTTCGTTTTCCATACATCCGTTTAGCAAATGAACAGTGACACACATTAGTATAATCAGTGCCAACTTTTTCTTGTAATGCGATCTTTAAGGAGAGACCAGGAGCGGGGCAGCCTCACGCTTGTGCTTCTCGTCCCACAGCTCTCCGCCTCTAAATTATTCATCATCCAATCAATCATCTTCTCTTTGTTTTGGACCCCAGTGCAGGAGATGAAACGGCAGACTGCCAGAGCTGTTTTTCTTCATCTGAGGTCTGGAAAACATGATCTACTCAGATTACACTCACCCCCAAAACACACACCTCCAGTACCCACATGCTTTCAGGAAATACACACACACACACACACACACACACAGAGGCAAACAGGCACCCCTGAGTCTCGCATCTACCTACAGTGTAGATGTACCTATAGTGTATTTCATATACACCAAACAGCACTTCCATTGCAGTCAATCCCATGTGCAAGGGTTTTAATAAATAATTTTATTTATGTCTATATTTATTTGTCATTCTTTTTTATGTATTATTTCAGACTTTTATATTTCTGTCTGGATGTGTTTTGCTTAATTTATAATTAATTAATTTATAATATTTGTATTTATTTTTACAATTAATTACATTTTACCAATTTCTGATGTTTTTTAGGACTTGTGAGGTCTTCTTGAGAGATTCTTTTAGAGAGAAATCCTGAAAAGAATTACAAGCCAGACTTGAACCTGTGTCAACCATGTGAGTACCAGAACTATAGAATTTCAAAAGCAGGCATATTACTTGACATGTTTTGTCTTTCCGAACAGTGAAACTGCAATCTGACCACATTCAAATAAATATGAAATATCATAATTAAATGTTAGATGAGAATAGCTTGTGCTGTGACTGAATTCTTTTAATAATGTGCATGCACTGTGTATCTCAGATTCTTTTATATGATTTGGATTTCCACAAAAATGAAAAAAATATATTGATTTTCTGACCAGCTTATTAGCTGTAATAATTTGTTGTGCCTCGTTCTTGTTCTTCTCGGCCCTTTTAGCAGCTCTTCGGCAAACATGGCATTTTCAAATACACTCAGCAGCGGCTGGGTGAACACAAGTGCGCTTTTGTTTATTAGTTGCGTCTCCATCCCTGCGTTACATCCCCAGCCTCTTTTCTTGCCTCTCCACGCAGAGCTTTGACGGACATGTCACCATGCGGCGTGATAAAAGCAGCTAGCCTGTATGATCTATCAGCTGTAACACAGAGGCCCGCTTAGCACATCCAAAAGGGGCCCGTCTGCGTCTTTAAGCCTGTGTGGGAGTGGAGCACTAATAGGGGGAAATGTCTTGGACAACTGATTTGAAGATACTTCGCTCAGAGCACGGCAGGTGACGCGGTGTCTCCCCTTTTTGATGTTGCACAACACAGAGTCGCGTCAACTGATAGCTTCAAAACGCACAAGAGTGAGACCTTATTCAGCCTCCTGCTAGTGCGACATCAGAGGAGCTGACATCTATTATGGTACGAAAAGACAAGTGTTTGAAACCAAATTCAAGTGTGCGTGGAAGTGTCAGGATTTACTACAGGCCTCGGCATCTTTTTTTTTTCTCTCGTTTTCCCTCACACACACCCTCCTCCTGCAGTCCCTTTTTTATTTTTTTATTTTCTTTAATAAGGTGGTTTAAACCAAGCATGTCTATATGAACTCCGCAGGAGAAAGCATGAAAGGGTGCTGCCAGCCCATGATGAAAATATTTTAGTCGAAAAGCCCGGTCAGTTCCTACTGACTGGAGACGGGAGGGGAAATGGAAAAACAGTAGAATCTTTCATGATGCTTTTGGTGGAAACAAATTTATTTTCATAGCGTGAGAAAGAAAAAAAATCCCTTTTAATAAGGAAAACTCATTTAAAATCCACTATTTTCGGTTTTTCTTCATTGAATAGTAATTATTAATTAGCGCTGTGAAACGATTAACAGAGTTTTAGTTTGCATTGTATTCGCATGTGTACTGTGTATATTTATTATGTATATAAAACACAAATAAAGTATGCATTTTGAAAATATTTACATTTATGCATGTATATATTCATATCCCTTATATTTTATATTTTACATAAATATATGTAATATATAAATACAGCATATGTTTCTTAATTATATACATGCATGTGTTTGTATGTGCATATACATAATAAATAAACACAATATACACACATATATTATGTAAACAAAAACCTTTATTTTGGATGTGATTAATTGTTGGACAGCACTATTATTAATGCAATAGCATTGTTATGAGGATAGTTATAGTATTTGAGTATCTCAATATTTTGAGTTATATGCCAAATTGTATAAAAATGCTAAAACTATGCAATTATTTATTTACACTTGGTCCAAACCTGTATGTGTTTCTTTCTTCTGCTAAACACATGTATTTAATTTTGAAGAATGTTAGCAACCAAACTGTTGATTTTTATAGTATATTTCTCGCACCATGGAAGTCAATGGCTGCCATCAACTGGTTACCAACATTCTTCACAATATCTTCTTTTGTTGGACTATCCCTTTACAATCAATGCAAGTACTGCAAGAACCATTTTAACCCTATTTAAGCTGTTAACCAACTGTGATCATCTAAATGTTTTTTTTAGTGTCTAGATATTCACTCGGTGAGTGCCAAACACATGTGTACACACACTTCAGTTGAGGAATGGACTTGGAGGTGAAATATTGCACGAGGGAATCGTAGCGAGTGAGCCGGACGTCTGGAGGCAGATAAATAGCTTCGGCTGGCGGTTAGGACACATCAGCCGTAAACAGTACCGGCAGCCATAAAAAGACGAACAGCTTTATTTCCCCAGCCCTTGCAGACACATCAGTGAGACGGACACAGCGCTCAGAGTAAATAAAACAAGCTGACTGGCGGGGCGGTTAGACTGGGAGAAGAAACATCGCTCCGGGTCCCATAATAATGCCCCGTAGGGCTCACGTCAAGACTCTCCAGTGGGACTGAGCAAGTGCTTTCACCTCCCTGTTTGTCGCTCACCATACTTAACCAGGTATTCACACTGACACCAATAAAAACACAACGTTTGCCTTCTTTTTAGTACTGCTTGCTTGCAGAATTCAATTACACATTTAGCATGATACCAGATTTGTTGAGATATTTTTGAACACTTTTTGGCAGAATGGTATCATTGACCTCCATCAGTTCAATTCAGTGCAATTATAAAACTCAGCAAATAAACAACAGTTACGCTAATTCACAATATTTTCTAAAAATGGAAAATAATAACAAAATGAAAGTATTACATATTAAACTTGCTCATTGGGGTCTTAATATTATTGATAATGATAATAATAACAGACCCCAAAATACCTTATGTTTAACAAATAATTACATTTAAATAATTTGTTTATTTCTTAGTAATATACTGGGCATTGGTATTTTATCATATCGTCATTTAATGCAATAATTTGACTAGATTAACAGGGTTTTAGGTTTGCTGAACTACACCAGTTAATTGTGGTAAAAGCAATGTTTTACTGTTTTTTTGCTTATTTCTTTACTAGATGCTAGTTGGTAAGCATACTCCATATTGGGCTTAAAATATATATATATTTTAAATAAAAAAAAGGTCTTAAGCTGTTCATGGTTTTGATATAGACCTATATAAAATGAATTAGATTAATATAATATTCCTGTAGATTTTTTGGTAGCGCTGAGACACATGATTGAGTGAACATATGAGTGTTGATTTAATATCTCATGATGTTTATATTAATTAGGACTTTAATTGTCAAAAATATTTAGCTCAGACATGCGAATTGGACAAACTGGAAAATATTAGCAGCCCTCGCATTATTCCAGTTTCATCAACCTCGTTTTAATTAACCTCTTTGAATAATTAACCACACGTTATTATCAAATGAAGCAAATAATTGAGGTGCTGGCTCAATTTGTAATTTGACGATTTTCTACCTTTTTAATTCACATGTTTCCCACTTTGAAACCAAGGAAAAACATTTTACAGTAATGACCTTAATGAACACGGACTGCGGAGACGAGAGGGAGCCAGAATAACACTGTCTGTAGTCAGTGAACACAGACAGACTGGTCAATCCCTCGAGGAGTCTCCTTCTCAGTGTGTGTGTGTCTTTCTCTCTCTTTCTCTCTCAGGAGGAGCTGATAGGGCTCAGGGGAGCTCTGTGGAGAATCTCTACATGGCCCAGTATGGGGAGAAGACAGAAAACGGCCTTTCATTACAGTATAGAAGCTCACACATGGGGGAGCGATGTCAGAACGGCTCTTTCCTCCGGTCTGCAGGCATCGCAGCCGTCCACTGGTCTGCTAGGCAAATCCTCAAACCACCTTGGGACCAGGATTACTGAGATTTTGAGAAGGTACCATTTCACTTTGTGCCCTCCAACTTCCTCTTTTTGTCCGGCTAGCTGTGCAAAGCCACCTCTCCACTCACTGCACTATCAGCTGGCATTTAGAGTTCTTTGGTATAGAACAGACACCATATGGCTCGGCTGACCCCGGTGTCAGATCTTAGCTGGTTGTAACACAGGTGCTCTTTCCCCTTCTGCTCGCATTCTGTAGGAGGGTGACGGGGGCCTTCCCTCAAGATGCTTCATCATGGGTCTCGCCGGGCTCTCGCTCTTTCAGGCAGACGTTTAACTGCCGCGCAAAACTGAACGCTTCACTGCTTCCTCAATCATTCATGTGACAGTTAGCAGCCAATGGTGGCTAATGATTTTCTGTCATGTTCGGCGCACGACGTAACCGCGTATTAGATATCGGCAACGGATGGACACATCAACTACCACAATGGCTCCATTCCCAGGGCCATCAAAAGACACAGCTGTCCCAAAGTGGATGAAATATTCCACCACTAGTACCTGCATGCATACGGTTTGATTTTTATTAGTCACCTGCCCGGTGATGTTTTTTTTTTAAAGCCTTTTTAAACTTTTAAACCTTTTTTTTTTTTTGTATGGAAAGTAGACTCCCTGGTGGAAAAACTAAGTTATACTAAGTTTAGGTGGCCAGACTGTGTCTTTGAACATAGTTTAAGTCAGAAGTGACATTTGCAACCCATTTTACTTCGTAATGTGTCATATTTCAGAGTAAAACTGAATATTCGATGTGAAAAGCGTTACACGGCGGAATGGAGCCAGACCTGAATGTGAGTTCACAATGTCCCATACTAAAACGCCACCGGGTGCCACTTTTTAGACTTTTTGTTTGGGAGGTGGATGCTGAAGATAAAGTTCGACCTTAAGACCATCTCAACGATGATGAAAAACCAGAAAGTAAGGTCAAAAGTCATTATGAAGTTATATTTTTCTTTGTACACTGATGAATCGGACAGACCAGGAATATGTGTTTAGAAAGCAAATGTGGCCATTTGATGCCAGATTAACTAGCCAGCACTAACCATACTGACAATTATTAATGTGAATGGAGACCTGAATGCAAGTTTGCAGTCTTGAAGCTCTAACCATGCTTGACTACCAACATTGAGAATGAATAGCATATGTGAATCAAGTTGTTTTTTTGATGTAATTAGAGAATTAATTTTTTATCGTAAACCCCTTTATATGTATCATCTCTTTTTTCTAAATCTTTTTATGTACTCCAGCCAAACAAATAAACTAATAGATCAACAATCAGACACCATAACAGTTAACAAAGACTTTGTAAATATGGAGCAAAGTTATAAGATCAGTTATGAATTTAATTAAAGCAGATTTTACTATTTATTTCCTTCGTTTTTACATTTCTATCACCTTTGTACAGTGAATTAAATAAGCCTAATGATTTAATAAGCCATTTCCCTTTAGAACATCTTCATCAAGTACATTTTACAGTTTGTTACAGGCAACAATAATAATTTTATTTAAAGACTATACTAGGAAACTGTTAATTTTAGCTTTATTTTTTTGGGAGAAAATGATTTAGAATTTTAGTATCGTCTGCTGTTCAGTTGTCGGCTGCTAGTCCCTAATAATCATCCAGAAACGTAATATCCAAGATGGTCTACCAGGTCACCTCGGCCATATCAGCTAGTAGTCCAGCTAATGACCAGCTAGAGACAATATTTTTTCTTCCCTCTGTGGGATTTTATACAGGTAATAAGATACCATCTCCCAAGAAAAACGGTAGAGAAACTTTCGCAGACTTGGTCAGCAACTCGGGAAATGAATTGTGGCAAATTTTTCCGAAGGACGCTGCTCTTCCTGCAAAAGTTTATTCCCTCTCAGGATGTGTCAATTTACGCCAGAGAGAAACTCCTGCACCTGGAAATCCGGAAGCTGCATTGATGTCTCCAGTATACCTTATTCATGGCAACATATGTCGGGCCCGGCTTTCCCCACACATCAACATCGTTTTCTGGGCGCGCGTCTCTGCAGGCACCCTGCCACTCGAGTGCCACAAGTATTTATTATTCAAACAACTGTGTTCCTGTATTCTGTTTTTTGGAGCAGAGGAGGAGCAGAGGTCTGTGTTTGGTGTTTTGGACATGCTCAGCTTCCTTCTCCATCAGTGACAGCTCCACATCAAACCTGTCCCTGCCAGACTCTCCCCCCTCCACCCTATTAGCCCCACAGCTATGAGTTACAGCGGCCGCCTCTGCTGTGCACACCAAAACTTCTGTTGTGCTCAGCTTCTTTGATTATACAGACAATTAAGTCCATCCTATTTTGGGAATGCTTTTTGTCGTTTTTTTCTTGTTTGGAACAGAAATTAGCGCATTATTGCTTCACATCTTAAAGGGAAAAAAAACAACAACATCCAGAGGTTGGCGTGTTGCGTTAGAAGAATAAAAAAACAGTTCTTGCTTGGGTAAAAAAAAAAAAAATGTCACTCACTCAAGCATTTTCTTGGTTTCACTTTTTCCTGCACACACAAAAAAAAAAACCACACATGCAAACGCACACACATCTACACAGAGTAAAGCCATCTTTGAGGAAAAGCTTCCTCTGTATATCTACGGTTCCTTCCTAGCCTCCTTGTGCTGCCAAAAACTAGCTTCACTTTGCATACAATATTCATACCGTGTCTGAAAAATGAGGCTTGAAGCTCTGGTCATCTGAAAGACCGGGCAATCAGCGATTGTCTCTGGTCCTTATAAAAAAGAATGGTTCCTCTCCATGCGAGGAGACGGCTGTGAATGGAGTTTTTTTGATGAGTGACACCCTCAGTCATACTGTTGCGTTTTATGTGTGCTGCTCATTAATAAAGAAACACCCCAGAGAGGGCAACGGGGGAGAAACTCTGTCAGCGGAGCGTGTGCGCACGTAACTTTTTTGTCTTTTGAAATGTCAGGTGCAATTTCAGCCCTGTGATCTTCTGAAAGCAATGCTCGGTCCCGCAGTCGTGTAGCTGTTTACCGTCTCTGCTTTTTTTTTGACTCCTGTCAGTTTGCGTAACGAGGTGACATGTTTGTGGGATAGATGAGGCAGTGGAAAGAAAGGGTGCGAAAATACTTTAAGCATACCTCCAGGGGTGTATGGAAAATAAATCATTAATGTATACACAGCTAACCAGTGATCAAAGGCACTGGCATTTACTAGCAACAATGAGTGCGATGGATAGCTTTTGGGCCTCTAGTAAGATCCTTAGATTGACAACTAGTACTAGCAATTGTAATTTAAATTCTAAAACACATATAAATAAAAGTTCAGTAAAAATAATATTAGGAGTTTACAGAGGCATCTCTGACATGTCAGTCTGCATGCATATACATGCATACAATATATTATATATAATCAACTTACTTTAACTGATTCATTATATGATTCATTTGATCCTGGTAATAAATTATATTACTTGACAGCGCTAATAATTTCTTGCTATCCTGTTAATGATTTTTGTTAACAGTGACAGTTTTGTTGCTGTATGTGCATCATTTTGCATGCTTCTGCTAAAGACCATGTGGTAATTTTCTGCAATTTTTTTTTACATAGATGTTAGGCACAGATGCTGTGTTATACAAGAAATACATGCATCTCTTAACAAGATTTTTTTTCGAAATCACTCCTCCATGCAAAATTCATTTCTGCGCTCAGCGAGAGGAAAAGTCATTTAGACCTGTTAGCTTTTAGTGAGCATATTAAATGTGTCAACTTGTAAGTAAAACGGTGTAAATGCTTACAATATTCATGTTTTTCTATTTGTCAACCAACAGTTCATCACAAATGCATGACAAAAGCCTCTGAAACGCCTGCAGTGGGAATGCTTCGTACAGCGCATTTATTTTTGAAAAGACATCATCCATTATGGGTTATCATTGGAGATTTGCATCCTACGCTTTCAAAACGAGATAAATATTTTTCTATCATAAATTCTTTAAGCTCGTAAGCCATGAAAAAATGAAAGCTAGCTGCTCTTCTGCACAGTAATTTTGCGTTTAAAAAACCACTAATGGACTTATATGTCAGTTCGTTTTCTGAATAATTAACAGCCGCATCGTGTGCACAATGCGCAGCCATACATTATTGATCCCTTGGTTGTTTTTGACTCCTCTAGAGGGTTTTTATTTCAATTAATAAACACTCTGTGGTTGAATATGCTCACATTTCTTAGCAGCATGGTTTGCTATGTTTTAAATAATGCTGTGCATATGTATTCATTTTTTAATCGATTTTCCTTTTCCTCTCATTTTTGTAGAACATTGATGCCTCAGAACATTAGAAGGAGCTTTGTGTATTTTCCAGGCATGTTGATCTGTGATGATTCTCATATGGTTTAAGCTCTTCAAATTGCATTCATATTCTCTAATTTCCTGTCATTTTCTGCTACACCTCAATCCAGACCGTACACAGAACTACAGTAGACATTCAACATACACATTCAACAATATCATCTGGCCTTTCTATCAAGGGACTACTTGGGTTTAGCTCCCAGTGGAAACTACACCTGAAGCCTTCACACTAGTAAACTTGTGGCAGCATCTAGATGTAAATAACAGCTTGTTGTGTAGATGTAGAAACATAAGGGTCATTAGGTCTACGTTGGAAGGTTTCAGAAGAGCTTTTGTCACTGAGACGGTGGTGTTGCAATGGAAAGGAGGCCCCAGTAGTGATTTACCAGCTTAAAGGCTGCATCTCAAGGGCATTTACATTATCAATTAATGGAATATTTAAAGGCTTAGCTTATGGAAATGTGGCTGACTGAAATGGCTATCCATACCTCTCAGCAGGGGCTGGAATGACATTTTCAGAGCATTTCAGTGAGAGAAGGCCAGTGGAGGAGAGCTCTCGGTAAGTCACCTGACCAACACCAGGAAGCCACACTGGAGCTCACAACTGTGTGTAATACGGCCGCCGTAAGCTTCCGGCAAACAGGTATACAGTATAGAGCACAGCGAGTCTGCTTCTTCTGTCAGCTGATCGTGAGCTTAAAGCTGTTCTTAGATGTGGTGTGGTGAATCATTTTAGATCTTTGTGAAAATAGACGTTTAGACAAACTACTGCATTTATCTATGGTCAAATGATTAGCATGACTACGTTTCAAAAGGAAAGTAATTTAATCATCCATTAGTGTAGATGTCATGATTTAACACTTACATTATATATATATATATATATATATATAGCTGATTTTCACATGATCTGTCAGAAATATGCTTTTTTCGTATTTTGATTCTCAATTAACGTTTTTTTTTTATTATCACTGTTAAGAGCATTATCAGTGTTGTGCTGCTTTATATTTTTGTGGCGCAAAATACTTTTTTGAAAACAATACAAATTACAATTCTTTTCTAATATTAGGTCTTTACTTTCCAATTTGTTTAATCTATTATTTTAAATAAAATGTCTAATTACAGTACAGTACAAATATATATGTGGCAGGAATTGATGGGATGGAAAGGGCTGAATGGAGTTGGTCCCAAATGTGAACCTGATTTGAACCCACATCTCCCACATGAGCACTACAGTACTATGTGCTAACCATAAGGCCTTGGCCCCGCTGAGCAAAACTGAGAATAGATCATCACAGAGCCATCGAAGGACATGCATACACCTCATTTAAGGTTTGTGCTGTCTGGGATACTAATGGCTGGCGTCTGTGGAAAACACCAAGCAGAAGCCGTGCAACACATTTCATTAGCCTTGTTTAGTGAGGAAAATCCAGAAAATGTGTTTTTCTGCTCCCCAACTGGTCTGGCACCGAGACAAAGACATTGTATTCCTCATGCACAGTTAACCTTTTCATTAAACTACATTGCATAATTATCGTAAGAAGCCCCGGCATCCTCTATTGTTGTTTAATTAGCCAGTTAATGTTGTTAGTCTGTGCTGCAAACCATTCATTTGTCTTGCTTAAGGAGCCTCTCTTGCCGTAACGGGGAGGAAATTGAGTTTGTTATTTATTGTGAACAGAGACAAAGTGACGGTTATTAAATTTTAATAAGCTCCAGTTTACACTGCTGAGTTGTTGATGACAGCGAAGGCTTTATTACAGGACGCCGCTAACAACCGGCGAGCAATGAACTGGGGTTTTTGCCATGTGTTGCGAGCTTCCTAGCTTTTTCACGGAAATGGGACTTCCTTTCTGTTCTGTAAGTTGTCCTGTGAGAAGGTGAGAAGACATGCCGTGCTATATGTGAAGTTGCAGTCGCGTATTGATCCTGGTAATATTCCTTAGCACTTAACCTTTACACTAGCTGGACGGGATATGAAGTCCCTTATTGAATGTGTACTTTTATGCCTTCCTCTTGTGACGGGCCTAATCGATAGCCTTTGCTTCATTAGTTAGCAGAGCTCTCAGTTTTTGCTCCTTCAAAGCTGAAATTTATCTACGTACGACAAAAAAAGGGAAACCAGGTGCTTGTTAGACCACGTGTTTTATGTCAGTCCTGTTACCAGCATACAATACTAAATCAATACTGGTCTTGTTTGGTGACAGATTTATGATTATATTTAGTGTGAATAATAATAGTGTGTTCTATCAACTCGGGGCTTATTTTTTGAAAACCTCTTACTCTCTTTTCACTTTTTTCCACCTAAAGTTATGAACATTTCCAAGGTGATTTAATTTCTACCACCTTTATTCAGTTCCAACTTATTCATCTATTAATTTCTACCACAAATTGCAGTGACGAAAATTTTTTTTTATTAACTTTAAGGCTTTAAAGCAATTTTTAAGCATTTTTTATGGCATAAACCCATACTAAGTCATAATTTTAAATCATACATGCATAATGTGACAAAATGACAGTTTAACTGTAAAAGATGCACAGTAAAAACAGTAATAAAATGATATTTGCTTTCTCATTTCATCACATGTATGTTCTTTGTTGACACTTGTCTCTTGTCACTTGTCAAGTGTTCATTAGCCTATGAAATCGCTTGCTTGTTGTTATTGACTTAAAATTTGTATTTTTCACACAATAAATATCTAAATGTTTGTTTTGATACATTTACGGCATCTGAAATGTAGTTAATATTTAATGATATATGGATTGTGAGTTGCAGAAACACTCAATAATGCTTGTTAATTGCCGCTTCAGGTATCCTCGAAACATGAAGTCAATCCAAGACATCGTTAAAGCTTTCGGATAAAAAAGTTTTATCCTAGAGGTTCAGCGTGTTTTTATTTTCATTCCCCTTAGCTGTTTTTTTTTTGGATACACGCGATTAATCACCCTCAAACCCGCATCTGTTCCTCTGCACACCTTCACCTGAAATTCTGCAGTCGGAGTCCCCGAATTGCATCCATCTTCCCTGTGCAATTGGTTGACACATTATCTCATTAAAATGTACAAAGAAAACTCCTTCTCTTTATCTGCGATAATCTAATTAGCATGAGGCAGATGGTTTAATAAGCGATATCTGCGCCGTTTAGCCTCCCAGACGCCCAGGTGGAGAGCCGGGGAGGCTCCTCTGGATTCCTCCTCTCTCCCTGCCTGTGAATGGCTCTCCTGGGCTCATATTATTGCTTCCTCTGCCTGAGGGTAGCAGCGCTCGTTGCTCTCCAGATATGAATACAGAAGAAGAAGCTGAGGGAATCAAACAAGATGAAACCCTAATTATTTTGCTTATTAACCAAGCCTAACTAGTTAACAGATGTTCGGAGGTTTGCGCTGCAAATTAATGCATTCTTTCCTTCTATTTTTTTCTTAATTTTAGATTGTTTGTCTCGTCTACATGGTTATCAGCGATAATGGCTCTTGCCCGTGGGTGAAGATCAATATCATATTATGCAATGGGCCCGTTCTCCTTACCGCGTGAGTCTATCAGACGTGACTAGGAAGAGCAGAAGGGCAGAGAGAACGAGAAAGGCCGTCATTAAGAAGAGGAAAAAGTCCAGTGACCAGATTACATTACAACCTTGTTTTTCCCCACTTCTGACAGTTCTACCAGCTGATAATGAGGCGACGAACCCACTGCCCAGACGTGAACGCTTAGATGAAGTCCGGCCGACAGCCCAGCCATGGCCACTACATCCTGAATCTAGGCAAATAGGAGCCAGGCAGGCAGCCTTCGCTTCGGGTCTGAAGCCCAGGAAAAGATCCGCTCAATTACCTCCCCAACTTTCAGCTGAGGTCTTCTTACTGACCGGCTGAGAGGAACCGTAATGAGGGCGGATTTAGAATAAAAAGATGTGCCCATCTACAAAGGCAGAAGGCAGCTTGGCCTCAGATTGATGGCTGGAAATGGTGGGGAGGTCAAGGCGAACCCGTGAAGCGGCACCGCAGTGAAGGATATGGCAGAACGGCCCAGCAGAGAGAAAGCGAGAAAGGTGGTTCGCTTCCCAGCTCGCCCAAAGCCTCATAAGCAACATAAATGGAGCTTTGCTCCACTCGTCTACACTCTGGAAAACCTTAACGACCCCCATTAACACAAGCCAAATGAAAGGCATGAAAGGCAGCCGTAGAGTTACCCCAAAGCTAAAAGTTAAAGGATAAAGACTTGGGAGAACCGGATTTTCTTTGAAACCTAAGGAAAGGATTCAAACAAAAATAAATAATGCAAATATACTTATTTAATTGAAAACCAGACTGGTGAAACAAGTACACCCCATCACTACCTGGATTTGGCTATTTGGCATTTCAAGAACGTACGTAAGTGTGACCTCTGTGTCCTCATATGATCTGAACAACATACCAATTAAACGCTCTGTGAACTAATCAGCCTCAGAAACGCTTTCAAAGAAAATTGATTATTTCTGAAAGAAAACATGAAATTAGTCCTGCACTTCTTGCCTTAGGTTAGAGATTAGAAATCGTTCTCATACTATCTAATATAAACCAGTGCCAGCTCGTTTGGAGAGGAAGGACCCCAGAAGTTAATTACACTCAGCTGTGAATTGAAACAATATCTAATTGCATGCTGGATTAATTACAAGCATCTGTGGTGTGCATGCCTAAACAAGAGCCCTCATAAATAACAGCAGGTACATCTACACAGATGGGAATTCTCCAGCACAGCTCTCAGTTTACTTGGAAATCGCGCTACTACTGTACTTGTAGTTTGGTAAGACAAAGTCTTTGGCCTAGAATCATAATAGTTTTTGCTCATAATCAAACATGTTTATCCTGGTATTAACCCTCTGGGTAGCGTCTTCTCCCGATAAGAACTTAACTTACAGGTTTAGTTTTGTAAATGTGTATTTGTATATATCTATACAAATCTGGACATGTCTGCTTTTACACTAAGCAAGTATTTCTCTGGTTTTCTGATCACAGGTGGTCAGCTGTGACAGAATCGCTATTTACACCATGGTATGTAATGCAGACATCTTAAAATTGTCTTAGATTGCCTTCTGTGACAACTTCAGATTGGAGACCAATGTGTGTTTATGCGTGTATTTTTGTCAGATTTTGCTTTCTTTATGAGGGCCAAATGTCTCTAGATGTCCTAATAAAGACAGTCAGTTCTGAGAAATGTGGCTACCTTGTTGTCCCAATAAGTAAAACAGCATCATAATGGAACTAAATTTGTAAAAATACCAAAACTTTGTAGTGGAGTTGAGCTTTGGTAATTCTAATTAGCTTAATTTAAGAACAGCAGACGCCAATGGGAAGGGAGTTTTTTGTTTTCATTATTTTTTTGCCATTTTGTATAGGGTCTAGGTTTCAGACAGATCATCCCTTCGCTCCCCTCCCGGGAGCCGATCAACTGCCGTGTTTACATACAACACTCTTCAGTTTAAGGGAATTTGCATAGTCAAATCCCTTCTCATATTATAAATGTAATTAAATCTCTTAACACAGAGGCAACCTCTGAATGTTTTTGCTGCTGAAGCACTTTTTCCCTCGCTGTTTTACAATCAATTAAAATGAAGGAGATTCACAGTCATCGCCGAAGCGCTCTGATCAGCATCAGCTGCAAGTTTATGATGTGCACAAGACAGTCGCAATTAATGCGCGCCCCTCGCTCGCAGGTGTTCTGCGCCTCAGGCCGCCTCGAGAGAATCATATCTAACTTTGTGCGGACCTCAGTCAAAACTAAGGCTTTGCACGCGTCAGGTTTGCATTAAGAATATTAATGCCCATATTAATTTTGTATTGACCTTTCTTGGCCGGCTTCATCCGGCAGTCCAAACAGAGAAAGAGGCAGTTTTAATTCCCCGGCTTGAAGGCAGAGAGCCTTCGGCTAATGAAAAAAGGCAGTCAAACAGAGCTGCTCACACAACATATTAAAATAGCAAGATCAATAGTCCACTCTATGATTATAGCCAAACATTCCCATATTCCCAAACAGCAGGAAGGGAAGAGTACAGCCCTTTCTGTTGGATGTCAGCAAATGAAATCAATAGCACGACTTTAAGCTCAAGCACTGAAAGTAATAGGTTTTAAATATTTTTGATGTCTCCGGTGAGCATTTTGTGGAGGAGGTCTATTTTAGGATACTTATACTGCAGATATGTGCACAATTCTCTGTATTTATGCCATACTCAGAGTCAGCAATATTCGGAAAGCAAGGCTTTATGTTGAAGCGTGTTTCTTAACTTTATGGTCCAGTGGGTGATATTGCTGTAAGATGGTGCATATATTTTTACAGCAGGGAATCTTTTTGGTCTATGACTGGTTTTTGAACTTTAAAAATGTTGGCAACCAATGTAAACGTGGTACCTAAACTCTTTAGCATCTTATTTATATACTAAATGATAACACATTTTGCTGTTTTTGTAGTCAGTCTGTAAATAATGTATATTTGATTTCAAATCATGTATAAGAAATCTCAGAATAGTTGTGACTTAGTTAAATTAATAAGACCTAGATGTCGCATGAGCCCAAGCTGAGAAAGTCTGAAATTAAATCTTTGCCTCTCAGGTGAATGAACACTTCGCAAAGTTCATCGCTTCATTAGTTACCAGGTTTTCTTGTACGCTGGCCGTTGTGTTTAGTCACAAAATAAACTTTAGCAGCGACAAAGGTGGACGAAAGGAGACACGTTAAGACTTATGTTGTGTTTTTCTAAAGTCGACTTTCTGTGTAAAGATCACTCAGGAGAAATTACATTTCTGCTTTGATTTAATTAAAGCTAAATATTGGCCAATCGTCAACGGCCGGCCTGGCGGATGCTTGACACTATAATTATCTCCTGAGGTACTTTGTCTTAAAGGCTGCGCTCGAGCGTGAAACCAATTCCAGCGTTCACTCATCAGGGGCCACGTCGTTCGGCTGTGTTTGCTTACCGCTTCTTTAAGTCGTTTCTGAATTGCACCATTGGATCAAACGGGACCGCTTTGTGACTCGCATTGGCCGGGGAATTACTACCACGCTGCTGTTAATGAAGAAAATAATTCAGTCTGTTTGGTGGTCTAGTAGGTGGTAATTTTGAGCTCAAATGCGCTATGTTTTATTGTGAAGGTTGAAAGAGCCTAATATCTAGACCCCAATTCACGACAGCATTAACAACCCATTGTACTTTTTCAGTGTGATGTGTTTGTGATTTCTGTGAGGGGAAGAATGGATTGCGAGACATCAGCAATGCACTGGATCATAAAAAGAAGGCGTGAAGCATATGAAAACACACTGTTAGTTGAGGAAACAATAACGTCAGTGATTGATAAACACAAACACCTATATATATATATATATATGTATGCATTACTGGGGCTGACTGATCATGTGATCTAAAAATGGCTGACCTCATAAAATCAGGTGACCTGCTCCATGTTAAAACAAAACTGCTTTTATTGAGCTGTTTACCCATTTCCGCATTCAACAAATTTTTCAAAGTATTCGTTTTTTGTCTAAGTTCTGTCATAAGGTAAAAATTAGTGGATATGCCTTGATAGGAATCGTAATTTTAGGGTCAGCTTTAATTTCAGAAGGATTGAGAGGCCGTGATTTGTGCTCAGACAAGCAGACGGATGCAAATGTTAGCAGATGTGGCCTCCCAGACCAGAAGTATTGTATTGCAGTGATGTAACTTGTAGACACTGCAATATGTTGCTTTTGATGGCACAGCAGCAGAGTGTTACGACAAGCCGAGAGTATCCACCCATACATGTTCTATACTTTTTGTCATTGACTTATCTACTCCCTCTCTCTTTCCCCCCCTCATTCCTCCTTTCTTTTCTTGAATTATTCAACAATGTCACAGCAGTGACCTGTCCCTTGTCAGCACTACCTGCAGTACCTGCAACTCTGAGGCTGTGGTGATGTGAGGTCTGTCTCTCTTCTTTGCTTTCTCTCTCTCTTTCTCTCTCTCCTGGCTGTAATTTGTGTCGGTGACAGCAGGTTGACGACTGAGCGGCAGCATATGTTTGTGTGTGTGTGCACAAGGCCTGGTAACACACATTTTCTCCCTCTCGCTGCCGTGTCATTGTGAGAAGCCTGGAGGAGACAGGCCGCGGGTTTTTTAACCCGGCGCTCCGCCGTTCACAGCTGCGACTTGTCACATTAGTCAACTCAAATTTTAAGAAAATCAATTCCAAAGTTTAATTCGCTCGACTCCCATGCCTGTTCTCCCTCCGCACCTTGGCCGCGGCGCCCCCCGCCACCCCCCAGCACCTCATGAAACAGACTCCCAAGGGGCACAAGTCATCAATCTTAAATCACGTCCTCAAAACTAATGGCGGAGCTCTGTGCCGGTCCTGCTAAATTGAATTATTAGTGGATTGACAAAAAACTGCTGGGATTATTTTAGGGACAGGCAGTGAGAGGCTTAATGACAGGAAGTGGTGGGGGGTGGAGAGAAGGGAGGATGTGGCCAGAGTGAAGTAAGAAGGGAAACGATTCAGAAGGGTCTTCGTTTCCATCCGCAAATCATTGAGGCATGTTCACCTGTGCAAGCTGCCAGTCTTGGGCCGAAACGCACTCTCTATGCGAGTATGCGAACGCAGAAAGCATTGCATTCTGGATGTACCACTAGGGGCGCTGGAGCGTGCGTTAGCTTAAAATGTCCTTCTATAGTCAGCGTTCCCTGTCAGGTCAACTGGTAGAGATGAAGTCTGACAACTAACTGAATAGTGCCACATATAAAGGTTAAAACTGTTTCACAACTTTTAGCAATTTGAAGCCACGTTAGTAAAACAAAGTGTTATGAAATGCATCTTCTAGATTTTTTGTCTTTTTTTTTGTCTCTGTAGATTCATCTTGCTTTCAACCGAGTGCAAATTTCATCACTTCAGCTTTATAATCTCAGGAGGAACAGGTAACTTTTGAATATTTCTGAATCATACAATGAATACAGAGAGGTGGATAAAATTTGCATCTTTTTAATGTATGAGATTGTTGAGAAGCAATAGTTTTGCCACTGATTACCAAAAAATACTGTAATAAAAAAGTGGTTTCAAATATATACAGCCAGTCACAAATTTAGTGGATAGTTTGAGTCTTTGGATTCGTTTAAATAACTGACTCACAGTCATTTGCTGTGAGTATTTTGTCAGAGTATTTTGCTAATTCATCTTTGTTAATCGTTTTGACTGATACATTTTTTTTAGTTGACCAATACATTAAAAGTCAATATGAACCATTCGATATTCTATTCAATGAAATTGTATCAAATTGTAACATAAATAAATAAAAACATTGTAAAAACGACAGTTTTCTTTATAAAATTTACTATGATTTTTTTTTGTTTGCAATGTTGAAAATATACCCCTTAAGAACAAATGACTCTTATAAGCCAGTAATTTAAATTAATCACACATAGCGTTTGAACCACACACTGAATTAATAAAAAAAATACTGTAACGCTTAGTAGTTAAAAAACTGAACTCTATAGGAAGAGCTTGTGATCCCATCACAACCTGCCAATATTGAGTGGTTCATGTAAACTGATGTTGAGATGTATTTACAGGGTTTTCCCTCCGCTGGGTCTTGTGTTGTGTTTGAGTGTGTATGTGTGTTTAGAGTTACAGCTGTGCTCCCGGCACATGATGGTGATGGATGAAAGTTGCTCTCTCCCAGAGCGCGGCACTGAATTAAATTGAAAGGTACTGTTGATTCCCCCCGTTACCGCCTCAGAATCAAGTTTGTTAGAAATTGATTTAAGCCAGGGGGGTCTTTGTGGAAAGAAGAAGGCAGTGATTTCCTCTTGATGGGAAAGGATGATTAGATTTGTTTTGTCTCTCTTTTTTTTCCCCCTTTGCTGGTGTCAGCAAATCAGATCAGCTCTCCCTTGTCAACACAAGCTCCTTGTTGAGCAGTCAAAAATAATTTGCAGATGTGCCACTTTTTATTTTTCATCTTACTTCCCCAGATACCCCATTCCCTTTCTTCTCTTCTGTCCGCCGAGATGTTTTGACACTAAACGGTGTCACTAAATGGACACTAAAATAAAGGTTCTTTAATGGCATGGTTCCATGAAGAACCTTGAAGAACATCCATGGGATACATAAAGAGAGAGTTTTTCTTATACTAACAAAATCAATGATTCTTTTAAAAACTGCTCACTAGATCTTCTTTGGTTCTTTTATGGCATCGTTGCAAAAAACCCATTTTAAAAGATTTTTAAGAGCGTAGATAAGGAGGAGTTAGAAGCTGTAGAGGTTGGCTGTCATCTTTCCTGCCTTTTCTACTGGATGCTTACCTTGGGGAAAACAGAGCTTCTGACTCGTCATTCATCACCAGTGGTTCTGGTCTGTTTTGCAGTCTCCAATGGCAGGAGTCTATCTCCATCTCATCCATCTTCAGGCCAAAGTCTCACCCCAGCACTGCAATTAAACCTCAACCTATTGTGCCTAATAAACAAGTGGGCCATGTTAAACCAGATCAAATGCAGCTTATCATATCTTCTGCTGTTTAATTAAATTCAAGATAAGCCGTTACCGCCACTCGGTTTTTACCATCGGCCCCTTAAGGTGTCAGTCAACATGTCATCAGGCTTCCCCCTAGCTGCCCCGGGACGGTGTCCTGTTTTGAAGACTTCAGTCCTTCCCATCACAGCGATGGGGACTGAAAGAGACTAGCGCTGTAAACCTCCATGTCTGTGCCGTCCACAAGAGATTTGTCAATACACTGAGCCATATAGGTTCTGGCAGGCTTTCTACAGGGACGGCATTTGCCTTGAAGTACTGTCTTTTCTCATCTTCAATGTCAGCCCGCGGGCTGGAAGACAACATATGTTCTCTTCATGTCCACCAGACACGGGCCCACCAGTCACATGACACATTATTGAGCTTAAACGCATCACATATTTCAGCTTTCTTCACTACTATGAGAACAGATGGTGCAAATTACCATCGCAGAGATACTTTGACAAACACGCGGTGTCCCGGCACCGGAATGACAAAATCATTAATTGGTATCGGGTACGTTGGTGATTTTTCGCACAGCGTGAAGGCCTGTCTGAAACTCACAGATGTAAGAGATTAATCTGTTGCCTTCAGGTAGGTGAGATGAAAATCAATGCCCGCGATGACGACTCCTGACTGTTTGGAGTTGCTCTCCTCTTTAAACAGAAGAGGAAAGCACTTCCTCTTCCTCCTGGGGAAGTCTCTTTTTTTGTCCTTGAACGTGCTTTGTGATGGTGACCCCTCTGGCTGTGGTAATTATGACAATTTGAGAAATGGCCTGCAACTATAGTACTTTCCTCTCATTTACTCAACATGGGATTTAATTGATTTTACCACCCAAGAAGCCAACTAAATATAATCAAATTATAAACCCTTTCTCTGTGTAGAAAGTGATTTTTGTGCTCTATTCGTGACTGCTCTAAAACTATAAACTGTTTTAGTTTTTTTGCACTTTTGCTGTTTTCAATATTGTGTACATTTCTTCAGCTAATTAATTTATTAATAGGTAATTTAAACATTATGTAATTATTGTCAGATTTGTTTCACGAGATTGTAAATATGAATCCTTTCTCTTCCAATTAATATTTAAATACTAATTATAGAATATAAAGCTCACTAAATTTAAGTAATATTAATACAAATCATTTTTGTAAATTATTAACTGGTTTTGTTGTTGTTTTTAATTAATTTGCTAATTTTAGTCTTGTGACACTTTTATCAAGTAAATGATTTTAATAACAACAAGTAATTTAATATAATCAGTGCCAGATTATATTTTAAATATGAATCTTTAAATGGTCTATATTTTTAAAGTGTTTATTATGTATTAGTATTACTGTATAAAGTATATATTTGTTATATTATTAAAAGTATAATTAATTTTGTTAATAGGTATTATAGTTGGTGTTGTTTTTGATGCAGTTTATTTTGTTTAAGTAATATAAAATATTTAACAATTTTAATTAATCTAAGAATAAATATGGTTATATGATATGACAGACGTTCAACTAGCAATAGTTAGTTACACAGTTTAGTGATCATTATATAAACGTATTTTACCACAGAATGTCACAGATGACTAATCAGAAGCTATTAAATAAATATTATAAAGTGTTGCTCAAGTATTTCATAGTAAGTAACTCCAGTACCCACAGTGTATGAAAACGCAGTTCATTTTTTAATATTCATTCAAGTATTTCAGTGCAGCCATAACCCAGAGTCCCACGTTGAGAGCTATAATCTTGCGCCTCTCTGGATGTGTGGAGCCCTTGTTAATGTTAAACAGAGATTAGCCCTTTCATTTGCCATACAGCTCAGTTCTCGCCCCCTCGTCTCCTCTGCCCCCTTCAAGTATTCAAAATTAATACTACCCTCAGCTCCGAGGCCACTGTCTGATATTAACAAAGTAATAAAGAGAATGAATTTTTAAAAGCATATATTCTTAGAGGGTTAATATTAGACTGTTATCAACGAGAGGTCAAGTGATGTGGGGAATTTTGCTGTCAGTTGTAGGAGCTCTGCAATTTTGATAGCTTAGTCGTTACTCATTTAACTTTATTTTATATGCTTTCATATATGCCGTGAGCAGCCTTTTTTGCAATGCGTGGTAGTGATTTTATATATAATTTTTACCACCAATTTGTGAACAGTATGCGTTATTTACATGCATAAACAGATAATTAGGGATATATACAGTATATGGGTTTCTTGGTCAAAATGTCCAGTATTGAACACAAACTTTATTACCACTTTCTAGATGCGATGCCATCTTTCCTTCTGCCTCTCCAACATCTCAGGTCCTCTCACTTCTTCTTTTCTGTTGTCCTCTCTCTCCATTAATCTTTTTGAAAAGCCTGATATCATCCATCTCCCCAGTCGGCTATTCCCGAAGGGTAAATTACTCCAGAGGCCCGCGTGGCCCCGCTCTGTATCAGGTTGACCCACGTCTTGTTTGCCATTTTGTGTACGCCGCTGTTTATTTAACAAGGAGCAGAGTGAGAGGGCCTTCCAGAGACGGTCCTTTGATAGTAACTTTGACACCCGAGCTGAATAATAACCCTCATTATGGAGTGGCTGACAGCTCCTGAAAGAGCTGATTTATGAATATGCTGGGGGCTGAAGCCTGCTGCCTTTCCCTGCTCGCTCTCCACGGCTCTGCCGGCATCTCGGGCCGACACCGTCCCTGTGCTACCACCTTCCTCTCCTCTCCTTTCCCCCCTTCTGTGCTAGTGATTACAGGCACGTTACATCAGGAGACTGTAGGCCAATCTGAGAGTCTGAGATCTGAAATCAGTGGTAGTAGTCCATTGAGACCAAGAAACAAACGTATTTCCTCTGTTGGTGTTTAGATAGAAAAAAAACCCACAATGCATACACTAGATGGATGGATAGATGGTTGAAGAGATGGATAGATAGATGAACAGAAGTAGATGAGTAGGTAGTGTACATGGGTAGAGATGAATGGGTAGATGAGTGAAAAGATGGATGTAAATGGGTAAAGATGGATGGATAGATGGGTGAAGAGATGGAAAGATAAATGGAAGTAGATGAGCATGTAGATAGAGTAAATGGGTAGATATGGATGAATGGCTAGGTAGATACTGTAGATGAGAAGATGTGCATGGATGGATGGATGGATATATACATACATATGTATATAGATAGATGCACACATACATTTATATAGATGTATATGGATAGAAATATAGATATGAAGATGGATTTATAAATACTGTAGAATGCAGATAGATAGATAGATAGATAGATAGATAGATAGATAGATAGATAGATAGATAGATAGATAGATAGATAGATAGATAGAAGTAGATGGCTGGACAGATAGTTAATAATTATTATTTTTTATTTAGCTTGCACAATTTTTTTTTGATTGCACTGTACATATTTCTATTTCTATGTCATATTATGTATTTTAGTACAGTGACAACAATAAAGAATCTGGAATCTTAAATTTTGTCAAAATATGTCTTGCTTATAAACGGTTTTCCTTTTTTCCAAGCCTTCTGTTTTTTTTAACCCTTTTCTGCAACCATCTGTCATGTGCTGGCTAGTTTTAATGATCCAAGTCACTTCCTGCTTTACCCTATTTTTTCTTCAATGGCTAAACTCTGAAATATGTCACATCAAAGTAAATGAGTAGCAAAGTGTTACATATTTACTTGAAAGGTTTTTCTTTTTCCTTTGTAGAGTCGTACTCTCTACGGTTCTCCTCAATTCATGTTCAGTAAGTCAGTTCGTAATCAAGTTAAGAATCTCAAAAGTGGCATTTTTATAAACTCGCAACTATTTATTTATTTATTTTTTGGATAGTTGTTCATGAAATTTTAAACCCACCCACGAGAATTAAGCCTTATACTGTATGTATTAACCCTTTTTAAATATCACCCATATCAAAGCTTGCCTAAATAAATGATGAGATATATATTTCTCTTTTTTTGACACCCCAGCAGAATCAATTAAGCATGGAAGAGAAGGGATCTTTGGGAAGACTGCGGGTTTGGAAAGGCCTTGAGCCTGAGCTTTGGACACCGTGGAGGTGGGATATCCAGTGGATATGCATAAACAGGTTGAGGAGGATGAAAGCTGTTCAGCAGATAAAGCCATAGCTGCCTGTCTGAATCCTGCCAGGCTGGCCTTGATTTATGACCATCTCAGTCAAACTCTCTACAAAATCCACCTGCTACCTTTTTTTTGCTCAGTGGAGATGCTCATGTTTGAGCCAATAGTACAACCAAAGTTCACAAACACACAAATCACAAATCACACACAATTTTGCCTTCAGGAGACAATAGCAAGAAAAAGAAGAGACTTTTTTTGATGTTGCTGTATGATTACTGTACTGTATATAAAAATAATGTTTACATACAATCACCCACTTGCCAATGTGTAATATTTATTGGCCATAAATTAATTTTGATAAATTAATAAAATAATTTATTCAAATTGTATTTTTACTTCCTAGCAGGAATTAAATATTTTAATTATAATTTTAATTTCATTTAATAAAAAAAATAGTTCCCCTCATAAAATTCCTGTGGTAAATATTTTATTCTATCTACTCATTCTAAAATTTTGATTAGTAATTGACAGGTTGCAGGAAGTGTCAAAAACATATGTGATTGCACCGCGGCTCTGACAGAGCTTTCTTAAATCTTAAAGTTTAAACATGAAAAAACTGTTCATGTTTTCCTCCTTTGTCAGTCTGCTTTTCCATAAATACTGCATGAAAACCAAAAAGCGGCACAAAAACTTAATTGACACCAAAGCTGAAACATGATGCCTATTATCAGCAGTCCACTTTGAGCCAAAAAGCAGCTTTAGAGCAGCTGTATTTGGCACTGTTTTGTTGTCATTAGTGTAATAATGATGTGTGCATGGTTTCCTTAGGGACGTGGTCTGGTTCGTCACACTGAACCTGAGGACACAGCCGATGCCTCTGAGTAGCACTCTGATGTTCCCGGTTTCTCCTCTCTCGCACAACATTAAAAAGTCTGGATAAAAGGTAAGGAATAGGCTTTATTAACTTTAAATATGCATGATGTTTCTGAGAAAAGTGCAGTACGGCATCGAGAAACGTCCAAAAGCTTGACTACTTATTTCTCCTTATTTTTTTCCCTCTTCTCAAAAATGGTAAATAATTGAAAACAGAGAAGGGAAGGAAAGAGGGGAAAAGACACCAAGATTCTGACACACTCTGCATAAACATCTACTTATTAGTGACCCTAGATGCCCAGGGAGATTCTGCCGCCCCACACGCAGTCACAGTGGCTCTCTCCAGCCCCTCAGATGTCAAGGGTCAGTCTTCACCATCGTAACCTCTACAGACGTGTCTTCCAGTCTTTCACAGGTGACTCATAACTGTGAACGACTCAGCAGTAAGGGCAGAGGGTTTGTGTAGTATTGTGAATATAGTCATGGCAAAGAAGCATCGTTTAGGCAAAGTATTTCTTCTAAATGTTTTGTCAGGTAACATACTGTACGGTCTACAGAGACGTACACTGCCGTTCACAAGTTTTGGAAGAAATAAACACTTTATTCAAAAAGGACACGAGAAATGTATAACATTTGACCATAAGGATGTTTATAAATCTAGTTCTATTTTAAACAGATGCTGGTCTTTTTAGCGGTCCTCAAAAATATATCACAATAAGAAGCGACAGTTTTTAACATTGATAATGATAAGAAATGTTTCATTTTTCAGCATTGCATCACAGGAAAAAAATACATTTGTGACCCTGTCCACAAAAGTCAAATCTCAAAGCTACCCCAACTTAACAAACCATACATCAATGGAAAGCTTATTTATTCAGCAAAATCTCAGTTTATGACTGGGTTTGTGGTCTAGGGTCACATTTTAATATATATTCATATACTAAGCATTTATTTAAAATTTGTAAAAGTATTTTATTATTTTACAGTGTTTTTTTTTTTTTTACAAAATCTCATCAACCCCAAACTTTTGAACATCAGTATATATTTTGTTTCATAACTCTTGCTGTATGAAGTATATAGCATGAGTTGAACTGCATATTGAAAGATCAGAATCTGCTTTACAAGAAGTATTAAAATGTACTCATCTGTGATTATATGTTTATTGATTTCTACTTAAGCTGCAAAGCCAGAGAGGAGTGGCTCTAATAATTATTATTCAGTGAGAGACACATCATGTCTGTGAAACTTCCCACTCAGTCGATTCCAATTAACATAGTTGTATAGTTGGTTGTGTGAATAGTGCAGTGTCATGCTATTTTAATTGGGTACTTCTTTATGAAAATATACAATGTATCAATAGTGTTAAGACTGTATACTATTTTAAGAGGGTTTAAGATGCTAAGTTTAAGGAAATGAAAAAAGGCCAAGAGAAATCTTTGTTGACTGTCTTAAAAGAAAATGTCCACATGCTCAGGCCAAGATGAGTTTGTTTCTTAATTGAAACAAAATCGTTTCTTAATTGAGGAATTTAGCATGAAATCACCTGCTCACCAATGAATCCTCAGCAGTGAATGTACATGTAACAATAATCCAGAAGTAATACACACCACTCCAGTCCATCATGTAACCCCTTGTGCAGTGAAAACCTGCTTGTTTATAAGAAACAAATCAATCATAAAGGCAGATGTCTGTCCTGGAAAATCTTCATTTGTGCCTAATTGAACATGGCATCTGCTTTGACTAAGGTCTATACTTGAACAAATTGAACTTGAATTGACCTTTTAGGCAGTCACTCAGTACTTATTCACAGAAAACATCTTCTCTGCTTCTTAGTAAAATAAACCATTGTAATAGTTGTTATAGTTGCTATGAATCTTTACCTGTGATGGGAGTCTTTCTTCATCCCACGCACACGTCTTCATGGAAAGTGTCAGGTCAAATGGATAAACAGCATGTATTTACCCATCGTCACGATACTGTCAGACATGTCTCTGTACTAGCGCTCACTAGGGTATTTATGACTCTCATTTACTGACTTCTATTTATTATTACCTACGTTGCCTTTATTATCTCATGGCCTCCTTCTAGCCGGTGATACATGGACCCTCCTCTGAATTTTAATTTCAGAAACGTGTGATTATTCCTGCCAGGGCCTTGTAAGAGGACGTCCTTCATGGTTCTCTCTCAGTGATGGATTAACACCCAGCCGGTTAATGAATGGGCCTCATAAGTTGGTAATGCTGTTTTAAGGTGCAATTTGCAAGCCAGTGTGACTCGTTTTCTCTTATTCAACAGTTTTTTTCCCTTCTTCTGCAGTTTGCATTACACACACATATACTCTTTTGGAAATGCTAGAAAAGATAACAATTTTTGTTAGAAAAGATAACAATTTTGTTTTGATTTAATTAAAAATTATTACATTTATATATTTTCATTTTTTGTTTGTTTATATATATTTTTTAAATTTAACACTTTTAACTTTAATCTATTTATACATATGCATATATTTGAATTCATATTTGGAATATTGCACATTTTTAAATATTTTGTGTTGTATTAAATCTATTTTTATATTTTTGTTTAATTTATCTGTCTATCTACCCACATATATTTGAATTCATAATTGAAATTATTAATTTATTAAATATTTACTTTTTATTTTTAAATGTTCTTTTTTATTATTCATATTTTTAATTTTTTTATTATTTTTTTATTTATTTTAGCTTTTTTGGGCTTTGAACATGTTTATTGTTAGAAAAAGTCAGGAAATTGTACAAAAATGGCATAACAAGAATTGGAAATGATGCAAGCCAGACTCGAAACTCAAACTTTTCACCTTTGTAAAAAACCCAGTTATAGTTGAGGGTGTTAATACGGATCCCATGGAAGATTGTAGGGTCAGTTTCACACTATATCTACACAGAGCTCACAATTTGTGCTCCATACTATCTTCTCAGTGCTCCGCCATGCATTTTATTGGCAGGTGCTGTAATCTTAGGATCCACACAACACACCCAGCACATATGTAAGCTGTCAGCCTCCGAGCCCGGCCTAAATTACAGCATAACAGGCTAAGCTAAAAGCTCCAGTTAGAATACAGCATGCTTCAGAAAGCCCACGCAGGATGGCTAAATTACTGAGCGGCTGCGTCAGAGCGCGAGCAGGGGGATGCGATTCCTTCCCGCTCCACTGGGTAGATTATTCTCAGGTATCAGGAGCCAAGAAAGAGGATTATTTCAGTGCGAATAGAGTTGTCAGTTTGGAAACTCCAGATGCAATCATTTCCATCTCGGGATAATTATGGGATCAGGAGTGAGGTATGGGTTGAAAAGCTGGCATGGGATGAGCTATCACTCTCTAATGAAGGATTTTACACACTGAAGGTGAGCGAAGTGTCAGCTGGAGTTCTCTCCTGATCCGCACCTTTTTCCCTCCATCTGTTTTAATAGCAGCAGGCTATGACCTGGCGGAGAGCAGTGATAATTGTATGCTTTGTCTCTTCTTGTCTATTAGGGGGTTAAAAGTGTCAGGAAAGTGGGTACCATTGACCTTTAACCCTTTTCACAGAGCTGTTCACATTAAAGACCCTGCTGTAAGAAAGGGCTCTTTGTTACGGCCTTACGGTGGCCACCTCCTCTCCAGACTGTAGTATCCTCATGTACAACAGAGCGAGGTTAGGCATCCACACAGTGGATGGTTACTTTTTTTTAATTTTATTTTATTAATGAGAACATATAAATTTGGAATAAATTAATAGTTAAAGTTAGTGAAGCAGTGAAAACTAATGGGTTTTGCAAATGCCTGCTTTGTGTTATCACATATAGGCTTTCTTTCATTTAATAATAGTTAAGTGACAGCGTCAACGTCAAAATAAACACAAGCAGGATGATCAGGACCCCAACTGTCAAATTGAGTTAGTTTTATATGTAACTAAACTTGCACATAACTTCTAAGATGATGATGTTACTTATTTGACTACGTAAGTACACGAAAATATTAAGGATTTGTACTTACTATAGGGTTAAGGTTAGGGTTATAATTATCCTTAACTTAATGTTATTACCGTAGTAAATGTATGCAACATGTAACTATGTCAGGTTAAAAAAAAAAAATCTATATAGTGTTAGGATAAAACAATGCAATCTATATCTAGAAGGTTGTTTAAAAAGTAACAAAAATACTGTGATAAAATAGACAATTTATTAAAATAGATATTTTAATGTAAAAAAAGCTATTTATTAATCTACAACTTATATTTAAAAGACTTATTTTGCTGCACAATTTTCATATTTTTATTAATAAGTCAGGGCAAGGTTAATCAATGTATTTTAAGTAGCAAAAATATAGTGGATAAGTATAGTATAAAGTATAATGGATCTGTTACTTTAATATTTTAATAATTGTAATAAAAATTTAAATATTTTAAAAAATATATTTTAATAAATTATTTATTAATGCACAAGTTCCATAATTTATTTATGTTTGCTGCACAATTATTATAATAATAAAAAAAAAGCTAGGATAAGATAATATTTTTCAGTATCCACTAAAGTTTGGGAAATTTCTTGCATTTGAGTGGCACAGCTTACCCCAAAGTAGTGCCATATTAATATATATATATAGTTTAAAGGTTAAAAAAAGGTATTATTTTATACTCAAAAGCCATTGGAAAGTTAGCAAAAATATAGTTGAAAACATGGCAAAATCTGTTATTTTTTAAATCATCATGTCCAAGGTCCAAAAGCATTGCTATGAATTGCTGTACAGTTAAGGTGGTTTTAATATATGGTTGCTTTGTAGAATTTTTGTTCTTAAATACTCTTCCTTTTTTAATTAGTTATAAATTGTAAGCCTGCAATCAAGCAAGTTGTTGCACACCTTTCCTTAGGTCCTAGAATTTGAGGTGTCATTATCATCATCAGTGTCATAAATATTGCTCAATTAGTTACACAAGTATGTTTCCTATTTGATGTGGTACTGTACACCTCACTGTAAACTCGTCTTGAATTGTCTGTAATAATTATGAATCAAAGGCTTATTTCTTAGTTTAGTATTGAGCATTCATTCCCTCCGGTGTGTATGACACGTGAGGGGGTTCCTGCCAAACGTGGTGGCTGGATATGTCGCGCCGGGCTGTGCACGCTTGGAAAAGGTCACACATTTGAAGGGATAGCCATTATGTTGGTGTCACTGCATGATGATGTATCGTCGGAGCCAAGCTCTACCTGACACACAGCGAGCACGAATATGATTTCAGAGAGCATTAAAAATTCAACAGCCTGACCTAATTACGCTGTAATATTCAGATGAAGGGCTGCACACACACCGGGAGCTTGCTTTTGGAATCCATTTCTAATTTTATTTAGTTTGATTCGTCAATAGCAGGAATTGTAATGCCTTACGCGATGCAGTGCTTTAACTGTGGAATTACATTGTTTGTTCATTCCTTCACCTCTGTACTATATACTGCAAGTGATTTCCCCCAGGTTGGCATTTATGCTGATATTGTGATTTATCAGTGAAGAGCGGGGTAAGCTGTGCCACTTTTTACTTACGTTGTTCACTAAGAGGACACTAATATGCCTAATTATATTTCAAGACATCTACTAGAAAATAAAATAAGGAGAATCATTAGAGATATGAAAAAAAATTATGAACAAAAAATATGAACATAAAAACAATTTACTAATGCACAAAGCTGTTTTGAAGTCTTGCGGAGTTATTTTAATATTTTAGGAATAGGTTTACTATTATAAAGTTTTTTTAAATCTGATACACTGGTCAGATTGAAGGAAAGGAAAGGAAAGGAAAGGACATGACATGTGGCCAAGGTATGGTTTCCCATACTAGGATTTTTTTGCTCTGCATTTAACCCATCGAAGTGCACACACACAGCAGTGAGAACTTAACACACACACACCGTGAACACACGCCTGGAGCAGTGGGCAGCCAGTCAGTGCCCTTGCCTGAGTACTAGCTCAACTCCGCTCCCTCTGCTCTCACTTCCTGTTAGGCCTGTATAAAGCCAGTAACCCAACTTTAGCAAATCACGAATGATTGTCTGTCTCACTGTCTTACCAAGCATTTCTCTTATTAATATTCTGCCTGATCTTGCTACGATTCCATGGATTGCTCTTCTAACCTGGTATGTTGAACAGACTGATGTTTATGTCTCTGTTTGGACCCACTGCCTGCCTTATCGTTTATGCCTCTTGGATATTCCTTGTGTACGACAACAGAGCGGACGGCCTTCCTGATAATGACCAATTGCCTGATCTGATTAACCTGTATCTGCCTTTTACTTTTAATAAACATCTGCATATGGATCCACATTCTGTGTCAACGTCCTCGTTACAGACTACTTCACCTAAAACAGATTGAGCAGAAGTACAAATCTGCAGGCTCTGTTCCAGTATCAAAATGAAATGCTCAAGAGTTATCAGGAACAACCAACTACAAACGGTCAACGGACACTTGACTGGCTACTTCCAGGCTTTACCATCACCCACACCTCAGATGGTAAGATGCTCACTTCCTGATAAGTTACACGAAACTAGACCTGAGAAGTGCCTACAACCTTATCTGTATCAAGAAGGGCAATGAGTGGAAGATTGCGTTTCTCATCACCAGGGGGCACTATGAATACCGGGTTATGCCGTATGGGCTTGTGAACGCTCCAGCTGTTTTCCAGTACTTCATGAATGAGATTTTAAAGATCCTATACAAGAACATGATTAAATTGATGATATCCTCATTTATTCAACCACTGAGCAAGAACACATTCAACATGTCACGGTGTTGCTGTCCCGCTTGTTGGAAAACCAACTTTACGTCAAGGCAGAGAAATGTAAGTTCCATGTTCATACAACCTCGTTCCTAGGATACCATATCAGTCACCATGGCATCAAGATGGACGAGACCAAGGTCCAGGCAGTCACTGAATGGCCACAACCTATGATCAAAGAGATGCAGAGATTTCTTGGGTTTTTAAACTTCTACAGACGACCACAGCACTGTAGCAGCACCTTTAACCTCATTATTAGAGGCATATTCTTAAGAAACTTGTCTGGACAACAGAAGCTGAACATGCATTCACCTTATTAAAGGAGAGATTCACTTTAGCTCCCATATTAAAACACCCGGATCCGAACCTTCCATTCATTGTAGAAGTCGATGCTTCAGATTGTGGGATAGGGCTGTACTATCCCAACATCATGGTCAACCAGGTAAACTGTATCCATCTGCTTACTTCGCAAGGAAATTATCATCTGCTGAAAGTAACTATGATGTGGGAAACAAGGAACTGTTGTCCATGAATGGAGGCATTAGTTAGAGGGAGCAGCACACCCATTTCAAGTTATCACAGACCATAAGAATCTTGAGTATATCAAAGGTGCCAAAAGATTGAATCCACTCCAAGACCTGTGGGCACTATTCTTTACTAGATTTAAATTTACAGTTAAATTGAAACAGAAAAACTGGAAAGGCAGATGCTCTCTCACGAAGACATGAATCTATCATTGATACTGAGACCCCTGACTTAATCCTTCCTCCCACAGTTGTCATAGCTTCACTATCCTGGGATATGATGGAGGAAATTCAAAGAGAACAACAACAGGACCCATCACTGCCTCATTGTCCTCCTAATAAACAGTACATACCAGTTGTCCTACGATCGGGTTATCACCCCAAGCTAACGGCCTAGTAGAACGTCTACCTTTGCTCTTATTGCAGCAGAGAACAACACCGTTGGTCAGAGGTTCTGCCATGGGCTGAATACGCCCTAACCTACGCTTCTACAGGACTGACTCGATTTCAGTGTGTTCTGGGATATCAGCCACCCATGTTCCCATGGTCAGGTAAACCATCCACTGTTCCAGAGATAGATGACTGGATACGACGTAATGAGAGGGTGTGGGACAGTGCCCATGTTAGTCTACGACAGGCTCTCAGGAATCAAGAAATTCATGCCAACCGAAGATGCTGTACACACCAACCTGGGCAACGGGTCCGGCTCTCCACAAGTTGCTGCTGCCCAGCAAGAAATTGAGCCCAATGTATGTCGGCCCTTTCAAAATTCTGAAACAAATCAATGAAGTAACATACCAGTTAGAGCTCCCTCCTGATTATTGTATCTCTTCTTCTTATCCCTCCTGAAACCGGTCCACCCGGGATCTGACCCTGGCCATAAAGCCCCAGAACAACCACCTCCTCTGGATATCGGCGGGACTCCCACATATCAGGTGAAGGAGCTACTGGACTCGCAAAGAGGAGGGGTCAGCTCCAATATTTGGTGGACTGGGAGGGATAGGGCCCTGAGGAGAGGTCCTGGGTAGCCGCCCAGTATATCTTGGATCTGTCCCTAACCGAGGAGTTCCATTGAGCCAGACCTGACCGTCCAGCACCATGACCACGGGGACGTCCACGTAGAGCTCCAGGAGTCACTCCTAGAGGAGGCCTGTATAAAGCTAGTAAGTATTGCCAGTCTCACTGCCTTACCAAGCGTTTCTCTCATTGATATTCTGCCTGATCTTGTTACGACTCCTGGTATGTTGATCGGACTGAGGTTTATGTCTCTGTTTGGATCCACTGCCTGCCTTATTTATGCCTATTTTTCTTGTGTACAACACCAGAGAGGGCTGCCTTCTTGATATTGACCAATTGCTGGAAATGATTAAACTGTCTTTGCCTTTTACTTTTAACTTCTGCATATGGATCCACATTCTGTGGCAGGGTCCTCCATTACAGATATTTTGGGAAGGATGCTTAGTATTTAAAAAAAATTTTTATGACTTTTTAAATTTCTTTTACTTGATTTCCAATAATACATAGGCTAAATAAATCAAATTCTGTCATCATTTACTCACCATCAAGTAGCTCCAAATCTATGCATTTCTTTGTTCTGCCGAACACAAAAGAAGAGTTTGAAGAAAATTTGTAACCAGGCTGTTTTGAGTGACCATTGACTTCCATAGTGTTTTTTTGGAAATCAATCATGACCTAAACAAGGCTGGTGACCCAAAGTATCTTAATTTGTAAAATCCTTCTTTCAAGAATTTTTAGACATTTCAACTGTAAAATCAGATCATTCTCATTAGGAATAACAGTGTTGCATTGCACTGACATATCTCATCCCTCTCCCCTAGTGTTTAGACAGTAAAGTCCTCCACTTAGCATGTGTAGTGTGTAAAACGCCAGGTGGAAATCCTTATTTACAGCGTCTGTCTTGCTTTAGGCCTATGGTCTCCACTGAAGACGTAGAGAAGCTGGGATTACACTCAAGATAAACACTTATCTCTGCACACAGACAGTCTTAGAGAAAAGCGTTGCATTTCCTGGCATTGTTCTGGAGTTAAATAAATTCCCCATGGCATTCAACTCGCTTTTCTTACCCTGCTGATCAGGCCCGGTTACAAACAGCTATCATTTGCATGAGAAAAAAAGGAAGCTCAAATGGAGAGAGTGGCGTATTATCAATATTACAAAGTGTTGCAGGTAGCTCCACTGAAGTCAACGAGGAGCCCGGCTTTTCATGTCTGTGCGCATTGATTTAATGCTACTTAAAACGAATTGCAGATCAATTGGATTACCCAGAGGCAGATTTAATGAGCCGCACACTGCAGAGGATGTTTGTGCCCCCCCGTCATCTCAGCGAGAGACTCGTCATTCTCTGGGAACGCTTTCTAGCACATGACGTCTTGAGCGGGGCTCATAACAATAGCTCAAACTTTGTGAAAGACTTTGAAACATAAGAAAAATACCATGGTTTTACTATGGTATTCTATTATATACTTTGGAGCCCCACAGCATTGTGTTCTTTAACAAGGTACAGTTATATGATTTGTAGACATGCATTACCATGACATTCTATTAAATGCAGTGGACTATATCACTAGGTTGTTTCTTAAGCCATGAGACCACCATTGTTTGGAGAATATATAATTATAATACCATGGCTTTATGGACATATACCACAGTATTACTACAGTATTCTTTAAAATACTGCAGCATATTATGGTAAATGTATATCTTTTGGACATTTACCATGGTATTACCATAGTATTCTTTGAAATACTTAAGATTACTATGGTTAATCAATATGTTTTATACATGTCCAGTGGTATTAGCATAGTATTCGGAGTACTATGGTAGTTCATATTTTTGTGCAGATACCATTGTATTTCCATAGTCTTCTCTGATATACTGTGGATTACTATGATTAATCCATCTTTCTTTGGAAATGTACCATTTTCTTACTTCAGAATATTATGGCTTAAGCTATATTTTTGGACATGTACTGGACCATAGTGTTATGGTATTATTATTTTAAGTACTGTGGAATATTATGGTTAATCCATCATTTTAAATTTTTCATTCAATTTTGGACATGTACCATGGTATTACAATGGTATTTGTTTTTATTTATTTGCTTGTAGATGTACCATGATATTACCCTAGTATTCTTTGAAGTACTTCAGAATATTATGGTTGATACATATTTGTTTGGACATGTACCAGGCCATTACTATAGCATTTTTTTTAAATACTTCAGAGTACTATGGTAAATCCACATTTTTTGACCGTATTGCGTCTTAATTATGCTTTGTATTTAAACCGTGACTTTGCTAGTGTCCGATGTCTGTCGCTAATATAATGTATTTGTGTGTTTGTCTGCGTTGGTGTCCACACATTCGTCAGCCGTTCTTGTATCTTGGTTCTATATATTAAATGTTCACTTTGATCGACCTTATGTCTCCGTACCTTTCTGTGTCGCTGAGAAGTGAGACCGCGACAACACCTTCAACGTGACACGTTGGTATCATCAATATCTGATAGCTTCACTGTACCTTGTTACAGTCTTGAAGTGAACTTCTCCAGTTCTGTACCAGATCTGCGGTGAGTTAAACCAGTCTATATTTATACTTAGATTTAATCTTGTAAGTGATGTAATGCCTCATACGGTGTCATATCCCATTTTTCGTTTCTCTGCCAGCTTTCCATTTCTAGCTCATTTACCCATCATCTCTCACAGACTGGGTTCATCTTGATACTGGCATAAACTCTCTCTGTTTGACGAGCATGTTTTTAGTGGCTCTATACCATCATAGAGAGATGCAGGATAAATATTTATCCTTGGCTGCTGATCCACACCTGGGATCAATAAGGCTTTTTCTCTGTGTTAATCAGATTGCCTCAGGATCATATAATTACTGTTTAATATCCTGTTACAGAGAACAGAGGGAGAACGCCTGTCTGCCAGCTCATGATTCCCTGCTCTGTCATTGGAGCAGTGTTTATATCTGAAGCGCTGACCGCAGGACGACAAGCACTCCCACGGGCCGCCTGACGCCACCGGTTCACTCAGCAGCCCGTGTCTTCAAGTTGGACACAGAGTGGTCCTAAAATTTAGATCAGGTTCCTTGTTTAGATCAGAGTGAGAAACTGGGGAACATTAAAATGGAAATGAAAGCATGCAAGGAGGAAAGAGTTGAGAAACAGGAGTCCTTGTGGAAGTGTTCATCTTGAAGCAAAGTTTAATTTGTTTCTTTGGATGTGTTTTAAAGATAATATCAGAACTATTTTGAACCTATACCATGCTAGTAACTTCTTATAATTTCTTAAAAGAACAACTTTTTTAACCTTTTCATTTTAAATAATCCAAGTGACCTTTTTCTCATTATGAAGAGTATATGTATATATACAGGTATAGGTATAATTTAAACGTTTTGCTAACACTTTAGAATTGGTTATACTTGTTAAGTATAAACTACGGCTTTTCCCTCAATAACTCCCTTAATTTGCTGCTTATTAATTATGGCAGTAGTTGTTAAGTTTAGGCATTGTGTAGAATTATAGATGTAGAATAAGGCATTAATATGTGCTTTAATTAGCACTAATAAATGGCTAATATGCTAATAAGCAACTATTAGGTGTAACTGTAAAATAAAGTGTTACCCTTTTTTATGGAACCCATGAAACACTAGTCCCTAAATTGTTCAGAATAAACTATATTTGTATTTAAAAAATTTAATACAAATGAAAAAAATAAAATTTGCAATTATAAACCTGACTTTTGTTTTTTTTGCAGATCATCTTTTATCATAAAAAAAAAGTTTTAGCAAAAATATTAAATTTTTTAAATGTAAAAAAAAAAGGTGAAAAAAAATAAATTTTAAAATGATGTAACAACTTAAGTATTATTATAGAATTATTAATGTAATTCTGCAAAAAATATATGGTTTAAAGTATAGTTATTTGTTAATGTTAGTTTACTAATGTTAACATATAACTTGGTTTTAACAATGTATTAGTAAATGTTAGAATTATGGTCACAATTAGGTGGTTTTAACAGCTACATGCTTTTAAATAATCTAATACAATAAAAGATACCTTCAGGTAATTTTATCTGTTATTAATTTCTGTAATTACATTTATAATCACAGTGTTGACCAATCCCTTACAACTTAACCCACCCTTAAACCCAACCATATCTCCCATGCAAGTAGCATCAAAAGTACTGTTCATGGCAACTAATGTAGTTATCAAATGAAGCCTTAAAGTGCTGTATGAACTGTAAAAGTCCAACCAAATGCAAAATGATATGCAAAAGCAACAATTTTGTTTATGATTAAAAAACATCAGAAGTAAATTATGCCGTAACCTTGCTGTGTACTTTTCTAGATTGTATGGATATCCTTTTAATTTGACAATTGAGTTTTTAGCTTAAGCATTATTTCACCTCAAACAGCTTTGACCTCAGCGTACCGGACCCCACGGACACACGTGGCCTTCCCATGAAGTGCATTTGCCACCTGAGGAGAAGTCATGCCGCACGACCTCCAATTCGGTTCTTGGAAATCACGCCTCAACGACGCACATGAAAATTCAATCACACAAGAGCACCATCCAGGCACCCACCTCCACCCCCTTGTTGACTTGATTAAGGTGAGTGGGATCGCTTCAAAACCTTCACACACACACACACACTTGCACACAAACACAGGAGGGGCTCATAAGTCTGATTTCAAAGCTTCGTAATTGGGAAACGATTTTTTAGACCTGGTGTGAAGCCCCGTTCCTTTATTGTTTCCTGATTTTAATGCGCACAGGGCACGATTACGGTATGAGGGTCCATTTAAAGAACAACTCTGTGCTGAAGATGAAGAAACCACGTCAACAGCCATGTCGTACCCTGCCATTACCGCTTCGGTTCCCTACTCCTATCCTGCTATTTGTTCCCATTAAAAAAGCCTACTAGAAGGACTGCAATTCATTCAGACGTATTGTATGTGGTAATGTACACTATTAAGTACCAGTATATTGAAACAAACCTTTGATTAAATGTATTTGAATCACAAAGAAACAGCAAGAATCCTCCCTTGCCTTTGTTAATGAGGGCCTCATTGTGCTACCTGTGCTCACCGACTTTTGTGCCTGTGGTTTCAAGAGGCCTTTTTTCCCGCAGTTCTACTCTGATATTAAATCAAATCAACTTGGGGAGAGAAAAAAAGGCTTTTGTTCACATTTGAATAATTTGTACATATTGTTAGTTATATTGGCTGATCTCTGAACGGTGCAAGGCAGGCATGGACGTTATTTTTTCCTTCCCCCAGTATAATTGGCATTGATATTATGGCTATGTTTTTTTATTTAGGTTTACTTTGTGTATAATTTGTTCATTATGCATTCGTGTGATTCATTGTGCTAATTTGTGTTCGATGTAATTTAAATAGACCAACACAAACAAACAAAAACAAACTTAAACTCACGGTTTTTATTTGTGGCACGAACTGAAAACCGGAGTAAACTGTCCAATAGGGTACAAAAACAAGACTTTTAAACACTCCAGCACCTTAAATACACAATACAAAAGCATTGCTCAGCCATACCGAGAAAGGCGTGCAAATCTATGTAAGTATCATACTGTTTGCATAATAGATTAGAAATTAGCATTTTTGTTCATTTTCCATGTATGCACAGTGCCCTGGAAGAAAAATGCTCCATGCATATCAGATCAGCCAGCCTTCCATTTTGCGCAGTATATTATTTGACAATCTAAAATGTGTAATTTGCATGAAATTGCTTAATTAAAACACAGTCACTTGGGGTATTAATTTCTTTGTCTGCCGACGGAGTGCGGCGCAGGCAGATGTAAAGGGCTGTCAGAGAGGAATGTCAGGGAGTGAGAGGGGGGACACCGTCCCAGCACGCCGTGTCTTGGCTGGGGAGGGTTACGGTGCCTGCCTGCCTGCCTAACTGCATGCTCTGGGCACGCTTGGTAAACGGAGGCCCCTGCGCTGGAAGGATACAAAGGGGAGGATGGCGGGTGATGGAGGAGGAGGGCGGCTGGCAGCGTGCCATCAGCATGTGAGATCTGAGAGTTGGAGATATCATGCTCTCCGTATAGATGCACTTTCTGCTTGGTCTGCACTCACTAGGTTGGAATATGTATCTATGTATCAGAATGTTTTTCTGTTTTAATGTTATAAGTGCTGTCAAACTTAAGTGCTATCCAACATAATGTTTTGTTTACATAATATATGTGTATGTGTATATTTATTATGTACAGTATGTATATATATATGCATACATTATATATTTGCAAATATCACATGCATACATTTATATATTTTGCAAATATTTACACGTGTGTGTGTGTGTATGTTTATTTATTATATAAACAACACATTTGTCTTCAATATAAGAATTCATGTGTTTGTTTTTTATATATTTATAATAAACATGCATATATTATGCAAACATAAAATGTTATTGTGAATGTGATTAATCGTTTGATAGCACTAGTTATAACAGATGCAATAACAAGCAAGTGTGGAAAATGTTTGATAAAAACAGTACCACTTTACAATAAGGTGTCATTTATTAACATTAGTTAATGTAGTTAACTAAAATGAACAAACCATACATTTATTACAGTATTCATCTTTGTTGTAAGTTCATCATTCAATGTTAGTTCATGTCAGCTGACAGTGCATTACCTAATGTTAGCAAACACAACTACATTATTGTAATAATGCATTAGTAAAGGCTGAAGGCTTGGCTTAAGAAATGTTGTTCATCCTCAGTTTATGTTAACTACTTTTAACTAATGAACTTTATTGTAAAAGGTTACTGTACCATAAAATCTGCTGTATGGTGTACAAGTAGAATTAACTAAGTTCATTTTAACCAAATATAATAAGGAAATTACTGACTTGGATTTAAAGGATTTAAAGAAAAATAAAACATTTATGTAAATAGTCAGACACTTTGGATAGATTACTGAGATTTCTTTTAATGCTCTTATCTCAAAAAGGATCAAAATATTACAAATATTTATAGAATTGTAATCTATAAATTCAGTCTCAGGAGGGACTCAATGGTAAATTGAGTTAAAAAGATAATTTCATTGCTAAATAAACTTTTGCAAGAAAATTTAGTTTCATTCTTTTTTAATATTTTATTCAAACATCAAATTTTCCTTTTTTTATTTGTGCATTACTTGCCATGTCTTTGTAGTTTAAATGTAGGAAAAACGTGAAGGAGACTGCATTCATGAATTTATTAGAAACTGAATCTGACATGCATAGAAACGTTATTAAGCTTATTGGTGTGCACATTTATAATATTCTGCTGAAACCTTGTGAGAAATGTTATTATAGAAACGAATCACAATAAAATAGCTGTTTTGTAAGAGAATCTGACATGCACAAACAGCAGCTCAAACGCGCTCTGAAAGTGTATTGGTAGATCATGGCACGTCAGATGAAATGTCCCGTTTCCAGTTTGTGAAGTGTCACTGTAAGTCTCACGCTGTACCCTTTTGTCTTAAATATCAAAGCCAACACGGGCACGTTAACATTTGAATATTTTCCAGTTTCTTCATAAGGGGAGATCGTACAATAGGGTGGGGGGGAAAGGGCTCGGTGTAGTGAAGTAGCACATATCAAAATGAAAGAGCCCTTTCTCTTTCCCTCTCTCTCTCCCTCTCAATCGCTCTCTCATTCTCTCTCTCTCACATCAGTGACTGCCTGTGAAGGGCTTCCAAATCACAGTCCTTGTACCATTCAGCACATACAAAAGGGCTGTGTGAGCCTGAGCAGGCAAGGCCTAATTAAAATCCTTTAACAGAGAGAGAAAGTGAGGGGCACATGGAGCTGGGCTGGGATTGTAAAGGAGGCTGTCAGTGAGTTGGGGCGTCGACAGCCACACACAGACTCTGTGACAGCTCTCCAGAGCAGCTACCACATACGCCATTTGCTCAGAGGGCCTTAATTGGGTCTTTGATGTCCCTTAGAAAGGTGGCAGAGAGATGGAAATGTTATCGTCGCCCACTTTCATGCTTCCTACCAGCTTAGATTGTTTATGATTTACAAAAGATGTACTTCTCATGCTTGCTGTCTTTTGTCACCCACCTCGTTCTCTCTTTCTAATAGGGATGAGTCAGGTTGGTCGATTTAGTGAGGTCAACAAGTGAGTTAAGCTGCTTTTACTCTCCTTGTTTTTAAAAACAATGCTCTATTTTAAAGTAAAATATCATTGCGAAATATAACAACATACAGTTAGGGGTTTTTTATGGTACAAGATATATATATATTATTATTATCATCGCATTTTTGTTCAAATGCTTTTATAATGTAATAAATATATTATAAATTCAATAAATTATTAATTGTTATTATTATTAGTTATATGTTTGATAAAACATCTCAGTCCTTAATATTTTTAGCTAAAATATTATTACTACGTAATAATCATAATAATAAATAGTTTTTAAATGTTATTTTTATATTTTTTAATATTACAAGGCATTTACTTTTTTCTATTCTATTTTCATTTACACATACTTTTTTCTAATATTAATAATAATACATTATTAGGGGATGAATTGAGATATATCTACTCAGAGAAAATCATTGTTTTTGCACATAATAATTATTACTTTTATTATTATTTGTTTTCTTTAAAAGGCTTTTTCATCCATTAATATATTTTAAATGTAGCGAAAACAATATTAAATCTCATTTTTTATTATTGTTATTTTAATTATTATTGTTGTTAAAGCAATTCAATCTCATTACTTTATAGCTAAAACCTTATTAATATAATAATAATGATAACTAATTTAATTATTACAAGAGATAGTTGCATTAGTAAATAAATCAAAGCACTGTTTTTACGCAATGAGTATGTCCCCTCAAAACTGTCATATCTGTATAATGGACTTCAAAACGCTCAGTAAATTATGCAGTCCTCCTTCCTTAAGACTGACCAGTAGTCTACTGCTTCATGCAACCCTCCACTAGCCGTATGTAATTTTTCACATCTCTACTTCCAAAGTCATTACGCCATTAGCTCACATTTTAACTCAACTGTCAGGGTCGTAGCATCTGTAACTTCCACTCCCTGCTTAATTCTCTCCCCATAAATTCACAGCCATTGCAAGGGGGCAATAAAGGAGCGTGGATGTATGTGTGTGTTTGCGGGGAAGGCTAGAGAGGGGCGAGTCCCTGCTGCCATCGCTGATCAAATGAAACAACAAGGGCAACGGCAGCTAATGCGGGGAGCTGTTTAGTGCAGGGCTGCCTTTTGAAATGATGATGATAATGGATTCAGTCCGCTCATTAATGGAGTCCGAGTGCTCGTTAGAGTGAACAAACAAGCCAGCCTGTCAGCACTGGAAATGCCAAGTGCCGGCAACTGTCTCCGTTTTATGTGAGGACACCGCGTTCTCGCCATTTACCCACCTACTCCACCCCCAACATCAAAGTCTGTGGCGGGGACCACCGCGACACACCACCATGCCACGCTTGGAGGCGGCTCCAGCAAACAGGGTCGCCGGGTCAAGAGGGATGAAATCAATTCCCTTCTTTTAGCTCCGTCCTCCGTCTAGAGTTTTAAGCTAGTGTGTTCACTCATACATTAAGTAGTTTATGCAGTAACTTCACACATGGTGTGACTAGTGGGTGTTTCTCTTTATTTACTCACGTTATTCCAAACCTGTATGCATTGCTTTCTTTTGTGCAACATGCACACACAGATATTTTTGAAGTTGACATTGCCAACCATTGACTTTTATTGGGAACCAAAACTGTTTGGTTACAAACATTTAGTCATCCACATAAAACAAAGCTCATGCAAACCGAGCAGCTTTTGGCTAGTCAACATAGTGAATCTTCATATCCAAATTGAAAACACCAAGAATGCATAGGGAAATCTTTAGCCCTCATGTCAAATTTACTATGGATTCTCATTTAAATGCATATTTAAGCCAGTGTATTTCCCTACAGTGTGGTCACATTAGCTAAATTTTGCAGAATCTCTAGTCACAATAGTGTAGTGATGTATAGAGCACAGTTTACACATATATCACTTTCAATCCCGGGTTTCTGTTGGTCAACTGTGGTGAAATCTGCATGATATAGATTCAGAATATCTCATGAATTGCACAATTGCATTGAATCTTATTTAAGTTTCACCTGCTGAAAATTGCTAAACCGCAGTAAATATGACATAATCTATTAACTTTGTGACCAGTGTGTTTGATCATATAAGGAGTAACAAAATTAGCTCAAAGATTTGCTCATAGCTCATTCGTCAAACAATAATAAGCAATTAAAGGGATATTTTAAAAATGAAAAGTCTGTCAATCATTATCATTCCAAACCTGTAAGACCTTTGTTCATCTTCGGAACATGAACTAAGATATTCTTTATGAAATCCAAGAGCTTTCTGAGCCTGCACATACAACAAAGCAACTAACATGTTCAAGGCCCAGAAAGGTGGTAAGAGAAAGAAAAATACAGACTTTATTCAACAATTTCACGCATCAAGTACCATGATCCGGGTGATATTTTGTTTTTTTTTTGTGCACTATAAGGTATCCTCATAGCTTCATGAAGGTGTTTTAAAAGTGCTCTTAACATTTAGTTACTTTGCTGTCTATGCACGCACATTCAGAAAGCTCTTTGATTTGATCAAATATATCATAATTTGTGTTTAAAAGGTCTTAGTTTTTTTTAATTTTGGGGTGAACTAACTGTTAATATTCTTCTGTCCCAGCAGTTGTATTTCTTGACAAGCTTAACCACTGTAGGTTATTTTCTGTGTTTTTTTTTTTGTTCCAGCAACCCGAGATTGCATCGGTTCACACCATTGGCTCAGCCCAAGGTGTGGGCGGGATTATTTGTTTGTCCCAACAATGGAAAAGGAAGAAATGTTGGCTGAAACATTGAAAGAGGGACCCATACTCAACTATGTGGTTAGTTTTTCTGTTCTCGCCTGTCCTTTTGTGTGAAATTCTTACATGTTCTTACGTTCGTCTTTCTCTGAATACAAAGAAATTATTAACAGGCCTCACCTTCACTGGAACTGTAGCTCGGCACTATCTTAAAGCAGAGAGGAATGATTTTTTTTCCTCCCACATCCTTCAATTAAACATTGGCTGAGTTAAACTGAGTCATCTACTGTATGTCAGACAATCCTCGATCTCCCAGCGTCTTTGAACCCATCAAAAAATAAAATGACAACATCTTGTCAAGGAAGTTGAAAGATCAGAGGACTTTGGTTTCAGAGATAAAATCACTAGGGTCTGTCACCATTTCACAGAAGTTCTAGCTTTCACCAAGAATGTAATGAGTGCACGTTGGCTACTTTTTGTGATTTTGTAATGTACCTTATCTTCCCACAACAGATCTTTCCTAATCAGTGCCTCTTTTCTGAGTCGCGTCTCAGTACTCGTCTTGTATACATAATAATCATACCTCTCCATATCAGAAATGAACTGTAATACTGATTAAGTTTAGGGATTAGTTTTTTTTTTCTTCAAGTGCAACAAAGTGTGAAGTTTCAGATAACGCTCTGTTCTGCATGAAAGGAACATTTGATCATATTATATAGTTTTTTTGGAGGCGGAAAGAGAAAAAAAGATCACCAATGAAAAGTCATTGCCCATTAAAGTCAGGCAAAATTACCCGGGATGCATTAAGAAGCTTTAAAAAAAAAAGAGAGATATGTATCATGCATGTGGAGATGCATAAACATGACGGGGCAGCTTAAGTAGAAAATGAGATCTGATGCCTTACTGAAGAAGAGACCTCGTGCTCAGAATGCATTTAAATTTAAATATTCATATCATTATAATCCAGAGGAATATGTAACGACTGTATGATATTTTATTGAGGAGGTTTTAAAAATGAATGCTGTCCCAACTCCTTAATAAAAATCCTGCCAAAGCTCTTAGTAGTCATACTGAAGGCGTTCCTCTTTGGTGTCATGCCAGTCAAGTCTGCTACAGGTCCTCGGGTGCTTTGCCCGGGCCCCACACACACACACTCTCACAGGAAGTCTTTCTTCTAGCTGTATTTACTGCTTTCTTTGAATCGTAAGATTGTTCTTGTGCGTGTATATTTTCAGAAAAACATGTCAGAAAGTGGATGCACATGACAACCCCTTGTGTGTTCATTCTCACTCTCACGCATGCTAGGTTTACTTTGCTGTCTATATTGTCACATATCTTATATAAAAGCAATAATAATGGCTACAAAGTAAGTGTAAGTTCATTTAAATATTAAAATAATGTATTTTATATGCACACCTTTTGATTTTTTTTTATTGAAATGCGATGCAAATATTTTTTAGAATCCAAACACCACTACTACCACCTAATGTTTCATGTTTATAATAGGACAATATGTACAAAATGAATAACTTGAGCATGAACTAAATTGCATATGTGATGTGTATATAAACATGCTTTATATTTTTAGAATATATTTTAGATATATACATATATTTATGCATTATCTATTTTTATGTATTTATTATATTTTATATGTGCCCTGTTAGGATTTTTTGTGAAAAAGACCATATTGCTAAATAATTATTATAAATTAACTTTTATTAATTTTGCTAATTTTGGAGACGGTTTAGATAGACAGATAGACAGATAGACAGATAGATAGATAGATAGATAGATAGATAGATAGATAGATAGATAGATAGATAGATAGATAGATAGATAGATAGATAGATTGATTGTTGCTAAAGATTAAACTTTTGAAAAAACATTTCCAATTGCTTCTCCATTTGAGAGCATCCACAAAAATTTCAGGTTTACTTCACTTCAGTTTTGAACAGTGTTATAAAACTAGAGGCGCACACAAAGTATTTCTGCAGCTCCATGCATATGGCAGTACAGCTGCTTCTGCAATCATTGTAACACACTGTCTGTTTGTGGTCCAGGTGTGATGTGGATTCAGTACAGTGGTCTCCTGTTGTGTGTGAGGTGTGAAAGGCACTGCACACTTCTTGAGGAGTTGAGGACAGATTGAGTTCTGTACTGCTGAACAGCTGTCATTCCCTGCTCACTGTCAAACAACATACAGGGACGCCTGGGGTTCTGACAGCTCCACCGCCATCCGCAACGTTTATTTATCTGAGGAGGAGAAAGAGAAGCGGGAGTGGATGATGGTAAGAGATGTACAGTTACAGTATGTGAAGAATGTCATTTCATGCCTGAATGAAAACAACAAACAAGTTAGTTTTCTGTCAATATTAAAGTCAAGCATTGTGCATTATAAAGGTGCTATTATATAGTGTGAATTCGTTTTTATATATTCATAGTATAGTTTCTTTTTAAAATCTGTCCACATAGTTTTAATAATATTTTTTGTTATTTTAGTACATCATTTAAGTACATTTAGTAAATATAGCTGAAAAATAAATAAAAATGAATTAATTAATGTTTGATTTATTTGAGGTAAAGATGTTTTTTAATGGTTTTTGTTATCTGCAGTATAATTAACCCTTTATCTAACCCTGATTTCAGCACCATCCAAAAGCTATTTAATTTTTCATGTTTATGATTATTTTGTGTTCATAATGCCGTAACATAGCATGTATATACAGTATGTGTTTATATAATTTAGTAATTGAAAGTGGCCTTTTTTGACTGAAGACTTAGTTTGATTTAGTTTGTCATTAAGTTGACTGTCCATTGTTTAACTTTCAAACGTTCACGCTCAGATTCTCACACCTCCGGCTCAGCGTTGATATCTGTTCAGAGAGAGGCAGAGGGAATGAAAGAATGGAAGGAGGAGGTGCAAAGAAGAGGAGGAGGTAAAAATAAATTGCATTCCCCTCCTAACAGGGAGCCTTCACTAATTATGCTGTTTGAGTCCTCACAGAAGCCAAGTCTTCTAAATAGACCTGTGCTCGGTGAACCCTGAGTCAGGGGGTTCCTGGCGGTGCCCAGCCGGGCTCGGCTGCCCTACTTCCTGTCGTTAATTATCTTTTGTTTGCCCTTGATAATCCGCAGCCCGCCGTGCCCGTAATGAAAGCTCTGAATCACCGCTAAGTGTAAAAAACAATGGCATTGTCATTACCACATCATCAGCGCATTATAAATAATGAATGAAACGTGCATTAGGCAGACAGAGGGAGAGTTTATGAAAATGACTTGTGAGAATAGATTAAATTACAACTATTATTACTTTTCCTTTTGATGTAGTGCATCAGAGTAATTACAAAATTGTATAAAAAGGGATTCCATTCTCCGCGAGCGGTATAAAAACCAAATTTATGTTACGAGGGAATTGTGTCTTGAGTTGACAGTACTTAATGTATTATTTTAAATAACATTTTCTTAAAAACATCCCTTTCATATTCAGAAGGACATCATTAGGACGAGAATAAAGCATTCATTTTCCACTTGGCCAAACGTGAATGCTATCTTCGTATGTGTGTGTGTGTATAAACGCGTGGCGATGAATAAAACCCTTCATGTGATAAGCAGCCATTAAACGTCGACCTGCTGCATTCTCGTCCCTGATTTTGCTTTACGATCTTCATAAATCCGTCTGCAAAACTTATCAAGTCACAACGATAGACTGCGTTGGGCCATTAGTTTGCAGTAGCACCTTGTCCTTTTTGATGGGAAATGCGCATCTGTTAGAGATTAGAGTTTCATAAATCTGAATATGATGCTCAGGGTCTGGTTACAGATGCAAAATGCAAAAGTCAACACTGTTTTTCCCGATCGGCTGGGATTATCTCGTCGACAATGAGATAACATCCACTCTGACAATTCGTCATTTGTTCATGGAAGTTTTCAAACTGTGGAAATGATGTTATTACTGCTTGGCCGCATTGTGCGGGGTGTAATGTGCTATTTGCCATGCCAGGCCTGGGTTTTGCAGATGGAAATTAAAGGGAGAAAATTGCTACTAACTACTCAATTACAGCGCTTGATGGTTACACTGACCTCGGTTGGCAGCAATGGCAACACCGGGCCAATCATGTGGCCCAGATGGCATTAAATTAGAATAGGAAAAGAGGACGATTGCACATATTCATCGCACAAAAGACATTTGAATTACCTCGGACGCTTCGGCTTGATATCGAACAATTAAGTGCAGTGATAGGATTTTATGGGACAGTTTAGAGGCAACGTGCATACAGGAATCACAGTGCGGTGGAGAATTGGCTTTAGATTTCAAATCTGTCAATTAAAGGCCTTCTTATTATTCCCCAACTGGTAGCTCTGGTGTTTACCGTTTATTTAATAGCTTTATTTTATGTACTTATTTCTAGATGAGGAAAAGAGCTGGAGTATATAAGAAGGAGTCTCATATGAAACTGGCAGCGACTGTCATACATAACAGATTACCCAGGAGATGGTCGGCCGAACTTATTTTCATATAAATCAATTATAGATCTCAGTATTGGATCACTTCTTTCTTGGGCCGACAGTTGTTTGTATTCCACCTTTAGTGTTGATTACATCATGATGTGTGTACATAGCATATATTATTTATATCGAAATTCTGCACGGAAGGATTTACAATTACTGAAGGCACTGGACTGATTAATTCCATTGAGTTTTGGTGTCTTGAGAAAGCCATCATTTGAAGTCATTTTCTCTGAAGTCTCATCTCTTTAGACCGATAAAGTGACTTGATGATAAGTGATTCTGATATTGTTTTTATTACGTGTGTATCTCTTATCTCTCTAGATTGCTCATATACATAAAAACCTACCAGTACTTCTTGGTATACTTTTTGGTTTTATTTGGTTTTAATATGTGGTTTGGTTTTATTTTTAGTTCACATTTCACTCTTTCACTTTTTTTTGTCACATTTAGGTAACTGTCAACAAAAACATAAGCATTATATAACTTTTGATTATTTTTTAATTTATAAAAATAATCTTATGATGATATCAAATGTGTATATGACAATTTTTTTATGAAATATGTGGTACATAAATAATCATTTGAGGCAAATGATTAAAAAAACAGGTAAAAAATGTTTTGCTTAAATTGTAATTAAAAAGTAAAATATCGTAATAAATTATAGAAATAAATATTTCAATAAAATGAGTGTACTTTAAATATTTAAATATATATAAATATATTTAAGAGTAAATAAATAAGTAAAAATAAAGTATGGATTGATATAGACGGACATGCATGCAAACATACATTCTTTAAAACTGCATGTTCATGTGTAATATCTAGAACTATGCTATGCATCATAGGCAAAAATGATGTCACTATTTGATCATATGGTGTGACGCAACATCTTGCTTTCACAGTGTTCTATGGCTCTGCGTAAACTCATCTAGACACACAGTTATCAACATTCTATATCAATCTTGTTAGCATTATTCATACGAAATGTCTTATGATTTATAGTTTGTAGTGTGTAGATCACATCTGTAATAAATCCTGACTGATGTAACCAGGCTAAGTCAGACAATCTCTTTAAACCTGTACAATGCTGCTGGGTCATTACAGGCCTGCGGCCTCCTTGGAAAGCCTCGACTCTTTGTTTGTCTTGTGGTCTCGTGGAGATGTTCTATGGATTGCATTCAGCTGTAATTCTAGGCAGCCACTAAACCCGGCCGGAGTCAATAGCCCATAAGTCTCTTGTTTATCACCAGATCAATTGCTCCACTTCACAAGGGAAGGAGAAGACTAATTGTTTTAGGAATAATCTCTCTTTGTGCGTGCGGATATGGCATCGACTTGCAGAAATGGAAAACGATTTTCGCCTCTCAAGCTAGATGAGAAGGCGCACTTCTGTTTGCTCGTGTTTAAAAGTAACGAGAGCATTTGAGAGTTTTGTGATCGCAGCTAACAAAAACTCCTAATTTAACCCACGATTCATTTATTCCAAATTTTTGCTCCTACTTAAAAATCGCCATTCCAGGCTTTGTTCCAACGCATTACTCATTAAACTCTATTTTGACGTAGCCAGCAGTAGCTTCAGGATGTTTTGATTCATTTTCTCCCTCTTTCCTGTGAAAAAAGGTAGGTTCAGTGTAGCTGAACTGCAATGCACAGAAGGCTGTTCCCCTGTTCTGTAGGTAAAAGCCCTTTCTTTTGGGATCAATTACTTGGCATTGGTATCTTTAATAAAGAAACCTGACTGATTAGAAGTCCACACGCACCCTGAGATCCCATGTTTGGGGTTCCTGGCCTCGGCAAAGCTATTTATTAGCATATAATATTTAAAGGTCAGTTGCTGTTTTACATAGACGCTCTATTAGATGGGGGTCAGTCGGGCCATGTGTATTGTTTCATTGCAAGCATAAAATTTAGCGTTTTTGCTCTTTGCTTTCAAAACATTGCATTGCAGCCCTCTCAGGGGAAAATGTGAAAAGCACTGTTGATTTTGCCTCTGAATGTAGCTTTAGACATACAGTGATACTTTCACATTGTAATGCGTTTAGTTCATCATTGTGGCTGAGGGAGTCAATTTTTTTTGAAGCACCGCATGGAGAATACCCACAACTCCTTGGGAAGGCGTTTCTATTGGCAAATCATTGGAGAATGCTCACAAAAAGAAGGTACCGTGTTCGACATAGCCGCTGATCAAAGAGGCCGGAGGCTGGTGGAGATGGAACGGCTCTCCTCCATGGATAAAACTGTATTATAGTGTATTAAACAAAACCAGTGAAGGAGCAGAGGAATCCCGCCAGTGCTTTCAGAAGTGCTAAATGCTGGGTCCCTGTAGAGTCTATTAGACCCCCATCCTGCATGGTACTGCATTGTAGAGAGTGAGTGAGAGAGGATGAGATATCTTACTTTGTGTCTTCCTAGAACAATATTTAAGCTGGAAACTCAATATAAAAGGACTAAGGTGTTTTTTCAGAGACTGCTGGTGGTAATAAAAGGCTTAAGGTGTACCAAAAAGTTTTTCAAGAATAATGTCAACCCTACCGTTTCTGTTTACTTTTAGATTTTTCACTTGAGCTAACATAAACTAACAATCAACATTTTTATTTTTATTAGTTAACATTAAGAAAGAATAATGAATGCTGTAACAGATGTATTTCTCATTGAACATAAACGCATTTCGCTTGATAAGGGCCGTGTTTCCATTCAGAACCAAACCAAAATACCTCAATCTCTTAGGAGTCTTGCTTGTCTCTGCACCTCAGTCTGATGACGGCTCACTCAGGACGGGTCTGAGGTAAGACACCAGTTCAGTCTGTGTGACACGCTGCTGTCAATCAGATATTGTGGGAGTGGCCTCTGTCTGTTTGACGCCACACCCACATGCATTTGAGAATGGCTTGATTTCAGAAGGGCCAACTTATTCATCTTTTCATTTAATAAAAATACTTGTGGATCTTTATCATTGTAGGATGGTTGTGTACACTCCCAACACACATTTCAGTCCAAAGAGTTTGAAAAAGTGCATGTAACACCATAGGACCCCTTTAATATGTACATAAATGGCAGTAGTGATGGTAAGCAAATCCCACACAAGTATGCATGGCATGAACAGTCACAAACAAGAGTTTTCAAGTTCTCAACAAGATTTATCAAGTCTGCGGTGCACAGAGCCAAGTAAGACAAGTCGATATAGAATTAAATCACTGTAAGTTGTAGGGGAGACAATGCACACATGTAAATTTTTGATTTCATTCATTCTTAACTTAGTTAATCAGTCTCTTAATTTGCAATAATTTGGCAGCACACAGCAGTTCATCAGGACAGGTCAGTGTGTCCATGGTAAGGACATCAATACTGTTACCATATTTTGGCTGTTTTAGCAGCTTAGTGTTCAGAAATGATGCACTGAAAGGAGAGTTCTGTGTTGTGAAAGCACATCAAACTATTATTTCAAAAGAGCAGCAAAATCCTGTATTGCATGTTATTCCCCCTTTAATAATCAGCGAATATCTTCACAATATGCTGCATTTATTTATAGACTTGCATTTTTTAAGTAGACCGCTCAGAATCAGAATAATTGGAGCTCTTGGTCAAGCAGTAAGAAAATGTACGGCACTCTGTTATTAGATCTGACAGCAGAGAGGCTTGATTAGATAGTTGCAGTGTAAGATAATCAAGAGTCAAATCACATACATTTTCATTTTTGGTGCTGTATGATCTCTCTCTCTCTCTCTGTACTTGCTTCTGCGACATGTTCTTGCTGGAAAGCATGTAATTACTGCTTGCCCCGGCTGATAAACAGCTTCTGAGCTGCACTCCACCTCGTGCAACAACACATGCAACATACTCCAGATCATACGGGTAATCATGTTGTTGAGTCTGATGGACGCAAGTGCAATTACAAGAGAGGCGGTCAGGTGGGCAAAATTAGAGCTGCCATGCTGCTGTTTGGTCGTGGAAGCAGTAATGAGTACTTAAAGCTGTTTCTGACTAGGGCTGTTTACTCAGAAAAAAAACGAAATCGTCCGATTAGAGCATTCAGGGCCAATAAATGTATCCTGTCTCTCTTTCTTTCTTTCTTTCCTAGGCCCTCTTCTGTTCCTATACTGTATACTGGATTAAGTGAGGATGTACCGTGCTATTTTAAACTCTTTTTCCCAGTAGAGCTGTGAATAACTGGCGTGATTAAACAAGGTGATAAGCTTCCGTTTTTCTTCCTGAATGTCATTCCAGGTTTGCTTTATCGACCTCGCTCTAATTGGCAAACCATTTCCTTGTCGAGTTCAAAAATAATGAATTGATTTGGGCCTCTTTTCTTTGTTCGGCCTGCCAGGATGTGCCTGTATATTTTCTTATTTTCCTATTTAATGAGCACATCAGATGCATTCTGTAGGCATACAGTATGTGTGTGTTTGTGTTCATATGGCAGTGAATGTAATCTTTAATTTATTATTTAGTTTTCATTAAGGATGCAGACTGAGCTTCAATTTGAGTTCTCCTCCCAAAGCGCAAAGTTCTCTGCGCAAACGCAAGGCCTAGATATAGTGTTTCAGGTTATTTGCACTTTTTATTTGTGTGTGTGTTTTGAGAATAGAAGAGAAAACACAAGGTTCATTGTTTTCATTTTGCTTACATTTTTGGGGGGTTTATTCACAGAAAGGAAAGTGTATTAATATTGCACATTTTATACAGTTTTAAAAAGGGAATTGTAAAAAATAGAAAAAAATCTATATTTTAAAATCTTTCAAGGTATGTTTACTTTTCATTTTAATCCATTTCTAATTTCGAGTCAAGTATGCAGTTACCTGTACGAACATTAACTGTACCCAAAAAAACTTTTCTCAGTTGAGAAATAAAAAATAATGGGATTGCATCATTCCTCATTAATATCATTATAATTTAGTTACTTTATTCATTCATTCATTCTTTTAAATTAACTCATTTGTCGTCATTTGTTCTAATCATTTGTTCATAAATCAGTTCACACAGGAAACACTGCAAATTATGCCCAACATCTAACTTGTTAAATTAAGATTTGCATATATTTTTCTTAATCTTGACATGAACACAACATCATTTTCAGTTCTATAACAGTTTAAAAACTTTCAAAGCAACTAAACGAATCAAGCTCCGTCAGATAGACAGTAACCTGTAGTATAAAAGCTTTCAGCTTGACAGAGAGATTGTGACAGAGCGGAAAAGGCAAAAAAAAAGAAAAGATAGTTTCCAGGACAGGGATCTACTGCATGGCCAGGCACTCAGCCACATCTGACTTTGATTAATTACAACCTCTCCATCCCCCTCATCCTAGTACCTGACAGGAAAAATCCAGCCTTGTACAAGCACAGCCGACCAGGAAGCTCCACCACTTCACTTTCTCACACCGCACTCGTTTTCTCCCTCAGGATGTGCTTTTCAGAACACACTCGCAGAGAGATACAGGGCTGCGCTCTTTTGTCCGTGAGGATGTGGAGCTCTGCCCAAAACAGATCATGCTGCATTAATCAGAGCTGGAAAGTACACAGTTGCCTGGCGGCCCTTCCATCGGATTAGTCGTGCAAGGCTTTAAGCATTCGCATCGCAGGCCTTTTATCAGCCATAAGCGTCTAATTTATGAAGCGCTCCGGCCTTTGCCTTCAGTCAGCGTGAAACCACTAAAAGTGAGAAAGGACAGACCACGAGCCGCATCGTTTTATTTAATGCAGATCATTTTGCGGCATTAACTCCCGAAGAGCTTTTTGCAGCCACTGTGTGGGAGAAAGCAGCGCTAATGCAAGAACTTAAAGTCCATAATAGGGCTGGAATTAGCCTGTATTAGAGTTGCCGAATGAAGTTTCTGGACTTTTCGTTTGTCAAAACCATAGTCTACCTCTTTGTCTTTGGGTTCCTGTCCAGAGTGGACGATGTGCAGGGTTTTAGAGGCGCGTGGGTGAGATTAGCCAGACGTGAAAGCATATCGTTAATCAGAGGTGGCCACGTCACTTTGATTTCCTGTCGTAAGGTTGGAGACATTTGTTTAAGGAAGACGGTCAAGTGTTAGCGAAGTACGTGTCTAAATTCACCCAGAGCGATGACTTCCTAATAAACTAATGCGGAACGAGAGGGAAAGGGTTTAGGCATGTTCTTGGTGGCTGTTAATTAATAACACGGCCTGCAATGGAAAGGTTAGGATTCAGTCCGATCCAAATATCAGGCGGATAAAAGCCACCATCTAGATTGTTGTTAATAAGACCTCAAACTACTGCAGAACTAAGTGCCGGTCGACTTCCATTGAGCGATTTGTTCAAATATAAAATTGACCTTCAGCTAAGCTGCGGGCGCATTATTGTAATAGCTCAGTGAAGGAACGGCCACGCAGCGCTCGCATGCCGTGAATTTGTCCCCGTTCCTTAAGATCGCCTGAGATCCTGGGTGGGAAGAAATGAAAAAGCGACACAGAAATGGGGCTTGCCGTTCCACTCTCTGGGTGTTTAACCAAGCACAATTTGCAGCTTCAATGAGACAAAGCTTGTGATCAATGCATAATAGCTCCTTATTAACCTCAATTACCACAATTAAGCCCGACTGCCACTGGGCTGCTTTGATGACTTAATTAATCTGATTCAGTGAAGAGGCCACAGTGTCCCCCCCATAGTTCCAAGCCTTGACCGACCATGTGGCCCCTGTTAAAAGCACATCTGGTGGAACAAAACATCTCCTCGTTGGCAGACAAATGCCTCCACTCTGTGAATGAAAGGCAACCCTCTGCTCTGTGATGTTCGTAATGAATGGTACAAGCCCCTTGGCACAGTGCCTTATTGGGTGGCTTGGATAGCTGCCCAGTTTGTTCGTGGCTAATTGCTTAATTGATGCATTGTTTTTAGCGGCGATATGAATTGCTCTCATTTCGACAACAAAAGGCATTACACGCCATTAGCGAGTCACGGCTCTCTATGTGTGCTTGTTTTAAAGATTTAAGGCGCCTTTTAAGATTTTGCGCATCAATGCGATTAGTAAACACCCTCTTGGAAGACGTAATGCTCTGTGGAGAATAAGCCTGCGGCAGGACTGTTCAAAACTCGCAATTGAAGAATTGGCTTCTTTTCAATTCCTGAGTTACAATGTGAATTGAATTAGCCACAATACTTAGGAAGTTTAATTGGATTGAATCATGCTTTCTTAAAACTTTCAAACAAGTCTTTGTCGAACCGGCTTTCAAAGTTTTGAACTTCAAACTTCTGCACATTTTTGCTACCACAATTCAAATTTTAGAATTTTGGAATTTAAAAAGGCATTCAATTGGAATGGTGCACAACCATGGCCAGCATCTGCTTCTGCCGACAACTTCTTGTCTGATTATTTTGCGAGCCGAAGTTGCATTTACTCCCCACACAGTGCGAACGCAAAAACACTGTTAGTATTTACAGTTCCCTCTTCGCAGTTAAAGGAAATGAAATGGCATTTGACTCAATGTTGGAGCTGTTTAATTAGCAGGCTAAGGGTTAATAAGTTCCTCCTCCAGCGCTGGAGTGTCTCCTCAGGAGAGTTGACACTTCCATAATGCATTCCCTTTCCTGCTAGAGTGTAGCCCTTCCACCCCCTCCTCCGTCTCTACATATTCCCACTGAAGTCTGGGATAAAGAGCTGTTTTTCCCCCTCTCTCTGCTGCATGTTTGTCCCCAGACCCTCAGAGAGCATTCCGGAAAGCCGGCAGCCTCTGTGGAGTGTCTTCTACTGCCAGGGGAGCTCGTGGAACTCGCAGGGATGAAGAGAGCGCCGGCCACATGGAGACACACTGTTACTTATTCATCAGTTCGCAGTGCTCTGAGAGAGGAAACAAGGCCTGTGTGCTGTAAACACACCGCCGCACAACACAAAGACTGAAATAACAAGAGCTCAGCACGGCATCCAAACTGACAGAGATGGGTGCCAAGCAGGTTGTGGATATGGTGTGTATGTTTTGGAAGGAAAGAGACTGTGTGCAGACTCCCTTGATCATCTTTAGGTGCACCAGACTGTTGTGGGAGGAAATGTTGACGCGTGTTGCATATACAACATGAAAAAGCCATCTCTCTTGTGACCAGACAAATGCCAGTTTTGAACATTTTAATATGAACTGATTGGGGCCAAATGCACCGGGAACGTGCATAAGGGGCTCTGTTTTGGCGAGATTTGGGATTTCACGGGGTATAAAAATAGATAGTTGCTGCCTATTATCTCAACAAGACAGCGCCGTACGTGCCTTTCCCCCGTGGTGCGAGACACCGGCATTTACATCAGCCTTGTGCGGCAGATAGGAAATTACCTGCTTTGTGATTTGCTTGTCTGCCGCGATTACAGCATTATCATAATGTTACGGTGGGAGAAGCGTACCTGCGAGGGCGTCTGGCCTTTTCTCCACCCCCTTCTTTCTCCATGCAGAGGGGCGCAGGCCCCCTCCGGAGAGGAACCGAGGGCCCACACAGACGCGTGTCGTGCCGGGCAGGTGGAGGATGCGGTCGGAAGCGTCCCCCCGGGGAGCTGGTGGGTGCAGATGCTTGACAAAGCCCCCGTGTAGGCATTCTGATTCAATCAGTGCTTTCTGCTGCAGCAGCACACAGCGGCTCATCCTACTGTTACCACAGCAGCTGCTGCGGAGAAAGTCCGTCATAAGATTACAGTTGCAAAGAGGAAGAGTAGGTGGATTACATTAGGCCTTTTTTTTTTGTTCTGTAAACACATCAAATCCTTTGTAATTTATACATCAAGTCAATTAGATTGCTTGAATATGTCATAAGGAAAGCTCATTTGTTTCATGATGGACACTGCAGTACAGGTTCTAATTGCATAAGCGATACAGTTGTGAGTTTGTACAAGGATCAAAGGTCATGATTTATTGTAAAAATCATTACAGAGTAATGGATCTCTCCCAGTCTGTCTGTGTTAGGCTCTCAACATAAACTATCTCTTTATGTCTCTAACAGTGAAGTAATTGAAAAGCCACACTCTCATCTCATTCTTCAAGAGAAAATACACTGCTACGTGTCTGGTCATAAGGTCAAGCGGGTCAGAAAAGCAAGTTCTTGCCAAGTAACTGCACCATAATTTGTTATAGTGTGTTCCCACCAGACACAACTTGCACGAATAAATCGCGCTAGTTGCACATAATTGGACATTTGAACATTTCGAGTTTACTCGCTTCATTAGCGTGTGAAATTCGCTTCACAAACGCAAATTCGTGTTTTGGAGGGAAAACAAAGCTCAAAATCCCTTTAACATCAAAACAATGAGGAAAAACCAAATAATATATTTCTTAAATGCTGCAAAATATAATTGAGCTTCACAAATTAGTGAAGTGGCTTTAAGAAAAGAGCTAGAGCAGTTAAGTTAATAATTTCCAATCAACATACAATGTTAGGAAACTGCCTCTTCAAGGACCACAGCTGGAGAACTGCTAAAAGTAGTCTCAGGGTCCGAAAACCACTCAAACAGCCCCTATATCTCCAGCATGTTCAGTTGTCAGACAGGACTGGAACTACAAACGAGACTGGCTTCTATGATGAGATGAAACAAAAACAAAGATTTTGAGCAGCAAACTCTCAAGGTTTGTTTGGTGAACACTGGGATAAAAAGTACTTCATGTGTACAATGAAGTATACTGCTGTGTTTTTGATGTTTTGGGTCTGTATTCAACTGGAGGTCCTGGACATCTTGTTAAAACACATGGCATCATGGATTTTATCAAGTACCAACAGAAAAAAATCAATAATTCACTGACTCGTGGTTGTCTCATGGGTCATGGTTGGGTCTACCATTGGGACAATAATCCAAAACAACCATCAAAATAAACACAAGAATTAGTAAATTAGCACAAAATGAAGCTTTTGCCATGGCTGTCCCAGTCCTCTGACCTGAACCCTGGGTGAGGTGAACTAAAGAAGAGAACCAACATGGAGCTTGTAATCTAAAGGATCTGATGTGATTCTGGAGGAAGGAGTGGTCTCTTTTCTCTTATCAGGTGTTCTCCAAACACTACATGCATTACTGGAGAAAACTCAGAGCTGTTATCTTGGGAAAAGGACATAGCAATAATTGGGTGCTAATAATTGTGGCCAACATATTGGAGAAAAACATTTATTTCATCATGAGTTTTTCCTCCCCATTTTCAGTTGTTTTACTTCAATGATAGGTTACAATTGTGTAAATCTTTGGAACGAAAGATCAAAAGTATAAACAACACAAATTTGCTGTGGTAAGATGATATTTTGTGGAAATTTTGTTTATTAGTTTGCATTAATTATCTTTGGTAATTGCCAACAAATCATGTTTATTAGATAATAATTTACTTACAGTAGGTTTATTTACTATGGTACAATGACAAATACAGTGGTATTATTGTGTACGGGTAGACTGCTACAGGCCTTAGTTTTGTACAAGAATCATAATATTAAAAGAAGAGAGCTGTGAGCCGACTATCTTCTGCCTTCGTCTTTTCATGCAGCCAGAGCTACACGCATTGCATTTGCGTGTGTTTAGCAAGCCGTCACAATCAATTAGCTAACAAGATGTTACAGGTTACATTTAGTTGTGGATTTAGCGTTTAGAGCATCAGAGGGAAAATCTTATGAATAGTGAAATATTCATGATGTTTGTTTAAATGCTTGGCGCACGGCGTTAAACTGTTTATAAATTCTAATAGGCTGCTTTGGAGTCCTCGCACTCGAGTTTTCTAGCGTTTAGCAGTGATAGGGAGGGAGTCTATGAAACATAAGCAAAGGCCTGCCAAGCCTGTTATGTTACACCTCTGAAGTGCAAATGAGCGTTTTTCTCCCCAACCAACACCAGATTATGTTTTTATGAAACGGCAACATCAGCAGAAGCGTGTTTATTTCATTTCAGATTAGCATAACGCTAGGAGTGAGCATGACAACATAAACAAAATAATGTTAGTGCCTTCTTAGTGGATTTTGCTTAAATTTTTCTCTCAAATATCTGTAGTTTTTTTTTTCTCAAGAGTGCTCTGTTATGTATTGGTCGATGAGATCTGAAGCTTCAGAGAACGTTAAGTGTGTTCAAAAGTACAGGTAACATGGCAGCTTCTATCTCGTTAAAGTTAGCCTGCTTGTTTATATAGCAAGCTTGTTTTGACCACAAGTTGAACATGTTTTTTGTACCCAAGAGGCCAAAAAAGTGCGTGGGTGTGTTTTTCTGAGTTAGTTTGGTGGTTGTTACGTTTCACCAAGGGGTCGTCTGTCTTTCTCTCTCCAACAGCCTCAGTGTGTGGTGTATTTCTTATTGAAGTAGCTCGAATCAGACTTTGATTAAAGGAAGGGGAGCTCGTCATCTTTCTGCCTGGGTGGTTGAAGCTGCAGCCTGGGGAAATTTGATTTGGATCTAACTGATGTGACTAGATTAAGATCATAATTAGTGGCGTGCGGGATGGCGCTGATAGCGGCTCGGTCCGGCACGGGAAGAGAAGAGGATTAAAACATTTCCAGAATAGCAGTCTGCGTGTGTGTGTGTGTGTGTGTGTGTGTTTGAGGGCGCTGTCAGTTGACAGGGCAGGCAGTCCGTGTGTCAGTAAGACAAGAGTGAGACTGCTAAACATTTCACATCATGTCAGATTGAATACCCAGCATCACGTGTAATGGGCGGGTTAGATTTAGGAACCTACGCCTGACGCAGGCCCTGGCTGATTAGCGCAAAGGAGCTCAATTATGCGAGTAAGGCTTCATTTAGAAATAAAATGAAGTTTTGGTGGCCCAAACTGTCACCCGAGTGGAATACATCATCCGGCCGATTGTGCCTTGCTTGGAATTGCTTTCTCGTCAGTGCAATGCAGAATGAGAACGAGAGCAAAAAAACATTTCCTGTTTTCACTCTTGAGTGCATTATTAAGAAATTTGTGACGGTGGGATGCGGGTGATGTGGTAATATCCTGTGACAAAAGCTAATATGATGGAGGGAGGGAGGGGGGGGTGATATTAGTAGGGGCCTTGTTAGGACAGGCTGGGTTTTTTTTCCTGGGCTGTGTTTTAGGAGAAAATAACTCCCCACCGTGACATTTTTGACTGGAGCCCTCGGGGCGCTAGGGGGAATCGGACAGGGTAATTGCGCTAGGGTTTCTCTTTACTAAATTAACCTCTGCTTGGAAATTTATTGGCCTGCTGTTTTTGAAAATTATTTAAACTTGTGCTTTTTTCCGATTCACAGCGTTTGGTGTCAGACCTTTTTATTTTCCAATAGAGGGTTGATTATACCAGAGAGGATGTTTGGAAGAGGAGACGGTCTGGATAATTCATTGTGGACAGGATTTGGCCCTGCAATGTTTTTAACTGCTCACCTGTGGAAATATACATAGGCTGGGGTAGCCATGACGACTGGGTTAAGTCAATACACGTTCTCGGGTCATTGGAGGCACAGCCACTACTCTGCATTAAGGTGATTCACGCTTTACGGGACGTCATCCAAAAAGAGAATGTCTTTTACATTGCTCTCTGGCAGCACTGTAAAGACATCATGCTCCAATGCTAGCAATAAATGAAAAATTGCTTAATTTCTAATCTCGTGTGAGATATGGTCATGTTGTTTGAAGTAAATTCCCATTGTCACAGAAGGAAACGAGACCAGGCTAAATGACTGAATTTGACTTGACATTCAGATGTTAAGATTTAGACTTTATAGGTAAAATAGGGAAACAATTATATATATATATATCTTTTTTTCCTGAGTTTTTCTCCAAACCTGCCAGTGGATTGTGAATTGAATCATTGGTTCATTCTTTTAGTTTAATAATTATTAATAATGATTTTTCTTTTCTTTCTTTTTTTCATGAGTAATCTAAATACATCTAGGCATTTTTCTAATTAGTCACAATATATTCTTTTCTTTTTTTGGTAGATTGTATTTGTTTGATTTGATTCACGTATAATGCTTACAGCTTGTGAGGGTTATAACATTATGTATTATATATTTCAGTGCTTAATAAAGTTACTGACCAACTGTCACCAAATCCCATAGTCACATTTAGGACGTGGAGAGTGTTAATTCTGATCCAAACCACTAGTCCATAACAGACATTGTTTGATCAGATTTTCAATATCTTACCACAGTGTGTGTGTTTTTTTTTCATTGCTGGACATTTTATGCATTGTTGGAGTCGTCATTGTTTCATAATAGTCTTTGCTGCAGATGCCCTGCTGTTGATGCTCCTCCACCGGCCACATACGGTCAGAGCGATTGCTTTTTATGGCACATTAAAAACGATCATGTGAAAATCCAATGTGGCGAATGCTAACACTTAAAAAGGATATTAAGACATCCTGAGCCATTAGTTCCCTGAACCCGAGCTCACTAAACTTCCCAGACAACCCTTTAAATATGGGTTAGATAAATGATACAATCTCTCAAGCTCTTCCGCTCTCCCCTCCTCGAGCATATTAAACCAGAATAGGTGGACTAATGATGAGGTGTCCGTTTTGATGGTTCCGTTGCTGAAATATGTTGGCTGGCCATCGAAGCGAGACGCTTTGAATAAACATCAATCTCAGGCTCCCTCTAAGTCGAAGACAATTGTCCAGACCGTGCAGTGGAGACGGCCGACAGGAAACTGACAAGTAGCCGGGGAAACGGTCAGCCGATCATGATTTACATGCTATCTGGCATTTTGGCCGGCTGACGGAGAAAACTATCACTCAGCTCTATTTGACTTTTTCCCTCTGACAGGCCCTGAAGTCATCCTTGTGTGTCTATATGTAAAGCGCTCCTTTTTCTTTCCACATGCGTTCTTCCTTCTCCTGTTCCTGCGGTCATTTGCTTTCAGGGCTGACCATCTCGACGTAGCGATGCCAATTTGGCGCATTGGCCATGACAAGGAGAGAGATGTAGCATGTTGTCTTGTTCCGGCCGATAAAGCAAGGGGGTTGTTGTCTGTGCCCCAGATACCCACCAACACATCAATGAACGAACCCTCCCCTTCTGCACAAAGATAAAAAACCTATATAGTTCCCCACATTTGACGCCAATTTGTTAATAAGCTTGCAGGCTCATAATGAAGGGCTGATATTAAAACGGAAGCGTGTAGTACCACACTGACCTTTCAACGGGAGAATAACGGCTCCTCATAATCAGCTCTGTTGAGTAAGCAACCTAGAAGGCAAGGTTATAGTCTGGGAAAAATAAAAGGCTGTCCTGAATGCGATTTCACAAGTCAATAAACTTCCCGGGCGTGCGTGTGTGTGGCCGCTTCGGTTATGCTGATGTGCAGGTTTTTAAAGAGTCAGGACAGCGGGATCCCTCCAGACATTTGTAACGCATCAGATAGGAATGCATCAATCTCTTCCTCCAAAGTGCCCTGAATTTAACACGGCCAGAGGCAACGCGGGAAAGGAGAGCAGTTAAATGTTCTTTATTTATCTCCCTCGGAATTCTCTCGGTAGGCTGGAGGGGTGAAATTGATATGGATGCGTTCCAGGGTTTTTATTTCGCGCCGTGCTGTGACTTTGCGGTGTCTTGTTTTGTATCCACTTATTTATTTATTATCTGTTTTCCCTGCCGCTTTCATTTGCAGCACCGTTACCAGTTTTGTGTCGCTGTAAAATGAATTTCCATGCATTGCCTTGAACACAAACCCAATAACCGGAATGATATTTCACGGGAATGTGGTGCAATGACACTGTAAATGAAATGTTAATATGAGAATATAGTGTAGGCTCTGGTAGAAGAGGGGAAAAAAACTTGTCTGACAGTCCGTGTGAGTGTGTGAGAGAGAAAGAAAGTCAAGAGTTTTCTGTTGGAGCGTAACAAGCTTTCCCAAACAGTGGCACATGTTTTTTGTGTGTTTTTTTTCTCCTGCTGTGACTGCATCGTCAAGTGCATCTTCCCCTGCTTCTTTGCCTTCCTCCACGCATCGCAAACTTCTGCTGACACCAGCAGAGAAACATCTTCTTCCACCCCTTAACAATTTAAACCACTGGTCCATCACTCTCGTCAAACCTTGTGTTTTGAATTTTTTCCTCACTGCAAGTTGATAGTTGTCCGCTGCATGAGACTTCAGACTGAGCAGCTCAGAGTTCAAGAAAAATAGTGGGTTCAGCTTATTTTACTCAGACCTGGGACAAGTCGACTAGTAGACGGTGTGAATTACTTTCATTAGTTAGATATGTTCCTGATTCAGTGCGAGTTAAACTCTATCATGAGCATTGAATAAATGTTAGAGATTATTTAATATAAGTCTGTAACTCAAAAATGTAAGCTTTAATGAAACCATATTGCTGTTTTAATTCAGTTAAATGTAAGTTTATTTAAATAGAAAATTATTGCAGAGCAGCTTTACTGGAAATTAAGTGTCTACAATATGTTAATTTTTTTGTAGAAACTTAATATATTTAACTTATAGCAAAATTTAATTCAGTTTGTCATTGAGGGTTAGAGTTCTCTGAGGGACTGACCTCTCTTCTCAGGTTTTCAGGCATCTCAGGTCATTTAAGGGTTGGATTCATACTGAATCTTGTGCAATACTTAGTTAGCACAGGATGTCAGTCCCGTGGCAGAAACGGAGACATAATTAGCGTAGCTGGCATTCAAGTAAAAAGGATTTGTTCACCCCCAGCTAACAAATAATAGTGTGCGTTTAATCAGAAATAACTGCAGTACAAATATGAGATGCATTATGTGAATGCTTGGCTAAAAACATGTGTCTTTAATTGAGATTTGAACAAAGAGAGTGTGTCTGAACCCCTAACATTATCAGGAAGGCTGTTCCAGAGTTTAGGGGCAAAATGTGGAAAAGCTATCCCTCCTTTAGCGAACTTTGCTATTCTACTGTATGTACTAAGGATTTTTTAAATGTTATCTCCAGCCTAAACACAGTTTCTTATGGATAATATATTTTCTATGATGATCAATATTGTACTATAAATGCTGTTGTTAGAGTGTTAGAGTAACTTGAACCTGGAACATTCTTTTAAAAACCCCCACCAGTGAACAGCTTGCGTTGCAAATGACAGTGATTTTTGCATCACTCTTCGTTTTTCTCTTACTGTGCGTGTTTCTTTGTGCACACACAGAGGAAACAGACAAGGGATTATCAATCTTCATTTTGTAATTCATGAAGGCCCGCTTGTCAGGTATCCAGCGGTGACTGAAACAACTCATTCTAGCGTGCTGTGGTGGAAACCCGAGGGAACGGCAGCCTCCTGTATCTCTCCTCCACCTTACCGCTGTCAGCTCGACGCTCACCGCTCGGGATTAACCCCTCTGTTCCTCACACAGGTGCGCGGGCTCCAGCGCGGCCACGCTCATTAAGACTGGGGGCAGACTGCCACTGCCTCAACAAACGGGAAAACAAGTGCCGCCAGTCCAGCTCTGCGGAACCACGTCCCCCGATGGAAACCTCTCCATGGTCCTCTCCGCTAGCCCAGGACACTCAAACACTGTTAATTATTCAAGCACTGACGCAAACTCACCTGAGACGCGATCAAAGAAACATTTAGCTTGCACACTTTTGCTTGTTGAACACTTTCTCTCAATATCAGCTTTTCATCATATAATTATGGCATCATAATTTCATAAAATGTTTTTGACCTTTGTCACTTTAGACAGAAGAAACGACATCAGAAAAGATGCTCATGGTGTTGCAAGTTAACCACTAAGCCCCAGCTCAATTATTATATTTAATATTATACCAGAGAATAAATGTACATTATTCATCTCCAGTGGACTTGAAGCAGTTTTAGTCACATCGTCTTTTAAACTTTAGTGAGGACCACTAATGTAATTTGAAAGAACACATTTAATTTCCGCCTTTTCATTTTTGCACTCTTTTAAGGGGGGATGTGGGTGATCAGAAGCAGTTTTAAACTAGTTTACATCATCAAAAGTTCACTTACTGTGGATTTCACCATCAAGGTGGAGAGCAAACTTAATTACCCAGCCAGCGAGGGTGTAGCCGAGGTCCGCTCTTAATAAATCTATCATTAATATTCGGAAGTGCATAAATCTGCAAATTTGAAAATCACTTTGATCGCATCTCACTCTTGCTCTCTCCATTTGCAGTTTCTTCGTGCTTCTTTTTTCCCCTCTTTCCTCTTCTCTCAAACCATTAAAGATTGAAATGTACTTTTTGAGAAGCGGGCCCAAGAAAGAGCGGGTTCGGTTCATTTCAGAGGAGTTAGTTTGTGACCTTTTTGCCTGTGAATAATTCACTCTCTTAAGAAGCTCAGTGGGCCTCCTCCCTGAGCTTTGATTGGGGAAAATGTGCTGATTTGCAAGCAATAGCCGCAGGCACCCACCCCTGAGCAGCCTTTGGGCTTGGGGGGGCCTCGTCCTGCACCCCCATCTCCAATTCCCATCCCGATCAACCGGTCAGCAACCCTAAGGTCCGGCCTGAGAACGCTAACTGCAGTCCTTTTAGGATTAGCATAGAGTGGTGAAACTCTTAAGTGTGGTTGCTTTCAAAACCCCCCAGGAACGTGGGCAGATCTAGGAGCTGATCCTCTGAGAGACGGCCACTGATAGCTCTTCTGCGCTGGTTGAGAACCTCAGGCTGCAATTTGTCGCTTGACCTGCCAAGGGCCTTGAGAAAATCCTCACTGGAGGAGAAGAGCTGGCTTCTGCTCCTGCCGGCTCTAAACCGTGTAGCCAGTGTCATGTTTTTATCCCAGTATTTATGCATGTGGAAAAGTTGACTGCCACAAGCGTTTGAAGAAAACTGGCAGCACACCCACGAGTGTGTTTAGGTGCTGTGTTTGTCTCAGTTTTAGACTGAGGGGTTGCTAAAGGGTACAGGCACTCTTTCATGCTCCATGCCTCTTTTCTTCTGTTCAGGGTTATTATTATGATCTAAAACCTAAAATTTAAGACAAAGATTGTTTTTGAAAACACTTTTGTAGGATTTTAACATCAAAGCATTTCTTAAAACTTTTCCTCACTTATAAAAATCACAGTGCATCTTAGCTGTACAAGCAGCCAAGAAATTGGATTAATACACTGTTTCTGTGCATAAAAAACACAATTACTGTAGTTTTTCTTATATCAGATTTTTGTCTTACAATGTTCTGTTTGTTAAGGTTTAACTATTACTAATTACCAATGTAATTATATTAATTGATAAATATTTTTAGGGTAATTTCTAACTTTGATTTTTTTTAGAAATATAAATAGGTATATAAAAATAAATCCTGCACTATTCTTTTTGTCAAATTCTTCGGCCAGTGCATTAAACTAATACAATTGTTTTCTTTGATTTTTAATAATTTTGAAAATGCAAATATATAAATCAATAAATGTTTGCATGTGTTACCTCTGATGGTTTGCTTGTATCACATGTAAATCCAAACTCTTTCAATGTTCTTTACATCAAAGTTTCTTAACTATTACTAATTACTAATAATTGCTAATATAATTCTGTTAATGATGTAAGTATACTATAGGAATATTATTCTAGTGTGTATTTTAAATTTACCATTTGTGACCCTGGACTACAAAATCAGTCTTAAGTCAGTAGGGTACTTTTGTATCAAAACCTTATTTTTGCATGCAACTTCATTTGGACAACTTTTAAGGCAATTTTTTATTTTTTTAGATTCCAAATTTTCAAATAGTTGTATCTTGGTCAAATAGTCTCTGATCCTAAAAAAAACCCATATAGCTTATTTATTCAGCTTTCAGATTATGTATAAGTCTCAATGTCTAAAAATCAACATTTAATGTTTTGTTAATTTTTTTTCTAGCCATATAAACATATCCTGTGCCATTTTTTATGTCAGATACAGAATAATAAATGAATGCACCAAATCAATAACTAAATCAAGAATGCATTTTCCATAACAAATTGAAATCATACCAAAATACACCAAATCACACAAAAACACATTACATCCATGATGTTTTGAAATGTTTTGAAAAGTAAAATATGGAGTAAGTTTGAGAATGCAAAACAATATTAACATCCATTTGTTGCAGTTTATGGAGTGGCTTGAAACAGCTGCATCACAGTGGCATGACAAAACATGTTTTCTTCTTTCTTTCCACAGCCTCACCCCAAATAACCATCCATCCAAACCACCATAAGTAACTGGACTTCCAGCCAAGGGCATTAGCATGGGAACATCTCATTTCTGACTCCTGATTTAGCAGGCTTTGGAGTTGCATGCACATGATGACTTGCAGATCCGATGGCTTGCGTTAGTTAGAAGGTAAGAGCAAGAACAAATACACACACACACACGAGACGCCTCAGTCAAACAGTCAGGCCTGTTCAAATCTCACCGCTCGAATCTAAATACCACCTGTCCGTCTTTCTTGTGAACATCAGCACTTTTCACATTAAAATTAATTTTTGGTTGGATGTGGCTCCTCCGCTCTGCTTTGTTTGCCTGGAGTCTTTGCATCTTCAGAAAGATGGGAACAGGAGGATAAAAGACACTTTTATAATCAACATTTTGTCCTTAAGCAGTCTTTTTCTTCTCAAACGAGTTTTCATTATTTATAAGTGCTCCGGAGGTGTAACTGGGCTGGGATTTCACGCAAAGGTTTGATAGGAGTTAGATGAAGCTTACAGAATTGATTTGAGGAGCATGGAAATTATTATCTGCTCCGCACATTGCACCGTTAACACATTTCGCCTTGTATCCCAAGAAAAAAGTTGAAATCTCAGCGTGTGGACGCGTGCGTTCAGCTGTGCCTTTGTGTGCGAGTGAGAACACAAGTGTCCACTTGAACACCGTGTGACTTCAAAGATGAAATGAAGTGCTCAGAAACTAGAATTGAGATGAATTTTGTGCTTGAAGAGGTATTCAAATATCAAAGAAATCATCTAATTTGTGTCTCTCATGCATCCGTCCAAGTTTCATTCCCTCTCATCCAGCATCTTCCACAAAGCTTTTTAGCTATTGAAAAGAGGATAAAATCAGGCGTAGTTTTTAAGGAAACTCTATCTAAATGCATACACATTTCTCTTTTTCAATATGATAAATATTTCAGTACTAAGAAAGCAAAGTGAAAAATTGGGATTTAGTGATTCTAGCTTTAAAGTAACTTTTCTTTTTCCATCTCTCTCTATCAGTCCTATGCGTCGTTGGCGGTTTCTTCCAAGAATGTTAATGGCGAATAAAAAATGACAAGAATGACTTAGACATACGTGTCAGGAAAAGAGGTCATCTCGTGGCAGTGGGATGTTAATTCTCCTCTATTAATGAAATTTATCCTCTTCACTGTCTAGTCGCTTCAAAAGCAGGGTCCCTGAAAAAAAAAAAAAAAAAAAAACGTAAGAGGGAGAAATAAAGGGAGAGGGGCTAAAAGAATTTTTTTTTTTTTTTTTTTTGAGGCCACCGGGGGCAGGGCAAAAGGAAGAGACTGACAATCGTCAGGTGATTAAGAGGACTTGGAGGCTAGGTAGACCTACAAAATGAATAACCGTGGACCCAAAACCACGCCATAAGGCTCAATGGTTTGTGATTTGCAAGTTGATAAGACAAGAAGATTAATAATGCTGCATGATAATGGTTGCTGGCGACTCAGCTGGGGAGATGGTAATGATGTGATCCTGCTGTAGGAGCAGTTCAGCATGCCGCAGCGGTGAAGAGACGGCAAAAAAAAAAAAAAAAAACGCCAGGAAAAAAAACCCACTCATCCCAATTGGCCCTCAGGATATGGAGAGTTTGAAAAATGAGAATACAGTTATCATTTTAATTAGATATAAAGTTTTTTTTCATATAATTTTGCTGAAATGAGGACTTCAAAGAATGCATTTTGCAGCGTTCAGCCTACTGTAATTCCTGAGTGACAGTTTTGGTAATTTGTGAGGTGTCCCCCCCCCCATTTGAATCAAACTTTTCCTTCAGGCGATTTAAAGAGGGCGTTATAAATGAAAATCAGGCAGGTGTGTGTGTGCTTCCGGCAAGGATGGGAAAAGCTATAGACACGTTCGATCTGATGTGTATCGTAAAACTTATAGCTAGTCTAAGCAGGGATAGATATGGATTGATTTAGTGATACTTTAGCAATTCAAATGTATTTATATTTTATTTTGATTGTAACTGATCTGCTGCGATCCAAACATTGCTATTGGTTGTTATCTGAATTTTTGGATGGATGTATAAATAAATAAATAAAGCTTTATTTATTTATTTTAACTAATGGTTTTGCTTTAATCCACAGGGACCCAAACATTACTATTATTAACATTATTATAACATTATTTGTTTGTTTGCATCACTGATCACCCTTTAAAGTGCCTGAAAATTCATATCTAGATGCCGTGCAGTGCTGTCTCTTTGACCTTTAACCTTCAGCTTAGCATGATCTCAAAGTGATCATGAACCCAGAATATTGCTGCCGTGTTTGCATTCGACTGCAAGCGCGTCTGTTTTTTGTTGTGTCTCATGACAGCGGTGGTGTCAGGCGACACCGATGTGTTGATAAACCACTTAGTGTCTTCAAGCAAACAAATTAAACGTGAAAAACAAGTCGTAATAAGTTTGTTCACAGGATCTCCGAGTGCCGACATGTGATACGGCATGTGTTGAAACTCCACGTTGGTATGTGTGAAACGAGGGTGAGAGTTTGTTTGTGTGCTAGAGCGTGCTAGAGACTCACGCCGAGCGCATATATCGTCTTAGATACTCTGATACCTCTCACATTTACAAAACAAAGTGCGTGGCTTTTGCCAACAGTGAAGGGTTCATTTAAAACAATTCAAACAAATGAAATCTCATTTTTCCTTTCTTTTTTCACACCATGGCTGACACACAATCCCTCCATTTATATTTTAATTTGAGGCACTCTAGTTAATTATTGCATCTGGGTTGTAATGACGAACTCCACATTTGCATAGGTCACAATTAAACGAATGAATTTTCGGGAAATATTCTACCATTGAAGTGTCAACTTTGCTAGAGGTCACAGTAGCTACGAATGCTCCCCCTATGCCCCGTAATGAGTTAATAACTGCTATTAAACTCTAATTAAAAGGCCAGCGCTGGGTGAGTGAAACAGTTAATAGAGCAATATCTCAGATGTTTCTCTTAATGCATAGCCAAAGCAGAGATTGCCTATTCAAATTAAACCTAGCAGGGTTATTGTCTGCGAGCCGGGCCGCATTCTGACACTTTAATTACGTCGGGGGAGGAAGTTGCATTTTTCACCACGACACTTTGCCTCGGCGTGACTTCGTATTGTTGGCGTCGCAGGAAGTGATACCTTACGTAAGTTATTATACGTGTCAAGCGGGTGTTTAAGAGCGCCAGCCTATAATGGAGCTCTCGCTCAGTGTGTATCTGTGTATCGGGCCGCTGTGTTAACATACTGCGTCGGTCACGCTTGCCGCGGTGGATATTTGTCCTGCGGTGGGATTGACATCTATTTGAGCATGGTGGGCTGTCAGTTTGACACAAAGCGAATGAGGCATATTAGACGCGTGCACGCTTTCCTCCGGTTTACGGCCTTTAAGTGGCACGCTGATGCACTGATAGCTACCAGTAAGCAACGATAAGTGCCGAGAAAAGTGACAGTGTCAATAGTCATAATCTCGACCGTCAGGAAATGATGAAACACACGTAGTGTATCTGCTAAACATGCCCCTCAATATCCACTAATAAAATGAAGAGGAACATTTCTTTGAAGAAGAAGCAAGGGGGAAAAAAAGAAACAATCAATAAGCCATCGGATGATAAATATGAAATTGGCGTGTCGAGTGAATATATTTGCTCCTGCGTAGACGGCCGTCTGATGGGTATGAAGAGGGCTAAGAAGCCTATTTGTATGTAAATGTGGGATTGATTATATTTATTTGTAGGCTCGTGGTGGAGATGCGCTAGAGGGACGGATCGGCTCCCGGCTCTACCTGCAGCGCTGTGTGTTGAGGGGGAAAAAACACAGATACAGCGCTTCAATTAGCCTTTCGTTGTCAAAGCTGTGGTTTAGTGGTTAGCACAGAGGGCGTGCTGAGCTGTAGCGCTCAACTGGGAAATGCAGGTTCGAATCTGGCTATTGTCTATATATAAATAATATAATGACAATACATGATATTGGCCCTTCATTTTAATAGGAAAACTGACATCCTGCAGTTTGATGTGCTATATTCCTTCTAAAACTATTGTAAAAGCATCTTGCTAATTAATATAAGTATGATGAGACGTCTCATTAATTGATACTTTAGTCTGAATTGTAGATGCATTTATAATAACTTGTCACGCTGAAAGATTGTTTAAAATAAACTTGTAAAGCCCAAAAAAGTTCACATTTTTTACAATTGTTAAAGGTCCCACAAGAAGAAACAAATTTAAATCAGAAATTAAGTACATTTTAACAGTTAATTATAAACTAATGGCAATTAAACAAAATTTGTATGTATAAAGACTGAATTGTATATTTCTTTTTATTATTATTTTACAAGCAGCACATGACCTTTATTTATTTCTACATACTGTAACACATCAATGGACACCGTCAGGGTATGTTATGTGTCATCTATATAGACAATAATAATTATTATAATTAAAAATCAATGTTATTGTTAATAATATCATTAATACTTTAGAAAATTGTTATATTATAAATAGTGAATTATTATTATTGTATAATAGCATTTCTGCTGTATACAAAAACAATTATATGTTGGTCAATAGTATGTTATAAGTAGCTGAAATAACCACAAATATCAGAGCATGTCCAAAAATCTCAGCGTCCCAAAAATCACCTCGGCCTCCAGATTAAAGCAAAAAGTACTATTCTGAATTATTATGACAATTTAACAATTTTAAAACTTATTTTAATTTAAATATACAAACACAATTTTTTTTATGAATGCTCAAAAATGTTGTTATGCATAATATTTTAGTGGAAACTACTACTTGTTATTTATTTATTTTTTTCAGGATTATTTTATGAATAGAATGACCACTATTTTTAGATTAGGTATTATTTTCTAATATTATATGTCCATATTGTTATTTTAGATCAATGTGACACATTTTTATACACATTTCATATATATGTATATTTACAGTGTATTTTGGGTATTTATTTATTAAAACTGCATTCAATTGATTAAAATGACTATATATATATTATCTTATTCTTTATTATACAGTACACACACACACACACACACACATATATATATATATATATATATATATAATAAAGAAAGAGATAAAATACTTTTATATTATATTATGTATGTGTTTTTATCCCCTTTCCTCCAGGCCTCAAATAAAGATGCAGAACCACATTAAACCCTTTATAACCCTATGAAGTAAAACAGACCTGGTTTAATTCAAGCAGGGAAGTCTGATGTCAGATCAGTCGGGATGCTTTAAAAGACTGTAAGCCCGACATAAAGCTTTCATTCAGTGCAGCCTCAGTTCCCTTTCTCATCCCTGTCCTTCGCAGTCTCTATTTTCTTTCACAGGAAATAGGACTCTGTTTTGACATATCCAATAACGGCTGGCATATATTCCCTTGAGCAATGGGTCTGTCCGTCTCTATAAAGAAGTGTGATGTACAAGCTGTATGTGCAAAGCCGAGTTCTAAGGTCACTCCCTGCACAGGAAAAGGTTAGCATTTGATTTTTAAAACCATTAGCCAGAATTGATTTGTAAGAATACAGAAGCCCACAGAAAAACACATCTCCTCCTGACTATTTCCTTTCCATTTCTAAGGCATGCTGAGTGATTCAGAGCAGCACAAAAACGAAGAGCAGAAAAAAGCATCGCTGTGGGATGTGCTGCGTCCTTGGGTGTGTATTTTACCTGAGATACACATGAAGTCAGGTTATATTTGCAGCCAAAAGTATTCAAAATGTATTCGAAAGGCACTGAAAGAGAAGGAACAGGAAAGGTTATGCCATTTAAGATGATAAACTCATTCCCAGATTTTTTTTTTTTTTTGAAAAATATTGGATTTATGCACTCGACCCAGCAGTGAGCACCATCCATGGCAATTTGTCTTGATTTATTCAAGACTTAAACAGGGTATAAACAAGGCTGAAGTGTTAGGTTCAACCTGTCCACTCCGAGCCGTCTGCCAGAGCGAGAGAGGCAATATCAGAGCTCCCGAGAGATGTTTGATAGCGCTGGCGGGTTGCTATATTGGTTGATATAGCAAATCCTGAACTCCAGGCTAAAAAAAAGTGGTAAGAACAAAAGTGGCAAACAACACAGCAAAGAGAAAAATAGAGACAGACAGATATTGGCAAAAAAAAAGTTACTTCAAAAACAGTAGAAAACATACTGCATATAGGTAAACAAAAAGCTTGTCTATATTTTAGGTTCAGCAATTGGTTATCAATTCTTCTTCACATTTTAATAACCCTAAGCCTATAATAGTGCATTTAAAACATTTAAATGGTCCTGAAGTACAAACACTTAATGTTTTGTTAAATTCCCAAAAGCATTTCATATACAAAACCAACTACATTTTTTAGGTATATAGCTAACATTCACTACTTTTCCCTTAAGTTAGTAGTTAGTAAAGTAGTTGAAACAGATTTGCGCAAAACTTGATGTTTGATATTTGATAAATGTCGATAAAAAAGTATTACGAAATGAAGCAGTTTTCAGTAACCAACGTTATGCAGCTACAACATAACCAGCACAGTCTCACGAGCAATTCGTACATATTCGTACGAGGTGCCAAATTTGTGCCAATTCGTACTAATCCATACGACCTCACTCGTACGATTTCGTACGATTTGTCTAAAATCACGAGATGGGTAGGTTTAGGGGCGGAGTTATGTTTAGGTCATTCTTACAAATTCATACGAATTGCCATCTCGTTAAATACGTACGACTTAGAATAAATCATATGAATTCGTACGAGTGAGGTCGTACAAATTCGTACGAATTAGCCACCTCGTAAAATATATACGAATTGCCGTGAGATCAGGTTGGCATTTCCTGCTTTTTTAGATGTTTTGTTCAGAATACGAAGACAAACTGAACATGAATCTTATTCTCTGCCCTGACCGGGGCTAACTCATGCATCTTTGGCTTAACTTTGAATCTCCAGGCTGACAGTGGCCCATTTTACAATCCTTCACCAGTTGTCACTATAACACACTGCAACAGACTTGGTCCACTTGGTTTGTACTATAATAAGAGGTGAAACCTTATCCTAAAAGCCAGTAAAAATCAAACCAAACCTCTCATACCAACAATCAATAAGTAAATTGATCAATAATTAAATTTCCCACTGAAGTCTGACTGAACATGAGGGTATTATAACCCCAGCTATAGTTAGACCAACATTTTCATAGTTTGTGTGTTATAAACTCCTCTTTTTTAATAAATCCACCCAATGTGAAGTCAAGATTCATGCTCAGTTATTGAATTTCCAGCCATCTGCTCTGTTTAAGATACTCACAGCGTTTGGCCCTAATGAGTCCAATAGAGAGAGAACCTGTTGAATTATTAATCAGGATGAGCTAGAGATTAAAACAGCCTTCTTAACCACTCGTCTTCAGATTAGTTACTGTAAAAACATATAAGACGGCAGCTCAGCTTGCACTAAACATACAAAAGGCTGCATTTTAAAGCAACTGCAGGTAAGTTCTGATGTCACACTGACTTCTAAGACGAATGGTCAGAAAGTCAGAATCGGATATAATTAAAAAAAAAAATCTGTGTGGTTGTGCACTTCTCACTGCTGTGTGTGTGCTTGGATGGGTTAAACGGAGAGCACTAATACCTAGTATGGCAACCCATACCTGTCCTGTCCTAAATTTTCATTTATTTATTAAAAACAACATGGAACGTACGCTTTATGTAATGTGTCGTTTCAAGCACTTTTTCCTTGGCACCATCTAATTAACTGCAAATGTACTTCCTGTATTGCACATGTTGGCGTCAGACCGGGTTCGAAGCAAACAGAAAGTGGAAACAGTAGTTTTGGGCTAAAGGGCAGATTTGTGTTGCCCTGATTTTCTAATTGAGATGAAATTATTCATTGAACGTTTGAAAATTACACCGCCCACTGTTCCCGCACAAACGCCTGAACTACCTAGGGCTTACAGAATTTAACATGTAAATTGCAGAAGAACATAGAAATCTCGCTCCAAGTCCCAGAAGATCGAGATTAAAATCGAACACACGGCAGCGGTTTCCTTTCCTCTCTGACATTGTTGTGTTGAAAAACTCTTCTGAAATGAGATGTAGGCAAGGTGAAGATGAGCCCTATAATGAGATTTTGAGAGGGAGAAAAAGCCGTCCGTCTTTATCTGTTTAACAGATTAACTAAGGATATTCACACACTTCAGATGTCTTTTCTCCTGAAAGTCTGTGAGAATTACTCAGTGTTATACACTTCAGTTGTTGCTTTACGAGAATGAGAAGATAAACAATGTCAAACTTACACACGATGTTGATTACAGATGGATCCAGCTGCATGATGATAATAATAATACTTATGCAGTTTTTTACTGTCGTTTTTTTTGCCTTAATTGTAGATTTCATGAGTCATGGTTGTGATCAAAGCATGTTAGCTGATAAATTGTCTAAAATTGTGCCTAAATGCTTTAAAAAATCTGTTAATTACATATATATTTATATATATATATAATTAAAATATTTTATAAAAATCATTTAATTTTATATATATATATACTACATACTAATAATTATACTTCACTGCAAAATCAAATGTAAAACTTTATATTACAGTAAAGTAAATTGCATTACACACTGAGATATGTTATAATAAAAGTGAGTTATTGTTCACTCAGAAATAAAATATACATATTTTTCAATCATTATTATTCTATCATTATTTTTTTGCAGTACAACTAAGTACAACTAAGCACTTTTTTGTATTATTATAAAATCATCAGTTATTTCTAATATTTCACAACTCAAATAACACATCTTTATCTGCATCCCAGGCATGCTATTGAACGGAAATTGTGAGGTTTGACCTTTAATTGTTCTTTCTGAAGGGGTTGAAGCAGATAAAGACGTTTCTCAAAGATAAGACCCTCGGTGCAAACACCTCGACGTCGCTGCGAGTTCTTTTCAAGCAAATCAGATGCAGCGATATGCATTTTTTATGGTCACAAGGATGTCATACAGACCTACTGTACGCCTCGCGCTCACAGCCTGAAACACGATGTTATCATAAGCTCACAGGAAGGACAGTACAAGCAGTCAGAAGACCCAACCAAAGTCTCGGCTTAATGCCACCACGGCACGTCCCGCGGGAGAGAGATGGAGAGGAGCATTAAACCTTATCAAGTTTCCTCATGTAAATATTTCAGAGCCTTTGCCTTTTATTCCACTCGGATGCTCGCACCAGTCTAAAAGTGAAATGCTAAATTTTAATATTGATCAATTTTTAATGGTTGATAAATTATAGGCTGCTAGAGTGGCAGGGTAAAGTAATTGTTAATAGATCAGTGGTATTTGCAGCAGAGGATGGGGATAAAGCATCCGACTGCTGTAAAGATGACACGCTTAAATAATGCAGGGGAGTCTGAGCCGTCAAATAATTGACCTAAAATATGTCGCCGGGCTGAATCTGCTGAAGCGTGAGAGTGGATCTCTTCACGTTAGCCGTGCTTGCTCACTGTCCTATTAACTTTAATGCTCTTTTTTTCTGATGTCTCAAACATGGGCTAAAGCTCACTTAATACATTCTCAAATTGACTCAATCTGTGTATTACCAAATAATTCTGTCTGCGTTCAACTTCCATTAGAGCTCAACACAGTTGCGCTGAATTTTGAATGAACTCTGAAGCAGAAGCAGACGTGTGACACTGAACGGAGCCCGTTTCCCAATAACCACTACATCCCTGAGGTTTTGATTTTATCTATCAGCAGAAAATGGATTTGGGAGACTTTTCATGTTTTCCCGGCAATAATAATAAATCATTTGTTAGGTTGATCATGAAGCTGAAATTAAAATTAATACATTGGACAGAAAGATAAAGTTGGTGAAAAGAATTATCTTGGGATGAGAATATGCTTAAGACGCATTTGGAAAAGTAAGCATTCACCCCTAGCAAGCACATAGTAGAAGATGGCTCTTTTAGTATTTTATTTATTGATTTATTTAAAGTACTTCCCACCAAACATTTATCATTAATATTATGAAATATTAGCTTACACTTTATTTAAAGGTTTCCTTCGGCGTAATGATACATTTGAGTACTGATTAATATTATTTAATATAAATTGTAACTATATGTACTTTAATATCACGGTACGTATTAGTTACTTTCAAAATCATTAATTTTATGCATTAATTATTTATTTAAGTTCATGTGAAGTGTAACAAGGACACCTTAAAGTAAAGTGTTACCAAATATTATTAAAAAATTCAGCTACTCTTTCGTATTTGAATAAACGTTAAAATGTAATTTATTGCTCAGATGCAAAATTAATTTTTAGCATAATTACTAAATCTTCAGGGTCACATGATCTTTCAGAAATCATTCTAATATGCTGATTTGCCGGTCAAGAAACATTTATTATTACTAATAATGTTGAAAACAGATCATAATATTTTTATTCAAATCTAATAAGAACAGTTGTTTAAAATAGTAAAAGTAACATTTAACATTTTTAACATTGATTATTTTCATTTCTTAATTTATTTAATGATTTATTTTTTGCTGTCACTTTTTTATAAGTTTTTATATATATATATATATATATAATTTCCTATTGATTTCAGACACCTTAAGACTTTTAATGCAATCTCAGGTAATGCAACAGAAAACAATATTCCATGCAAATCCGATCCAAAGCAAATTACACAAAAACACAGCTATTCTTTTGCCACTGCCAATTACTTTACAAAATGACAATTGAACTTAGTTAGCATTAGTGTTTACAAATAAAACACACATCTCAACACAACGTGGAGCACTGGAGGAGAATAAGAATGAAATGTCGGGGTTATGTGGTGGTGAAGATGAGTTCAGCTGCTAGCAGGGGGCTGTGTAAAGGGGGTGCTGGGCTGGTTTAATGGTAGCTGTGTCCCCATGACCTCTGTGTCCACATTCATAAATTTTTCAGTGCATGAAATAGTCAGGCCACCCTGCTTAATGATGTCTGTTTTAGTGAGCATGGCAAGTCTCTCTCTCTTTCTCTCTGTTTTTCTTTCTTTCTTCCACAGATTGTTTTAGTGTGGAGTGATGGAACCAGTGCAATTCTTTTCTTGAAAGAAGTAAATATAAGATGTGCGGGGACTAGTGTTATGTTATAAGTAACCATAAGGTTTCTAACCATGATTATATCCATTCTGCAGGTGAATCGATGCAAGATATGCAAAAAAAAGAGAGAAAGAAATCCTGTAGATTGCATTTGGACCTGCTCATTAGTGACAGAGAGACATGCAAATACAGAAAGAGAGAGGGAATGATGAATAATCGGAGGCGCTCATATTTGTGTGTAATGAATTACAGAGCTCACACCCTAACCTGCCTAACATTTTACAGAGGTTGCACTTCTCTCCACAGCAACCAATTATATCATCATCCTGGCATTTACCTGGACGTGATGATTCACAGCCTCGTCCCTGCTCTGGCATAATTCACCGGCAGCCAACGGTCGGCCTAAAATAAAATATTCATTATTGGCTAACTTCTGTCTAGTAATTAAGACTTCTCTCGCTGTTGTCCTTTAAATTCTGAGCAGCTGTCTCTATTAAGCACAGGGGAGTATGGGATAGCTGATTATTCTTCCATCAGCAATGCCTGGCCTGGATTCATTTGGACCCGAGCTCTATTTTAAGACCTCCTGTTTGTCACTACAAATGCCATGTAATTTGTTACATGAAGAAATATGATGAATTTGGTTTTTGTATTGCATGTTAATAATCGCCTAACGTACTATAAAATGACAGAAAAAAAAGAGTGTGAGGTTACTGAGGGGACACTTGAGTTTTCTCAGAAGTACTTTAAATGAGACTTAGTCTGAACAACCTTCTTTTTTTCAATTGTTTCCTGTTACTACTACACTTCTTCCAAACAAATCCTACATGCAGACAATTTTGTACAAATCACAGTATATATTAACTAATTTAAACAATTTAAAAGTTTGGACTCTTAATATATTTTTAGTCTGTTATGCTTCCCAAGAATGCATTTACTTGATCAAAAATACAGAAAAATCCGTAAAAATGTGAAATATTATTACAATTTAAAATAGCAGTGTTATATTTAGTTATCATTTAAAATTAAATTTATTCTTGCAATGGAAAGCTGATTTATTTTTCATCCAATTTTCAGAGTCATATGACCCTTCAGAAATTATTATAATACGTTGTTTTGCTATTCAACTAACTTTATTATTATCAATGTTGAAAACGGTTGTGCTGCTTAATATTTTTTGGTAACTGATGAGTTTGGACATTTCTAGGGTGTTCTGGACGCTTTCTTGCTGGAAACAGTAAGGCCGATTTAACTTTTAACAATTTGCATAACTTTTTGGGCTGAAATTACTCCAAAAGTCTAAGCTTATACAATAAAAAAGCTTATAATAAGACATCCTGTCATACAGAAGCACAAACACGAACATACAACATCTAAGAAATCACATCAGTCTTATTCAATCCACTAAAGCATCTGGGACTAGCATAACTGGAGAAGAAAATCATCTCGTGAGGAGAAAAAAAGCAGACAGGCGAAAGTTGGAGAGCAGAGAGGCGTGCACTGCATGGATCCTGCAGGTCTTGAGATGTAACAAAGAGGTTTGTGAGTTCCTGTGAAGGAAATAATGGGTCTAGCTGGAGACAGCAGCGCAGCAGTAACGACTTCACACTCCAGTCTGTTCAAGACGAGAATGACAAATAACTCTCTAATAAATGCTGACCCACATAACATCATTTGGTGACAGGAAAGGCTGCTTTCTGCCGGCACGGCCGACACCTCGTCTTCTTTCTGGGTCACGCGGTCCACACATACATGCGCAAACGCACATACACACACTCGTGCACGCACAGGCAAACTAAGGTTAGCTCCCGGGCATCAATAACGCATGTAATTTCCACCATGACGGGATGAAACTAATTTTTACCACCCACTACAAAACAAGTCACGTGATAAGAAGTACTTGACTTGTGTTTTTACTGTAGCAAATAAACAGTAAAAAGTGGTAAGAAGTAGTTCCAAAGGAGCATTTTCTAATTGATATCCTTTGGATTATTCTATATGTCGGAATGAAGTTTACTTGCAAAAAAATTTTTTTTACATGTTCTAAAATCAAAAATCATGTTTTTTTAAAATAAATAAATAAATGTAATATTATAAAATATTTACCAAATATATATATATATTGTACATATACAAACATGCACGCACACATTATATATATATATATATATATATATATACTGTAACATTTGTTTATATGTTTACACAATTGTCTGATAAAACAATTTTTGCATGCATAAAGTTCTCCACAGCGGTCTGCAATTGCATATTGATGTGCATCACAAGTGTGGATTTACTGCATGTTTTTAATGCATTGCATCTAATACTTTTCTGATCTAATGCATCTAATATTTTATCTAATATGTTACAAGAAACATTTTTATAAATGACCTGACAAAACATTCAAAAGCTCCTATTTGATTCCAGCGATGTGATGTATGAACAAAGTGGAATGACAGGCGATATAAATGACAACGCAAACACTCTTGGCACCGACTGCGTGTCAGAGCAGTCGTACAACAATGTACGTAATGACTGTAGGCTACAGCGCGCAGATGCATCGGTGGCGACCCGGGGTGCGACTGTACTGGCAGCTGCCTGGCAACCGCCGGGGCCCCCACATGAGGGAGAGGGGCCGAGCTCATTATGAAGGATGGCTCCTGCGCACACAGGCCGGGGGGAGGCACTTTAAAACATATACCATATGCAGTCAGGATAGAACTCATTTATCAGGGTGGAAATACTATTTTTTGCACCTCAGGTCCCTCCTCTCCACTCGCTCACCCCCTCCTCTACCTCTCGCCTTCTCACCGGGAGATTTGACAGGTTTCAAGAGGCAAAAATTTCATCTTAAGTGCCGAGTGGCCCCTTTGAGTGCTCCATCTCTCGACAGTGGTCGACTCCTCATCGGGAAGATCGTAGCGCACCTCCATGTAAATTAAGGTTCACCTGAAGAATGGGAAAGTGAACAGAGAGAGCGTCCCTGCTCTAATGAGGTCTCGCAACCAGGGATCAGGCCTCTGTTCCAAACACGAGGAGGGGAAAACACTCATGAAACAGTATCATTTGCAAGCGAAATGCTTCCGAAAATCTGGCTATTTGTTTTGCCACGTCAGAAATAATGCGCTTCGAAAATCAGCAACAGGCGCATGGACCCAGTTGGGTCATCTGTTATTCCTAATGGTCTAATTGTTCTCCTGGCAGACATAAAAAATTAGAGCCACTTTATGTCATTTACCAAAATTCCTAATTAATTCAAAAGTATTACACAGAGGCGAGGCTGTAGAGGAGCGTTTGGCGGGGAAAGATGGCGTCTGAAAAATGTCCTGCTCCCCTCGTGCTCCATTTGTCTGGAGCACGGGGTGACGGTGGCTTTATCCTAAGCAGCGGGAGCTTTAATCAGGGTAAGTGGCAGGCAGAGTTTCTCCACAGGATGAAGGCCTCCAATATATCATGCCACTCTGCCCGGTGGTAACAGCATCACGCCGACACCAGCATACGCCGATTGTGCCGAGGGACAAAGGCCTGTTGGAATGAAACCCAACCGATTTCTGCATCTCCCTGAAAAAAGTCGTAAAATTATATACCTGAACAGTGACTTTTCTACACCAAAAGTGTATCTCCAAACATTATTTAAAATTATGTTTAAGAAAAATAACTGTTATTTTCGTGTTTGTTTTGAGTGCATTACAAATACAACTTTTACTCTTTTAAAAATGTATTATCAAAAGTGTAAATTAATTTTTACTAAGATTAAGGAAATGCTGTATGTTATAAATAACAAATCTACATTTTTAAGTACATTTACGAGACATTTACTTATTAGTTACACTCTAAAAAAATCCTGGGTTAAATATGGACAGAAGCAGCAGTTGGGTTAAATGTTTAATTTAACCTTCTGGGTAGTGAGCCAGACACTGGGACAAAAAAAAACCCAGTCGCTGGTCCTGTCCATTACCCATAGCATTTTTTAGAGTGGAAATATTACTGGTTTAATTCAATCTGCTACTTTCCAATATTTATTTATTTATTTATTTTTGAACATTTAAACAAGCTTGATAGAACATTCAACCAATGAAATGACTTTGGAGGCGGCACTATTAATTTGTCTGACCAATAGAAGGGTGTTTCGGAAACCTGTTATGCACTTTTTGCAGTTTTCGAAATGCTAGTAGCGCAGAAATTGTGTCTGAATGCCAAAGCATTACATAAACTATCAAACCAACAAGGATCAGTTTTAAAGACAACACAAACAAATATTTAAAAAAAAATGTAGACATATAGTGTTAAAAGTACCGTAAGAAACCTTTCTGTCTGTCAAACACAAATATTAATTTATACTGTAAAAATTCAAAGGTTAATATAAAACAAAGATAATCGGGAAAAATACTACATCAGTCTACCTAAATGTTAGTTTTAATTGAATGCATTAATTGCAAACATATGCTTGCAACTCAAATTTAATTAAAAAATTGGTATATTTTCTTTTAGTCAGCTGCAAATATGGTTAATTACCATTAAAATGATCTTTGTATTCCTTCTAGACCAGGAATTCTGGGCCTGATACATGTTTTGGCCATATAACATGGTAATTAGCATATCTGTATGATAGATAAGTGATTACAAGTACAATTATATATTAAAGCAATTGATTGCAAGCATATTATGCGAAAAATAAGAACAGCGTCCCTTAAGTAATATTTCTCCTTTTTTATATATTGCATTGCCTAGAGTTGGTGTTATTTTGATTTCAATAAAGTATAAATTTATTAGAACTGTGTGGTACTGTGAAATTAGTCAAAACAGGGCTGCAATGTGATGGTTCAGTACCGCTAACCCATTGGTCTCAATTGCTGGAGGGCCACAGTTGTGCACAGTTTTGCTCCAAACCTTATCAAACACAGCAGGGGCCTGTACCATGATGGTGACTGAAGAAACTTCAGTTTCAGGGTTACAGGATTAGTTTGAGTTAGAGTTAACAAAAAACCAAACCACTCCTGTCTGGGTGAGCACACAACACAAGCAATACAAGGTACCAATCAGAACACTTTTACAAAGGTGGCACAAGACATGGGTACATGATGGGCAAGGGACACATGGGAAATGGAGTCCAGAAACCAATGGAAAGAGTCCTGGGTGGAGTGCCCTCTAAAGGAGCTGGCGATTGTGACACTTGGTTTGTTGGTACCATGAAGCTAGTCCTCAACTTTATCCGTCAACTCAGGCTTAATCCTGTAACAAGCAGCCAATCGCATGCTTTGAAACTGTGATTCACTTCCCATGACAGTCACCACCAAAGATTAAACAGTATGAATAAGAATTGAAACACAAAAAGATAAAACGTCATACTGGTGACCTTTTTTATGCTGCTAAGATTTTAATGAGTTTCAATTTCAAATGTCAGTGTTCTCTCCTACTGTCTTCTCAATTGCTGAAAATTGTGAAATTAATTTTGTTGGGTTTAGTATAATGCCAACTTTATACTCAAAAACATCTACAGAGGATGCATTACATGTGTATTACCTTATTCAAGTTGAAATGAGTGACCATTTCAGAAGGTTCACACACAAGCCTTGGATGCAATAACTTTTACATTGAATGTCTTTTAACAAAAAAAGAGTATTTGTCCGAAAACACGTATTGAGTAGAAGTTACATGACATAGGCTATATCTCTGGTTCACCCTAAACAAAGATAAAACCTTACAGTAATCTCACAAAATCATGTATTTCCAATGGATTCATAGACCCATAAAACATGGGGTTATACACCAAGATCACTCGGATAGCTCACATAATGAAAGATTTAGGATATTTTAAGGGCTTCCTGCCCATCCTGTAAACCATCTTGAAAATTACACCTATCTATTGGTCAAACTTTGGTAAACTTTTAGTATTCTTAGTATCTAATACTACAAAAAACAGCTGAGAAGGGTTAGGGTTAGGTGTATTTTAGTATTAGTACATCTACTAAAAATAACATGGAACCAGTTGGTTGCAAACACTTTCAGAAACAAGCTTCAGCATATTTTGTTAGCAAATTCCACATGCTTTTATATTTTATTATTTAACACAATGACATTCAGATGTTTTTAAGTGGATCTTAATTGTCCCGATATATTTTAGGGCCAACATTTCAATTGTCAAGTCTCCCAGCACTCCTCCAAAATTGTATCTGAACCACTTTGCCAAGCATCTGAGTACTAATTTATTTCTGAAAGTGGCTCCTTTATGGACAAGTAATGGTTACATTTTTCTCTGTCCTTCCTGTAGTGCCTCAAGGCAGTTCCTCTCTCTCCGTCTGCCTTGCTTCTCTCATCCAACGACCTCAACCCCGGCACCTCCGTTACATAACACGCACGGCGTAAGAACGAGGCAGGACCGCAGACAAACTCCTTTTTTTAAAAAGGCGCTCCCCACCTTGGCCTCGTTCGCTTTCTTGCTGTTTACAGTTCCCGAATAGGAGGAGGTGGAAAATAGACTGTGCGACCGCGCGCCAACAATGCGGCGATGTTAAAGGCCACTCTCCTGGAAACACACCTCCATCCCGGATTCAAAAAATGTATTTAATGCAATTAATAATTGAAGACGTGAGAGCACATGCTTGTCAAGATGATAGATGCATGCTCCGCCAACAATGCAGGGCTCTGCGGGAGCTACAGGACTCTACGCGCTGACCTTGAGTGGCGGCGTACAGGAGCCAGGCCTTCTCTCTGCCTGCGAACGGGCCCCTCATCAGTAACTGCCCTTATCCCAATTAGAGAACTGTAAAAACATTCAAATTAATGCAGCCTTAACTCCAGGAGCAGGCCCCACTCTCTTAATTAGGGAATAATTATTCACATTTTGATTTCTAGGGGAGTGATCACACAGAAATTATTTCAGGCGCAGCAACAATGGCCTGGCACGGAAAAACTCCACTCCAAAAAACTGCATTAGCATAAGGAAGCGATTAACACTTAATTACAGTGGAAGCAGCATCACTATGAATGTTTGATAGCTGCTGTCAATCACCACAGGGCACTGGACTACAGCTAAGAAGCTGAGGAAGACGTCTCCGATCGACTTTAAACAGGGACGCTGTGAGGCCAGGTCCGCGCAGCAAACGGTATTTCTTTCTTCAAACTTTGAAAAACTGGAAAAAGAACTGAAACAGAAATGTGAAACAAAATAATAAAAGTGTATGTTGGCCTAATGTGCTTCCATGTCTTTCTGCAGACATTATGCTACAAATGCTGTCAATTGGGCTTCACTTACTAGCTATTCAACCCAGAATGTTCTTTCAGCGTTGTGCCTAAAGCACATGTGTTTTCTTCGTTCCTCCTGTAACCCCTAACCTCAAGAGTTTCTACTGTACAGGCCATTTAAAGGACGATTTAGTGAGAGGGCCATATCCTCTGTATTTGAAGGGGCTCTCAAGGAAATGACCCCTACCGAGGCGTGCACACACGTACGCTCACACATGCTCAGTTATCTCGCCAGCAGCTGGGCTTTGAACTTCTGACCCCTCCACTTTCAGGGTCAACAAATTAGCGCTCTGGTGCATTGACCCTCTGGAACGCAAGCGCTTTTCTTCTGCTGCCCGAATGTTGATACAAGCATAGAGCTTTAATAAGGCGATGTCATCCGGCTGGAGAGAAACGTGTCATTTTATCGGAGGTGAGCTAATACAGAAACAATATTGACATTTTACGGCAAATCAAAATAAGTGCGGCTCACGGAACAGTCAGAATTCATGGGAATGAGGTACATCCTTGTAAACCGCCTAGAGACATTCCTGCCTGTAAGGTAAGCGAGAGCTGCTGAGAGACACAGGGACACACTTTCTGTCCAGTGGAAATTTAAATCCACATCAGAGATTTTGGGGCTCACCGTCTGATGGAATAACACTTCACCATTGCACTGTTTCCTCTGGTCCTGCTGCTGCAGAGGACATCAGCCAAGCTCTGGACGCATTGAAGAGGTTTCTGTGCATAAAAAGCTTTTCAGAAAGGTTAAAGGAGCTTTCGGCCTTTCTCTCAATTGGTTATTAGCCACAGTTGCTGCCCTAAGGAAAGGAAAATAATTAGTAATCTTTATAATAGCTGGAAAGAACGGTCAATAATAAGCTGAAGTAAGTCATCATCCACTTTTACTGTATGACAACCAAATACACACACACACAGAAAATACATTTCCTTACTTTCCTTAAGACAAATATGATTGTTCATTTTGTTTATTTAAATGAACTTATGCTTCCCAAAGCTATTATTCAATTATTCAATTAAAAAAACAGTTAAATTTAGTGAAATTAAATAATAAAATAAAATAATAAAAATAAAATAATAAAAAAAACCTAGTTTGATCTACTCTAAACTAACTGACATTATATATATATATATATATATAATTTTTTTTTATGTCATTTGTTTTTGTGCAGCAAAGCTGTATAAAATATTTTTCTCAATAAAATATTTTTTACAATGCATTAGTTAAAAGACATTCTACTTTTATATATAAAAAAGTTCTTTTAAAATAAGTTTCAATTATGTAATAATAATTTGTAAATGTAATAACTTTCAATACAGCAGATTTTACTGAATTTCTTATAAAATTTTAATAAAGTACATTACAAAATTCATATTTAAATCTTAAATATTCAATTTTTTTTTACTGCTACGATGTATTTTTGTTGAGTGAACACCAAATTTGTGATGCAGGTACGGTTACATTGTTACAATGTTGAGACAAGTTTAACTTTATGCAAATGAGCAGGATGGACCATAAATGAACTACTCATTTCTCTGTATGTGTGAACGCTCCATTATTCAGAATGAATCGTCATTCGGTTAATCGTGTCAAAAACACAAAGCACAGAAAGCCTCATTTCTGAACAGTGGAAAATGAAAAGCTCATCCATGTAAATTAGGACGACATTTATAATTAATAACTGTAGAATTGATCCATTCACAGACATAATGGTGAATATGGCAGAATGGGTTATTTGATTACTCTGTGACATTTTTATTCCATATTATTATTTATTTAGATGAACTCCTAAGACAGACCGCATTAACCGCCTTACAGTAATTCACTCTGTATTCGGAGAGGATTTTTTATAAATCCTTCTAAAAGAGCTTATTAGAAAATGATTAAACGTATATCCATACACGCCGTACAGTCCATTGCAGAGAAATGTGCCACTTTGTCAAAAAATTACAATCAGGGCCATGAATATGGCATATCAGGGCAGATAAATTGCCTCACGCTTCCCTCTAATAAGGGAACAGGACGGTGCGAAATGTAAAAATCAATTAATGCACTTGGTCTGGCCATAAATTAGGGGAGCACTATTGTCAGATGTCTTTATCATAGAAACCACAAGGGGCGAAAATTGCTCTTTAAATTAAGCCTGTACTTCTGTCACCTTTTTGCATCAGGGCTACAGACGGAGCCCACAGAGGCCAGAGTCCCGGCTATTTTCATCGTCTAAAGCTCACCTAGTTAAACGACCGAGGCACGTTTGCCATAATAAAAGACGTGTGGATTTTATTTTACCAACGGCCCACTGCCTGGTCTACTTGTTCTGTTATGTAAATCAAAATAAATCATCCCGTCTCTGAGGTGTTCAACTAATTAATCCTCCGAGGCCGCGATGTTGCAGATTTTTATTATTCTGGAGTGCAGAGGTGGGACTGCAGGTAATAATGCCTTTCACTATGGTATGGGTAGCTTTTCCTCGTCCTTGGCAAATACCATCTTATTGTTTGCAAAAACTCCCCAAACTTTAATTTTAGGCATTGTAAAATAATCAGTATCCGATCAAAGAGTCTGCAAACATTAGTCTTTGGACAACGTGCCACCCGAGCCTAAGGCCGAATCACCAAAGCCAACATCACAGACCCCTGGTGTGACTGCCTGAAAGATAAGGAGGAGAATTTATTACAGAGCATCATACCAAAGGTGCATTTTGCTGTCTAATGGAGACTCATTCAGGAGAATCTCACAGCAGCAGAGCAGGTCATGTGACCGGTCTCTCAGCGCATAATAAAACCTAGCATTTGTAGGGTACCTACACTCTTAGAAATAAAGGTACAAAAGCTGCCACTTTTAAAAAATTACACTTTTGTGCCTATTAGGTTCCTGTTAGGTATTAAAATGAACCAATTATCTACCAGTGACAGCTTTTGTACCTTTATTTTTAGGAAACACTTTTTAAAATATCTAATATTTAGAATTGTTTTTAAGTGGTATTAGCATATTAGAACGATTTCTGAAGGATCACGAGACACTAAGTAACTAGGACACAAAGTAAAGATGTTGAAAATTTGTTTTTAGAAATTATAAAAAATATATCACAATATTAAGGTGTTTACTTTATTTTTTACCCAAAATATGTAGCCTTGATGAGCAAAAGAGAATTCTTAAAGAAACAAAAAATATGTGTACATTTATGTTAATTTTTCCAAACCAATAATTTTAACCAGTAGTATAAAAAATTTACATACAACATAGTATGAACTACTGAATTAAAACTATTAGATTATAGCTTCGACTAGCTAGTAGTGAATTGTAATAAATTGTTGCCTGGGACAAAAAAAATTTCATTACATAAAAGTATTTGGGGAAAAAAGTCAATCGATAAATCAGAATAGGATATTCCAGACAAATATGAATGATTGAATGAATAACTGCAAGAGGACAAATAAGTTGAATTACACACATTTATATGCAGACAGCTGACATTAAATATTTTTGGAAAGTATTCAGTGAGATGAAAACTAAAGGCATAAAAGCTAATTATTTTATACTCTGCATGAAGCTTTTATGAACTTATACAAACTTTCTCTAAGATGAACCTAAAAGGTTTCAAATGATGTATTCCTAAAAAGCACTAAAACAATCATTAATGGAATTATTTAAGAACCAGGATCATTAAATTCCTTATGATTTGGATTCCTAATTAAAACTACGTTTATTATGTTTTATTTTTAAATAACTGTTTGTGAAGCCTTTAAACTTCCAATGACATCCAGCTTTAATTCCCCAGACGCTTGCTTCATTTTGCATCACACTGCTTTTGCTTTCAAGTTCCCATTCCTGAAGTCAAAGTATCATTGCGTCAAAAAAAATGGCGCGGATGAAATAAAAAGTACAGAAATAAATATTAAACAGATAAACGCCTACAGCACGCTGATTTAAACATGTAAGCATGTTAAAACAGTGTGAGAGAAACCTTCAGAGTGTCACATTCTCATCGCACCTTCAGCCACTTCCTGCCCCGTTCTCCTCCTAGAAGTGTGACGCCCTACGAAGACACACAAACAAAGAGAGTGGAAAAGAAAAAAAAAATCTGCATAAGTGAGATGGTGAGCGACAGGACGGGTCAGCCTCTGTCTGCTTAATGACAGAACCCCTCACACGCTCCGGATTGTTTAAATACGACTCGCCAGTTTCAACAATCATCATATCTCTCACTTTCACCCTTCATACCCAGCAGCCAGCGAGCTGACACATAATTACACACTTGCTGATAGTAGAGCCGTGCCGATAATTAAAACTGCCACTGGAGGATTACTACCGCTAGTCTACAGCTGCGATGCTGTCAAGAGGTGGAAGTCGCAGTCTTGCTATTTCAGCGTAGTTTTAGCGTTATATTAGCTCTTGCATCGTATGTCGCCGTCTGGCTTCCGCTCGGGTCGGTAATGGAAAGGTCTCAGCCGTGTGTTTGCGGTGTCTCGCACAAAGGAGGAAAATCTATTAACAATTCTGCAAGTGATACGCAAACGTCGTCACAGCGGAGGGGTTGCACAACACCGGCCGTATGTCCGCCGATCAATCCCGTGCTATTACCTCAACACTCACAGATCTGATTTGGCAAGGTGTTGCTTTCCAAAAGGCGATTTTAGCACCATTAGAGCCCGGGCCACACACGTATAACTGGAACAAAAGAGGCGAACGGGGTGCATATGCACACACCTTTTAAACACCGGCTACCACCTGCATCAGCACCATCTGCTCCATGTCAGAGAGGGCCTCATAATAATGCCATATATAAATATACCGCAGGTGAAATTTATATCAGGCGTGTGAAGCAGGCCCTGGCTCTGCCTCGTAACTGGAAACACAAAGAAAATGCGCTAGAGAAGTGTGCAAGGTTGTGCTGTATAGTGTGACTTTGTTAGGGAAGACTGAGGGGATTCACAAAAAAAGCACAGCCTTAAGATAAAGCCTTATTGCATTTGGACAAAGTTAGAGACATCTTAAACTATCATCTAGTGTCATTATTATTATTTTTTTTTACATGAATGCTAGAATTGACTGCAGCTGTTAAGCTTAAACATACAGCCCTGTTATCCTTTAATAATAATAAAAAAATCTATATATTTTAATAAAAATACATTAATCAGTAATTGTTGAAATTAAACCAGTATTTGATTTCTAACATGCAATCTATTTATTTATGGATTTTCTAAATATAATCTGATGATTATTTAATGTTTATTGCTGGAAAATGAACAAAAAGCACAAGTGAAGTATATTTAGACAAGTATAAGGTAAAAATCTAAAAAATAAAAATGTAATTATACAGTTTTAATATACCAGTTCCAATATAAAAAAAATAAATAAATACACATTAAATAATTAAAAGTGACGTTTAAAGCATTACAAAATAATTCTATTTTTAATAAACACTGTTCTTTTCAAGTTATTATTCATCAACCAAAACAAAAGTATTATGGTTTCCACAAAAATATGACGCAGCAGAACTGTTTTAAACATTGATGATAATAACAAAAATTAGCATATCAGAATGATTTCTGGGGGATCAGGCTGATCACAGGAATAAATTACATTTTAAAATATATGTAAAAATGTTTTATTTTTTAATACAATAGTTTTTTAAAATATTATTATTATTATTTCTTTTTCTACTGAATTTTTACATCGGATAAATTCAGCCTCTTACCAACCTCAAAGTACATTGGCCTATTGTGGTTGCCTGTACAATTAATTCGAAGGTTAAAGACCTACTACCACTGAACATTTTTATTTTTCTGACTCTACTTTGAGTCAAATGAAACTAAGGCAGTTTATCTGTGGTCTGTGATATAGCGAACATAAATGTTGTGTATTTCAGCATGGCTAGAATGAGCTACACAGCTACAATCATCATCAAGGAAACATCATTTTTATAATTTAGGTTATAAATTTGAAATTACCACACACTACAGGCATTTTCCCCACCCTTACTCTCTCCGACTGCATCCAATATCGCAAAAGAGAGAAAGAAAGATCTCTTCAGTCTTGTAACAGAATGGAACAAGCAGCCAACTGTGCGAGTGTAATATCTTGTTTTATCCAAGTCTTTGTTCTGATTTCATAATTGCCTCCCGCAGTAAGGGCCTCCCTGGGGAACGGCTGATCGATAAAACGACAACCAAAGAAGTATTACAGAAAGTACCTTCATGTTTTATCAAAATCCTCACTCCAACATAATAGGAAAAAATTGACTGTGAACACAAATAGCCACCCGGAAAGATGCGCCTTCAAAATTCGCTTCGTCCCGCTTTCGGCACCCTCAAGCCGTCAAGAAACAATTAAATGCAAATCAATTATTGCGAGGATATAAAAGGGCTTCGCTGCGTGGGGCTTATTTTATCTACGGTACGACATGAAAACCCAAACAGAAGAGAACACAGGCGGATCGCGAACAGGACGGGGTGCCGTTTTAACACGCTACTGATCTCGCTGTGTTTACGCCCGTTGGGTGAAGGCGGGAAGGAGGCCGTGGTGCAAAGAGCGGGGATTCGGTTGGTGAACATCTGAAGAGCCATCGCTTCAGAGAGACAGCCACCCAACCTGACTCCACGCTCCATGTTTTCTCTTTTATCTTCGTATGAAAATCCGCCCCGCTGTGAAAACAAATCATTCTTGCCGCCTTTTCCTTTCTACCTCAATCCCATTTGAGCATCATTGCTAATCAGCTCCGGATATGCACATTTTAACGTGCCACCGCTGACCTGGACCTGAAAGAGCGAGGGTCTCGTTCACGGTCCAGTCCACAAACGTCCCAATATACCTTTCAATTTATATTCATCCATGCCAACACTTGCCACCAGACAACTCAATTCCGGCCTCGCAATTCCAGTTATTACTTCTGCTTCCCTCTTCAGTTGAGGGCAATTTACTCACTAAAAATAAAAAGAGAAAATCAGGCTGGAATATGTAAAAGGGTATTCTATGTAAGAAGGCAGCATGCTAAAAGACTGGAAGGTACAGAACGGTGTTTAATTCATGTCATGTCTTGCAGGTAAGTGTCACTTACACACAAATAACATGGGCTGTGACACCACAAAGCTTCATATTGAAGTATTCCCAGAGGACACCCTCCATCTAATGACTCTTTAATATCCCTGAACGAGCTGTAGGCTACAGAGAGAAGACTCACACACTGCCAAGATATGGGCCCTCGGAGATGGTTTTTATGTTATTTTATTTTATACAATTATTATTATTATTTTATTTTATTTTTTTTTTTAAAGAAGAAAAAAATTTAAACATTTATTTATGCAAAACATTATGCCAGAGTGCTGAATTATTGATGGTGACTGGTTGACAAATGAGTTGTTTTCTGTAACTGCATAGCTATGAATTAGTTTGAATGTTGCATATATGACTGAATCTGTAAGAGCCATACTGTCTACTTTAGCTGCATTGGTAACTAAAAAAAGAGAGAAAGCAAAAAAAAAAAATAATAATTTGGGGTCTGAAGGTAAAGGAATGCCTAAACATACACTTCTGTCACCATTTACTCACCCCTCTGGTATCTAAAAAGGAAACTTTTTAATTAATGCATCGGTTACTTTGCATGCACAAGAAATGCAAAATCTGCATAAAAGCATCATAATTGCAATCCATGTGACTGCACTATATTCCAAGTCATATGACAGCTTTGGAATGAAATGAGAATGAGTAAAGATTACAGAACTATCCTTTTTATCTGACTCGATCAGACTGATAAGTGAATGAATCTTTTAAATGGGTTTAATGAACCTGATTAACTGATTCATTGAACAGATTCGAGACACATCGCTACTTAAATCATTAACATGACAGGACTAGATTTACATTTTGACTTAAAGAGACTTGGAATAGAGCGTATAAACCACATTGACTTCTTTTTTTCAACTAGACAGCTGAAGTACTTCTTGACCTATTAATGTGACGTACTAATGAAAAAATGTTTATGGGTCAGCTATCCCTTTAACTGAACTCAAGAACTGAATCAGTCTGATTTGAATCTTTCAGACTGGTTTAAAAATAAATGGTCAACCATGCATAGACACTTAACTCATGAATGTAACAAAGCAAAAATATAATTATGAATAAAAATATTGAAGTGCATAATCCATATTGACTCATTCAGAGCGTTTTTACTGTATGTACTGAAAAAAAAGAAGCAATTAGTTTATGAATCAGGCATTGCTACGTATTTAACTTGTGAACATGTGAAGGCAAAATCATCATTATGACTTTCATTATATATCATTATCATTACAAACTGAATAAAGTTTTTGGTAGTGCTTATTTGTAACTGTAGAGCTTGACAGCCTCAGTTATCTTTGACTTTTCTTTCATATGGAAAAAAAGTAGGCAGTATATTCTTTAAAAAAGAACAGGTTAGGCTGGGTAAAGTTGTCAGAATCTGTGCTTTAACCTCCATATTGTTCACAAACCTCACGCAACGTTCATTGAGTGATGGCCTCCACAAATACACATCCGTTCTGCGCCCAATCCCAGCATGCCTTCTGTCTCTCAGCCCCTAAGTCAAGATGTGCCGACTGCCTGTCCAACCCGGCGACACGTCCTGGCCGAGGCATCATCACAGACTCGTGGAGGCCAGGGTCACGTTGAGTAATGATGATAAAGTAAACAGCATGGCTGCTAAACGTGTCTTGGCTTGGGTTCCCGTCCTCATTAGAGTGGCTCGGCGAGGACCCGGCATGCACCCGGCGAGGGCCCGCAGGCTTTTCACTCCCGGGTTAGCGCCTCATTTCCCGCTGACGGCTCTTTAGGGCGGGCAATGATGGCTCCTGGAGGTGCACGGAGTGGACAGGTGTCCACCGCAGAGAGCGTTTCGCCGCAGCTGGTACCATCTGGCACGGGTTTGTGCCATTCAGCTCGCTGGCACCGCACCCCTCCGTCCCAGCGTCCATGGAGAAGGCATGTCAAGGGCAGGCACAGTACAAGCTTACTCACAGGGCAGTGCGGACCCCCCTCGGGAGGGCCTACAGCCTGGGGTAGAGGCTAATTTAGCTTCCACACCCACTAACTGCACCACCTCCACAGGACTGGCAACAATGAAGCCTGACGGTGCCAAGTGTGGGCAGAGTCCCTCATTGTGTGTGCGTATGTGTGCCATTTGTATTTGAAAAGAAAGAGAGCGAACCCCGGTACCTATTCATTAAGAGCTGGGCGGCATCTCTCATGTTCCTGTGAAAGCAAAACAAATAAAAAAGTCCTTAATTACCTCTACTCTGGACTACATGTTAAACTCATGCCTCTCCCTCTGCTGCTGTCCTTTTTTATGCTGTATTTACATGCGAGTCTCTGACTGTTTACATGCACAGATTTCCATCAATATTAATTAAATTCAACCCGACTACAAATTCTGAATGCATTTTTTTTAATATGCGATAAAAAAAAAAATGGTGATTGGTTACTACTGCAATAGTTGCAATAAGTCAGGCATTATATAGTCAGGCATTATATATGCGCTGCAGGAATTACAAATAAAAAATTGGTGCATGTAAAGAGCTTTCTAACAAATATATACCAGGGAATATTTATTTGCATGTTGCTAACTTTACTTAATTAAAGAATGTTGCTTGATTCTTCAAAATAATGTTGATTAATTTATTTGATCAAAAAACAGTAATAATGTTAAATATTATTGCTGTATAAAAAAACAGTTTCTATTAATATATTTATATTTATATTTATATATATATATTTTGTCAAATGTAATTTATTTCTGTGATGAAAAGCAACATTGTCAGCATAATTACATGATCCTTTATATGCTGATTTGCTCCTCAATAAAAAATTTTTATTAATATTAATCATGCATTTTTTTCAGGGTTCTTAAATTAATAAAGACTTCAAAAGAATGTATTTGAAATATACATTTTACAACATTAGAACCATTTGTCAATTTTATGCATCCTTTCATGCATCCATACTTATTATACGAAATACATTTTGGCTGTAGTAAAGAAAGTAAAAAAAATGGCCCACCATTCAATCTGCTTAAGCTGAATAGAAATTTTGCTCAGATCAAGCTAAATCAGATCATTTTAACAGACTGTGGTGTTTACATGGGGCCTTTGAATTATGATGAAGCTATAAGTGACATTATTGACAGATTATTAGGTTGCATGCAGTAAATGTAGCTCTTCGGTGTTCAAAACACTGAGGACTCAAATGGAAAAATGTACATTATATAAAAGGAGATTCTACTTACAGACAGTAATATCTGTCAAAGGTATCACTCTTGAGGTAATAACTATAGATCAAGTGGGATATCCTCTCGTCTGAACAACAATAACTGATATGGAATGGAAATAAGCCTGTACATTCAACCGTATAGCACTGGAAGATAGTCCTATTTGTATGCGCCCACATCTGACTTATATTCATAACAATTTCAGTGGATTGCCATGAAACACTGCCGGTCATAATTTGGCAGAGCCCTTCACAGCCAGCTTTGATAGACACTTATGAAATGCATTTGCATCCTATCAAGTGTTTAAACTCTAGTTGTCAACTTCACCTGGTCGTGCAAAAAAAGGGGGGGGGATACCAATTGAAGCTATAGTGATGTTGAAACGTGAGATTCTTTCAGAATGATGAATGATTTTATCTTCAAACATTTCCTGCGCAGCCAGCACTGCTCAAAACCCTCAATTTCACATAGAATTGTTCTACTATCTTTCCAAATCCTCTGAATGACATGATGGCAGATTCAGGAAAAACAGCTCTTGTGATTGTTAACTGCTCTTGTAATGAAGCCTATGATCATCGCATTTCACACAGAATGCTTCTGTCAAAACGTCAGGCATTTGTGATGCTAGCTTTAGTCGATTAGCCACGCTCACACTAGTTGATATAAGAGTGCTGATCTCTTTAAAATGGAGGGCTTGTTTCTCGTATTGAAATTGGATTATCAACTTGAACAGAGTCGTCGTTTTCTACAATTATGCAGTGTGCAATAAACAGATGTGAACAATCATACATGGGAATAATTGACAGCCATAAACGTTAATCCTGAAGAATCAATAAAGTATAAAAGCAATCAGATAGGCAGTCTTAGAGAAATCGATCAGCGTTTGTAGCGAGTGGGTGATGTGTTTCCCTGAGAGAAAAACAGCTAATCACAGCAAAGAAGGCTGGGTTGTTTTAGCTGTGCAATACTAATGCAATGCATAGTGGGAGAAACCTATATGATGTTCAATGAGAATGCGTGATTATAAAGAATTATATATATGTATATAAAAGCAAAATCTATATGAAGACATGGGCAGGGTGTTGTACTGTGATACACCAAGGGTATATATTAAAATATATACATAACATAAAAAAAGAATTTATTTTTACCTCATTAATTATTATGGATTATTTAATTGTTGTATTTTATTAATAACTTGATTAAATTATTTACTAAATGTATTCACTGCACATAATTAAAAAACAAGATAAAATAATTAAAAATAATTTGTTTAAAAACATTATAATGAATATAAATTATTAGGATATTTTCATTGCTATTTTTTATTTTATATAATACATTATTATGACAATTCAATTTACATTTATTCATATTGCAGATCCAATCCAATCAATAATCAATAAAGTGTAACCTAATAGTACTGTCCATTAGTAAGTTGTTAAGTTGCCAAGTTAAGGTATTAGGTAGGGGATGTAGAATATGGTTATGCAGATATGTGCTTTGTAATACTAATAAACAGCCAATATGTTAATAATAAGCATACTAACTGGTTAACAGTGCGAATTGCTCCCTACTGACGTGTTAGCATTTATACCCCACTTTCATACAAAACTAAATCAAATTAAATAAAATACATTTATTTAAATGACTGGAAAGCAAGGCCAGAAAATGTCACATAAATGGAGCAGTGCAGGTTGAAGCTTTATCTGACCACAATAACAAGGGTTGAATCCCTAGCAAGGTCACTGCTGAGCTCTCACCTACCCTGTGAAGTGTGAGGTCAGACAGCACAGCATTATGGGAGGGCATTTCCAATGATGCGTCACAAAGTGCCGTTTATTGAGGACCCTGACACCTCTCCCTCCTCTTTCCTGACCACTTCTCCTTCCATTTGCCTTCTCGTCTGTCTTTATCAATTTTAAAGCGAGCAGGAGATATATTTGCCGGTTGACTCTTGACCCTTGCCCAGGTCACCAGTGACGTTTTCAGCAGGAGGTCTGGCCTGCCTTATCACACATTCTCCGTACACACGCTAAGCCACGTCAAGGCCGCTCTGATGGAGGCAAAAGCCAGACACCACTTTAAATTTCATAAGCCCCGGACACATGATTTGGCGTGGAAAAAAAGAAAGATAACAGACGAGGCCCGCCGTCCACATGCTGGCCTGCTCTCTCTCTCTCTCACTCTCACTTTCTCTCCTGTCATTCATTACCGGCAGACTTCTGCGAGCCTTCACTAAGTTGGTAATTTGATAAATGGGGCAGTCCTGCTCTCATGGTTATCACTTTAACAATCAAACAAGCCGGTTATTGTATTTCAAAACACTGGAAAGACCTTCAACCCAAAGTGGCCCAGGAAATGTTTAGTGCCGTCACAAAACCTCCACCTGAACAAGAGCTGTTTCTGAATAGAGAAAAGGGTATGTCAAAACCTACGTGATGGGAAAGCCTGCTAGCATGTACAGTGAGCTTGTGTCCAAAAGCAAAACAATCAATTATGAAAAAAATATACTGTATATATATTTATTTATATATATATACATATATATATATATATATTAATAACAAATGCAATTTATACAAACTAAAAACATGTAATACATGCTAATTATTATTATTAGCATATTATGGTATATTCTGTAATGTGTCTTACATGTCAATTGTTTTGAAATAATCCAAAAGCTGAATAAATAAGCTATACATTGACATATTGTTTTATTGACATTTAGCTGAGATTTGAAAATCTGGAATCTGAGGGTGCAAAAAAATCTAAAAGATGAGAAAACCACCTTTAAAGTTGTCCAATTTAAGTTCTTAGCAATGCATATTACTAACCAATTAAGTTTTAATATATTTACGGTAGGAAATTTACTAAATGTCTTTATGGAATATGATCTTTACTTAATATCCTAATGATTTCTGGCAAAAAGAGAAATATCTATCATTTTGACCCATACAATATATTTTTGGCTACTGCTACAAATATAACCCAATGACTTGAGACTGGTTTTGTGGTCTTAGGTCACATATGTACTGTACATGTACTGTATATACAAATTAAATTTAATCTTAAATCTAACATTTTAAAAAATCAATATATTAATTTGTGCAATTTATATCTATTAAATGTATATGAAACAGGCTTTTTTCTTATGACATATTTATATAGGTATTTACATACGACTTAGGCCTAAAAACAACAACTGCCTAAATCCTAACTAAATAAAATAAATGTATTTTATTTTAATTTGTGTGTTATACATTATATATTCTCATTATATAACAACTGAGTTACCTCAAAGACTCAAAAACATACAAGAGCCGATAAACACACACACACACACACACACACACAAATGACCATACATCTACTGTATGTATACAATTGCAATGCAGCCATCTGTAAACAACTGAACTCATCTTGACCTTTTGACTTGTAAATAACGTTAAGCAGTTCTGGCCACTGGCTATAGTATACAGAGAAGTCTCCACCAGCTGACAGCCTTCACAGTGCATTATTGTTGCATTAGGCCATGTTGTTTGATGCACACTTTACCATACAGTGTGTGTTTATAATTCCAGCTGCCTTGTGTGTCTCTCCCTCATATGTTCAGAGAGAGTGAGAGAGACGGATAATCACGTCTGGCTACACATTTTAATCAGTTCGTCCAATCAAAGAGATAATTGGATTGCATTGCCTGATTGCAAGACTCGCTGAAATTGGATCGCAAATAAATTGCCTCAAACTTGTGGAAAAAGGGGAGGATTGGAAAACAAAGAGCCTTCTCCATAAACAAAGGGGTCTCACATGCACAAACATCCATTACCAAGTCTAACCGATCTCCTCGTCCAAAAGCCAAACTATTAGGTTGCACTTTTCTTTCTGGCCGAAGCGCTCACCTGACACAGATCCAAAGCAGCTCAGTAGACAATTAAAGGATCTGTGCTGAGCCAGTAATGACCTACTAACCCTATCCTGTGCCGTTCCCCCTGTCCGGCCCTCCCGGGACCGCCCTTGTCATGGAGTTATCAATGACTTCCTCTCCAGTGGTGGAAATAAGCGAGAACGTATGGACTCTGCACCAACCGGAGACTCTCCACTGCAGGCTAAGAGAGAGTCGCCTCAGATTTATATGTTTATACCGCATTAAAGCCAAGCCACCAGGCTAGACGACACCAGCGCTCTGTAATAAAGAGAGCGTGGGCGTGCGCGCGAGTGCATCCGAAATCCATCAACCTGTACCAAACAATAACAGCCCCAGCTCGGCCCCTCTGTCATCAGAGCTAATAAACTCGGCAGCACTCATTAGAGTGAACAAGACACACATTAGAACAGCATTATGTTCTGGGCAATGCACTATATTAATTTCACCACCATAATGTGTGTTTTATTGCATCCAATAAGCATTTTTAATAAGCAAAGTGATAAGTGCTTCCCTTGTAAAACATCGCCAATTAGAGCGGCGTCTCCAAATGCTCTCGCTCAACAAAGTTAGCGCTGCGGCTCGGCTAATGACCGCCTGCGCAACAACTTCGAGAGACAAAAGAAACTCAACGCGATTAAATAGACGCAAATATACAGCCCCGCTCCAGAGAGAACAAAGGAGGCCGGGTGGCGAAGGGTGCCGGGCGAAATTACGTCTTACATCATCACGAACGTACGCCTTCCCCTCGCAACGCGAAAACGATACTCTCGCAAACTGCGGCGGCGAAGACAAAGAGTGAAACCGCACGCTTTCTCTTTTCCTGACAATTTCGAGATCTTGTAGGAGGCTTAATTGTGTAATTGGGTGTCTCAGCTGGCTGGTGCTTCCCCCGGCTGCTTGCAAAAGCCAGGCGGCACGGCATCACTTTAATTAGCCAAGGCAGACAAAAGGGGTGATCTCTAAACACAAATAAACGGCGTACACCTAAGAACCATTGGAGAGGGGCCTTTTGTTGGAAAACTTAGCTTTTTTTCTCTTTCAAATGACTCGGTCTACTGTGGGTTGTTATTCTTACAACTGCATGACAGCTTATTTTAATGGATGTTATGATGTCGCGGGGCAAAGCGCGTAGTCTGGCCCGGCCTGCCACTAATGAGACGGTGAGATGGTTCTCCTGCTGTTATCGTTACCAGCGCTGGCAGAAAGAGGGGCTCATCTTTAATCTCAGGCCCTTGTCCTTTGGGTCCAATGTTAAGGCATCTCCAAAATCATAACATACTAATTAATTTTATTTTTCAGGAGGGTTTCAATAAGCACGCCAGCCGCAGTACTTTGTGTGACTTACAAACACTGTTTGCTTTCAGAGAAGGGCAGCTAATTGCTTCCCGGCTTGACATCATTATATGGCTATGCGAGGGGATGTAGACTGTTTAATTAAGGTTGGATGCAAGTTCATTATTAGATTCACACAGAGTCTGTGTGCACAGGCTTCATTCCTGCAAAGCCCCCACTGTAATTTAATACAAAGGGCCTTTTGATTTGCAGTTTTATTTTATTTTTCCAATATACGAGCCCCATGCCGCCCACCCCCTTCGCGAAATGCCACACAGCAACTCGCGCCGACTGTACTTTCCACTTGGCCTTCCGTTTTAAGTGTGATGCATTTAAACCCTACAAGTCCTTCTGCACCGTCCTCCCTCTGTGCGTGGTGACAAAAGATATTTATCAGCGAGTCCGAAATGCAAAATGATCGCTCTAATTGAAAAGTACACGGTTAACTAATGCTAATAGTCTTTAGATTAAGTCACTGCCTTACCGCACTGGCTTTTAACCCTACAACGCGTTTCTCAGCTCATCTAGTTTTTCACCCAGACAGCCAGCCGCGGCATGTCATTTGTCTCAATTACTGATTGTTAGATTAATTTGATGTTACCTTACCACAAAGTGCTCCTCTTTAGATACGTGCGCCGTGACAATGCAATTAGGTCATCGGAGGGCTAATCCAATTTAGCACGTTAGCGTCAGATGCGTAAGTGAAGACGTTAATATTTATTTATTCCTAATTGCGCGCAACTGTCCGGGTGGCGTCCGCGGGCTAGCTGGGTTATCCATCCTGCGTTAGGAAGCCATTTTCACTCTGTCAGAAAAAATAAACTCGCTTATTAACAACTCACTCTGAATAATATCCTCTCCGCCGCGTGAGTAATCGCCTACATGAGTGGCCCTGCGTTTTACATTGGTGGGGCCCGCAAACGTGTCGCCTTGATCTAATGCGCGGTGGTACATCTCGGCGCAATTGCTGATCGCCATAATCTAGCATCTCTGTTTTGAGAATATGCTGTTCCCTGGCTCGAGGCACTGGTGCGATTCAAACAATTTATAATGAACGTGACATGGTGGGGTTAACAACTGCCTGGTGAAGATATTCACAAAGAAACATACAATATGAATATCGCTCAAAGCTTCAAACGTGGGTTGGTGGAGAGATGCATTCTTGATGAAACACAAAAGCAAAAATCATTAGAATATAAAGCGTAATACCTCAAGAGCAACGCAGCAGCTTCAAAGGTTGTTAGAATATAATTGACACTTTCAACTTTTAGTGTCCCGGAGTCATTTGCACCAGTGGAAAGAAGTTAGTTCTGATTTCTTCCAAAGACTACTTGATTTGCATTCATCTGGAAAAACACATGGCAATTTAAAGCGAACCCACGAACAGCCAGTTTTGACCCTATTTGCCTTTCACGCACTCCCGTTTTTGTGCATGCTAATTTGGTATCGTTATTCCAGTGGTTGTGTGTGTAATGTTTGCGCGAATACAGCATAAGCGTATGTGCCTCAGGGTGCTCGCACATGCATGCGTGCGCAAGTATGTATAGTATGTATGATGTGATGCAGTGCTGTGTATAAATAGCTGCTATGTGTTGGTCTTAATGACAGTGCAATGGCTTGCTGTTGCCCTAAGGGCCAGTGCGCTCAGAAGGAGCTTGTGTTCGGACTCACACACTTGTGCCAGTGTGTGTATACGTGCCTGCTCAATGACTCCAGGCTTCCAGCTTCAGATGACCTTGTACGGGGTCCCACAAATGGTTTTTCAAGCTCACTGCTGTGGAGGGAAATTGATATGTTTACACAAGGCGCAATTATTTATATGACATTACACACTGCAGGTATGGATCCAATTTGGCTTGATTTGAACAGGTCCTGACTGGAAAATTAGAAAATAGCAGTGCCAAGGAGATGGAGGCATTTCAGTTTTTAAGTTATGCAACACGTTTATAGTTAACGCGAATGTATACAAAAGCTAGTCAGACATGTAATACCAAGAGAAAGCTATCCGTAAGTATTCCCATTCATCTCAATGACAGTCGCTCAGCTAGTATGTGACCTTCTCAGGATTATAGAAGTTGCTAGTCTCTTAAGTCAAAAACGCAATGTAACCATGTGACACTCTGTAACAACTGGAAATTGACTGGTTAATGGCAAACAAGAATGTGCACTCGCTAGCAAACTTACTTCAAACTGTAGCTATTTATGATTAAAAAAGGAACACTAAAGCTAAAATTATTCTAATAATTTTTAAAAGCCTTTGAAAACAGTAGAATAAAGAAATATGATTTTTAAGAGTTTTGTTGTATAGTTACCATATCTACAAGCAGTGGCTAACTGAGCTATTATAATAGTAATAGCCTAACCTATAAAGCAGAGATCTGTCTGTCTAGGAGACTATTCCTGATTGGTTGAGAATCCACGTTGCAACTTTTCCCTCCCCGCATCTCTTTCTTCTGCTTGTTTTCTTCATGCTCTCTTTAAAGCCCATTAAACTCTAATTGCATTCATTGATGCTGACTAACAATTTCAGCAAAACATTGCGGTTAGTGTAATACCATGCAAAAATAAATAACTACCAGCGATTCAGCCACATTATAAATCATTTGTGCTGTCTCTGCTTAGTCTAGCAATTAATTTTTAGGCTCTTGAGCATGTTGCTAAGAGGGTATAATAATACGAAGCACGTATTTATGCTTGCCATATTAACTTGTTAGCGTCATTGTCTACATATGGTGCGCCGGAGAAATCTGTCCCCACTACTTAGTAAACGATGAACGTCATGTTGCTGGAACACAAATGCATAAAGCAGGGCGTAGAGCATGTCAAAGATAAGCTGCTGAAATGAAGCATTACACCAGTGCTTATACATGCTATTTAGCTCTGTTAGAAGAGCATGCTGGCATTCTGTAAATGCAAATATGCAAGTTTGTATGCATGGAATATGCAGATTTCCTGCATTTGCCAAAATAAGCAAAGCACAACGCATGGACTGTATAGCAAAGTCCAACACGTTTGAATACAAATTGATGAAGCTGTGTGACAACAACGCTGGAAATGCTTATGCCTGCATGATGCATGCTTACTTTTCACTGACTACGTAAGTGAACACCGCACACTAGGTTTCCATTTCGAACAGAGCCATCTGTCCTTAAATGGATAAGTTGTTGTTTTCTTGCAGGCCAAGTCCCATGTCAATCTTATCTGTCAAATAAGCACTCCTTTAAAGGGTGGCCGGGTTATCGTGTCGATCAGCCGGTAATGGTGGGATCCCTGGGCTAAACGTGTTTGGTTTAGCATGACACGTGTATTTGTCTGCTCCGGTTTCTCAGTGCCGAGTGTGAATTTGCGGTCGTTGTTATCTGCTCGGATTAAGGGCCAGCGGCAGCTTGTCCGCTGTGATTATCCTGACAGCCAGTCCACTGACCACCGCTTCTCCTCTCGCATTCGCCGTCTAATTGAAATGTAAGGACTCGCCTAGCCGTTTATCCTCCCTTATGGAAAATAAATGGATTGAGGAATATTTATTCCATGCCCTGACTGCGAAATTAGGGCGGAATGTAAGTTTGACTAACTCAATCAATGAATTTAGTAAAGACGTATTTCAGAGTGGTATTTAAGGATTAGTCGCACCGTTCCGAATTGAAAACGAGGGGGTGGGCGCCTGACGTTTTGACAAATCTATCTGGGACAAGATCAACAACTTAATGTTTAAACCAATCACTCTGAGTATATATTTGAGCTCGGATATGCAGATGTGATGTTCAACTCCCTGAGGTTCAAATATACACTCGAAGGATCAACAGCACTCTCGATGGCCAAATTACCCCGAAATCCTTCGAATTTATCAAACATGAATTTCAACAAGGAACCTCGTCTGAAGAAACACAAGAAGCGCCCATTAGCGCACATGGAAAATAAATGCCTTCAAGGTTTAACTACTTATTTTTGACATGCAATCAGCTTGACTGTGTTAATTTACATAGCCTGATAAATACCATCTGGACGGTAATGCGAAATAACTCAAGGTACGAAATTGAGCATTCGCCCCTGCAACCAATCAATGAAACAGCTATGGGCAGCCTCCTCCTCGGCCTGCCTAAATATGTTGAGGCATCTGATCTGAATTTTAATGATATAGCTGAGTCTTTCCATTATATCTGCACAGATGTGAAGCACAATGTTTTTCGCTGCTGTTTATTTTGTATTATTTTCCTTAAAGGGTTAGATCTCACCAAAGAAATGGAAATTCTGGCATTATTTACTCACCCTCACGTCGGTCCAACTCATTCAAAATAAATGCTGTTATTTGTTTCCATGGAGCAGAAAATTATTTTGGAGAAATCCTCCATACAGTTCATTCACCGCAGGCTGGTAAGCTGAGAAAAAAAGAACAAGATATAAATGAACATGCAATCTGTCCATCTATATTAATGTTTATAGAATTTATTTAAAAAAAAGTTGCAAATTAATACATGGCCGTGTACTCAGGTTTCATGAGATCTTTTTGTGTGAATAAAAGATTTTGCACTTCCTGTTATTAATTGTTTTCAATTTAGTTTGAATTTTTTAAATCTGATGTTCAGTAAATAACAACTACGTTCTTGTTCTCACACAGAGCTACCACATGACTTCAAAAAGCTTTGAATAATGTCATTATAAGAAGTCATTTAATGGAGCTTGACATCTCACACTGTCATTGCATGGGAAAAAAGACTCTTCATAAAGCATTTGTGTTCCAATAAAAGCAAAGAAGTTACTTGAGAGTGAATAAATAAAGACAGAGCTTTTATTTTGAATGAAATGCTCCTCTAAAGGGGTCATTGTGAATGGATCACAGAGCTGTTCGCTTCCTCATGAATATCATACATTTTCTTATTTTGCTTGCAGAGCATCACATGACCTTGCTTTAGTTTAACTTGTCATGTTAGCCTGTCAACGTTGCTTCCTGACGCTGTTCTGTTCTTGTCTGTTTGTGTCATTGCATATGTGTTTGTTTTTATGAAAACAAAGACCTTCCCAAAGTGTCAGTCACACAATGTTAAATGTGTATTATTGTGCGCGTCTGACTGAAATTTGAATATCCAATAAGCAGAGACAGAGGAGGTGAAAACCCCCAGGGAATCCCCTCCACCCCCAACATACACCAGCGCAACAACAACAAAAAAGAGGGGAAAAAACTGAGCGTGTTTGTTTCTCACCAAGATAAACAGAACGGAATTAGGAAGAAAAAAACAACAACAATAGGCCTCCCTGCTAGTGCAAGACTTTAACTTCAAAACTGGAACAACGCTGTGAGAGATGTACGGCCCGGCGTTCATTATGTCAGTCAGTTCTTAATGATGTAGGGAGATTGGCTAAAGTTCATCGTCGCCGCTAATCAACAAAGCTGAGCTTATCAAGCGCACGTCCTGCTGTTACATCTTAATTGAATTATACCTTTAACCCAGCTTTAACACTTTCTTTGAAATGGGTAAAGTTTAGAAGGTCATTTACTTCTAATAACTTTCTTTTCGTGGGAAACGTCTCTAATGTGCCCTGCTATAATTAATGTAACATCAAGGACTCTATAAGCTTCTGGCTTTGACATCTTCATAACTGTTTCAGGTGTAATATACAGAAAACGTCCACGTTATTTAGAATCCAAGGTTGTCGTTACAAAAAAGCACTATGGAGTATGTTTCTATATCCTAACTTTCTGTTTCAATCGGAGATGTGTCAACACATACTTGTTATACTGAAGTGCTTCAATTAATACAATGGTATTGCCATCATGATATCTCAGAGGTATCATGTTTAACATGAGTTCATTTCATAATTTATGTTTTATCCAAAATTTCCAGCCCTCATTTTACTATGGAGAAATAACACTAAATTTCATGCTAGCTTTTATTAGTAATAAGGGTGGCTGGTTTGATCAAAATCTTTTAAGTAAGGTTTATTTTTATTCAAGACACCAGTAGTATATGTCACAGTGTAGTTTTGTGTGTTCTGTATTCAATTAAACAGTTTATGCATTAAACAAACATTAACGTAATTTGGACAGTATTTCATTATTTTCTCTTTTTATTGGAAACTTAAGTATTCTATTTGACAGAAGAGTCAAAGCATTTAAATTACTATTATTTAAAAACAAAACGTATACGAAGAAACGAATATACAATTAATTATAACTAAACATTTTCTTGTAAAATGTACTTTTTTCCTTTCATTTCCAAATCTTTTCTTTTAGTTGATGCATTTCCTAAACACACTGGCCAGCTCTAACTAGTAAATGACTTTTATTTAGGCCTCAAAACTATAGGACACCCTCTGTTCAATACCAAACCATGTCTAGGTGTTGATCTCAGCAGCTGAACCCACAGTAGTTTTGCACAGTCATATTTTATGGCATGTAGATCTAAAGCGTGCCACGTTTTTTCTTTCTCTGCCTGAGCAGATCCCACTTAAAGGCCTGAAGAGAAATCATGTTGTTGTCATGAGCAGGGCGACAGGCCAGTGGAGATGGATGATTCATTTCCATCCCCATTAATACTATGATTTGTTTACAGATGCATTGCTGGTCTGGAGAGAAGTACTCTCTTCTGCCTGAGAGTGAGAGATGATTTGTGTACCGCTGGCTTAGATTAGCTCCAGTCCCCATATTGGACATCATATTTCCCAAGGTATTTTTCCTGCAGGCCTAAGTGAAAACCAGATGTCACACACGTCAGCCGTGAGAGGGTATGAAGTATGCTTTTTTGTCACCGTGATAGTCGAGACCATAAAATGCGGCGATATCTTCCCGACACCTATATATATATATATATATATTCTGTTCTCACCCCTTGGCCAGGCTCTGAATTAAACAAACCCATCACAGAGAGTAAAAACACAAATCACTGTCTATCATGTTGTGTTATTGAGTCACAGCACTTTGCTACACTAGGTTTGGCTACTAGGTATGTTTCTAGTGCATCTATTGAAATATATTACATAGTCTTATATCATGCTAATGTGCAGAGGCACAAATCCTGAAATGGTTGCTTTCAGCCAGACAAGTCAAACTGAAAAATACATGCTCTACCAATGCAATACAAACACACTTGACCTGTACTCTTACACGGATGTGCCAGTAATAAACTAAAGAACTCAAGGGGCCGACTGAGTGACCTTCAAAAGTTTTCGCTATTTAAACGCATTCGTCATCATCGAGTTATAAACTGCTTTTCAGCCAAGAGTTCATGCTGATTCTCACTTAGCAAAAAAGGCAAAGACAGGAGTTGTGTGGGGAATGTGTGATTACACTGCGCTACGAATTAGTTTTGAATGCAACATTAAGTAAAATAAAACTTGTATTGCTATTGATTGTAACGTCATGTAGGATGACTTTTGCGCCTTAGCATGAAATATTCCTTGTTTTGCAACTTATGCTGGCAGCAAACCTGCTAAAACAGTTAAAACCAGCCTAAGATAGTTGATCAGCAAGGGTTTTCACCACTTCTTTAGCTATACAAGATGAGAGACCAGGTGACCACTTTAAACCAGTCCTTTGAAAGCAGTTGAGACCAGCTAACCCGCACACAGATTTTTAATCTGTAAATAAAATGTGTACTGTAAGCATGTTATAAAAGAAAATACTATTGATTTTACTACTATTAAATACTATTTACTATACTATTTATTCATTTCCATGTTAAAATTTCAAGTTTAACTTACTTTAACTTTAGGCAAAATGCATTACTTCAATAAAAAAAGCAAATAATTAATAAACAATTCAAATAATGGCAGTTCATAAACAAATGTAAAGAAAAATTAGGTAAAATATGTGTTTGGAATTTTTATACGAACAAAGAAAGCGGAAGTCTGATAAGTGACTCAAACTAAACACTGGCTATCTTTAAATGATCAGATGTGATCTGCTGAACTTTAATAAACTGATTGCATATTTCTTTCCAAAAACCCAAATTTGCACGAGTGGATTGCTAAAAATGTGCACTGTGACTTGCGTTCGAATCCAGGCGTTCCGATTGGATTTCGCGATTTTTGCAAGCGCTTGCCAGGTTTGTGTGCATCAGACGGTCAGCGAACGGATTGTGGGCGGTCCGTGGGCGAGACTACAGCATGGATAACCTTCAATCACGCTAGCATGGGACAAAGTTAAAGCACACTTCGGGTTTGAAGAGAATTACGGTCCCATAATGCCTGAGGGCTGAGATGAAGGTTGTGCATGCCAGTTAGCGTTCCTGTGTGGTTAAGGGTAACAGCTAAGCACGTGCCAAGGCATGGCGGTATACGACAGCAGTGGCCCGCGCGTGGGGGTGTGGCGTGGCACACGGAGCGACACGGCGTCAGATGGAAGAGCCGCTCTCCATTAGACGAGAGCTCCCCGGGGAACCGCCGCAGCTGACGAGCTGTAAGAAGTGTCTGCTAATTACGAAAGTCCAAATTCGAACCGCTTTGAAGATGGCGAGCTCGGAGAGTCTCAACAGGAGTCGTGTGCTAACCTTTCGTCTTGGTTGAGAGACTCGAAACGGGGGCCTTCTCTCGCTCTACACCCACCGACTCGTAAATCTACAGTCAGGAAGAGGTAACGGTCACGCAAAGTTCAGCCCATGTTGTTTTTTCTTGCTCATGTATGTAATTTCATTTCATATAATTTTATTATCTCATGCTCACTCAAATTACACGCTACACACACTAAGGTACTGACAGACCGAAGGCCTGAGAGGAACACGCTAATGAGGTTGGGTAAAATATGCAGGTGGTCATTGTGCTAATGCATCGGGTTTATACAAGTCAAACTATGGAGCTTTTAGCTTTTATTTCCTCCTTATGTCAATAGATTGGAAGCAGCTGCATGTAATGAATGAGACTATTAAAAAAAGCCCTCATCAGTTAGTGCCTCACTCAGTAGGAATTCCGGTTCGAAATAATCCGCATATTTTGACCTAAATCGAAGTTGACTGTGACTCGCCTCCTGCGTAATTGTCCGAACATTGCGTTTTTACAGTGTCACTATATTTCTGCGCCATTAGGAATGAACAATCGTCTAGATTCAGCATGCACATGTTATCTGCGACCTCCCGGCTGATTAATCTTAAAGCAACAGAAGTGACCAGTTTTTACCCTCTGCATTAAGCACAACAGTATGTAGAGCGAACCGAGCGTAACGAAACTTTTTTTTTTTTTTTCAGTGGTTCAGTGTTCCAATGTGTCCCACGAGGCCTCCAGCAAATCACATAGCTCAGTAAAATCAGCACGAAGCAGAGAAACTTCTGGAAATCTCATCAGCGAGGCGCACGACCGTCAATCAAATTCACAAATCGGAGGGGTTTGTGACCTTAGATTTGCGGGGAGTCGCTCAGGGCTGATCGAATTAGCTATCGGTCTATCGAAGGCAGGGATATTTTGGCATGTTTGAAAATCTTAATACTTTATTGCTCTTGAGAGGAACAAACCCCCTGAACCTCACAGACGTTTCATGCCTGATAGACGTAATACTCCAAAAGCTCTGTAATTTATTCCAGTGAAAACATACTGAAACCGCTGTGTGTTGTTTAAAACCAAAATGTGCGCAAAGACAGAGCGTAACTCCTATATATGTCCCATTTGCGGTGACTGAATGATGTGCGGGTTGTGTTCTTCTCTCCACACACACTCTCTCATGAGCTTTTTTTCCCCCCCTGGGTGCAGGAATGGAGTCCCAACAGTATGGTTCTCATAATTGTTCACAATCTACCCTGAAATTATTTTAATACGGGGCCACTTTCATTTAAACAAAACGCGCACGCAGACACTTACTGTACACCTATTAGATGAGTGTAGATCCATTGGTATGATTTTAACTATTCTGGTAAATATATCCATAAGATTAAGATTGCCATCTTTTATTTGCTCGTCAAAATGATGAGGAAACATGAAAAATTCCAGTCGATTCCAATCAAATATCAACATTTCAAAACAAGTTATTTTTCTAGTTATGGCAGATTTCTAGTTTTCTAATCTGATCTTTTGGTTAAATTTTGATTATTTAAATCTCAATATTTTCATAATTTTTGCATATTATATAATATACATTTATTATATATTTATGATATATTTATATTCAACAAATATGTAATATAACATTGCATTATAATAACATTATAGACAATAATATTTAGTTTTTATTTTATTTTATATCATATAAAAATAGGTCATGCCACCTAATTCAAAATCTTTTCGTCCTTCTTGTTTGCCTAAAATATAGTCTCACCTCTTATTAAATAAATAATAAAAATGAATTACCAAAGTCATAAGTTCAATACTTCAATCCATTATGTGTAGAATAAAAGGTCAGCGTTCCCCGGTGGATGTTACAGAATAACACACAAATAGGACTTAACATACAGATCCATAAACAAATTTGTCATTGGGCCGAAGAGAAGTGTAAATGTGTGCTTGCACTTACTAATATTTGGGTCATTCTGTCGAGGCCTCACCGGACGAATCCTTCCATGTCCCTTTCCTGGAAACACTGTTAGACGAGTTAAAAAACAAACACTCACAATAATGTCTGTATTTATGTACTGTATGTTTCCAAGCATTCGAGCTACAAAAAAGTAACCTGGTAAAGTAAGCCTTGTGAATGACCCCCTCTGGCCTGCTTTATCCTATACATCCCACATATCAAATCACTCCACCACTCTTCCTTGCACTCCACGGAGGAGGAAATTCCCTGGAAAATGAGACACATCCTTCTGGCTGGGATATCCTGGATCAGTTTCATCCTCATACTAAACCTGATACTGAACTTGTGCAAACTCTCCCACCGTGTGTGTTCGTAACCCCGCGCTCCACTGCAGGGAAAAGGAAAAGGAGATTGAAAAGGTTCAACAACAATAGCGTATTTAGCATGTTTATGTAAATACAATATTGAACATGCATGCACGCGTCACATATACATCGCTTAAAACCGTTTTAAAAGAACAAAAATTAAACGATGCAATGAAAATACAAAGAATTGTATGTTAACATTTTTAATATGGCAATAGCTGAACAGGAAAATGCAACATTTTCTAACAATAGTGCAAGTTGCAATTCATTTTGCTTTGTGTAGTTTAAATTATGCATGACCTAAAATATATTAGCACATAAAAAGCTGACTGAATTGTTTATATACATGCATAAATGCTTGAAATGAGTAAAATATCAGTTATGATGAATGCATGTATTAACTAGAAGTCTCATAAATATTTTTTTGTGTGTGTTATGTTATGCAAAAGAATAATTATAGATAATACAATTATAAAACAAATTGACAAGATCCTACATTTAATAATAACAACAGTGTATTTGGCAGTTGAAGCATATTTCTGCATGGCTGAACAGTCAGCAAAGAAACAAGTGGTTTTCCCATCAAACCTGACCCATTATCACCTTGTTTTATTATCATTATTAACCAGCGCAAACACAACAACATGCTGACTGCACATTTGAATCTTCATTTTCACCATGAACCAACACCGACAGGCGAGGAGTCTATAAAAATAATCAGAGTGTACGTGGAGGGTGAGAAGTCTGCTAATCAGAAGACAAGACCCCCGTCCTCCCCCACCACCTCCCTCCCTTCATTTTCCCTTCTAATTACTTTGTCTTCTGATAAAGGCATGGCTTTGGGATCATCAAAGGTCCTTGAAACAAAGAGCAATATATAGCAATTACTGAGCCTCTCATCTGCCGGGCTCAGATTAAAAAGCAGCACACAAGAACACTCCAAACTCTTGGCTCGTACGTTCGGAGCTGTCATAACATTGTGTCTGGAACGTTCTGTGGAATTCTGCAGTCCTGCGAAGGCAATTAGGACGAACAATTAGCTCGTAATTGCTTAAGACTCGCTATGCACATCTTAACTTGAATTCCTATAAAATGATTTTATATGGACGTGTAAATCTGAGCATTGTGTTGTTTTTCCTTTAGGGGTCATGACACAATGAGAGCTTTTGTTTAGTTTGTGTCAACTATACGGATACATGTGTTGGCTTTCAAAGAACCGAATAATATGAACCAATATTTTATTCCGAATATAACAGAGAACAATAAAACCGTTCGAAGAATAAATGCTACACTGTATCCACTAAATGAGCTCATTTTAAATTTGATACCTGCTATAAGCCTCAAGAAGTTGGCATGTGAGCAACAAAGGGCTGAAAAAGCAAGACATTCAGAAAAGATTCAGCTGGGAGAACGTCTAGCAACTAATTAAATTATTCGACATCAGGTCTGTAACATGATTTAGCTATAAAAGAGATGTCTTAGAGAAGCAGAGTCTCTCAGAAGTAAATATTGGTGGAGGCGCTCCAATCTGTGAAAGAGTCCTTAAAAAGAGTGCAGAGTACGTTAAAAACAATGTCACATTGCAAAGGCTTTGCGAATCTCAATCTACAGTTCATGACATCATCAAAAGATTCAGAGAACCTCTGTGTGTAAGGAACAAGGACAAAGACCTTCATTGACATTACTATGGACCCAGTGTCGGCAAACACAATCCACTGTGCCATCTGAAGATGCCAACTAAAGCCCTATCATGCAAAAAGGAAGGCATAGCAGAAGTCCGTTTTAAATGAGTCTTGGACATGACGGGGGTGTCCCGTGGGGCAAGACTCAATTAAAATAGACTGTTTCAAAGTGGAAAATTGTTTTATGGTTAGAAAAGTAGAAAATGTACTAAGAAATGAACTTTATTTTAATAAAACAGCATGGCATCATAGTAGAACAACATGCGTCCTGAATTGGCCTGCCTTTTAGAGAACATTTGGCACATCATTAAACATCTGTTATGTTTACATGTTTGTTATGTTATCTATGTTCTATTGTGAATAACTTATTGGCTCAGGTGATTTGAATTTATTTTAGTTAAAATTTTATTGAATAAATAAATAAATGGGAAAAAAAAATGTCCCAAAATTTCTGAACAATTTAATTTCCAAAATATGATTTCAGTGTAAACTAGAGAGAAAACAACAACATAACAGCACAATGAAAGTTGTATAAGTCTTCTTACAGTAAGTCATGCAGGGGCTTTCAGTAACAACTAACATAATCATAATTATTTTTATTTTTTCTGTTAGAATATTAAACTAAAGCCAAGATGAAAAGACACTTACGAGTTATTTTAACTTTATTTACAGTTCTTTACCAGTAAACAGTTATTCACTGTTAAACTTGGATATTCTGTCAAAAATCATGTTGGGAATTAAAAAATGAATAAATAAATAGATAAATAATAATAATGAAAAAACAACAGTGACATTGACATTAATAAAAAAAATAAAATTTGTCTGAAACAAAATAAGTAAAAATGTGCAAAAATACTTTTTTGCAAGCATATTCTGTCAGTCAACTTGAGAATATGATTTCATATTTTAGATGTGAAATAAACTATTTTAAAAAAACTGTTGAATATGTTAATTTGAATGTTACTACATTATTTGAAGTAGTCTCTAAGTTAAAAGATTGTATAACTCTAAGACAGGAGGCATGCACTGACAAAGCAATTACTCAATTATTTATGTCATGTTGACTTTAAAAAGTTTCATTAAAAAGACGCTGCATGCGATCATAGACAGAACTAATTGTGACAGGTTTACCATGTAGATCAAACGTGATAACAAGAGCTACATGTAATCTGTCACCTAAATGTCTGTAACCCGAGCGCTGGTCTTATTAAGTCCTTATAGATGAAACCCAAGTGGTTAACATCTCTAATGAACAGGACTGTTCACAGCCCTGCCTGCACAGTGTGAACTTACATCGGAGTCATTAGCTGTTAAAAAGCTGATTATTGTGGAGGAAGTCTTTTCAAGGTTAAATACTGCAAGGTTCTGCTGTGAACACCCCTTAATTGCAATTATATTTGAAAAGAGTTGAAACTCTTTTACGCCCGCATTTAGTGTGAACGGTGAAAAGTGTTAAACATGAAAAAAAGCACCATGCCTGTCAGAATTCAGTAGCCTTATTAAACATGATTAAGCAGCACATTTGTGCGATTTTCAGAATTTCTATTTTTAAAAAGGTTTCCTGTAGTGAGTGATGATGTACTGCAAAGAGACAAAACGTTCAACAACTTTTTATTGCAGGCTAGTTTTGAACATTAGATTGTGATATTGTAAAAATAAAGGCATCTGAATGTTAATCTAAATACCTTGCAACTGACAACAGTTGATCGCTTCATCATTATTTGGTAAATTACTGCTGCCACAATCTGTAAAACAAAAAGAACTGATTTTTGCATTGCATCACTCGCTTACTAATTGATCCTCTGCAGTGAATGGGTGCCGTCAGAATGAGTTTTCAAACAGCTGATAAAAATATCACAAAAAAATGGTATGTTTCTCTTGATTCAGACAATATATCTTTTTCACTGGAGAAAGCATTATGGATAGAGCACTCTTATTTTAACCAGAGGCATTTATTTATAATTTATTTTATAATTTATCATTTATTTAATTATTTATTTTTTTTTTTTCTTACGAACATGCAACTTTTTACTTCACAAGATATTAACTGATGGACTTCAGTGGTATGGATTACTTTTTATCAGCTGTTTGGACTCTACTTCTGATGGCACCCATTCACTGCAGAGGACCCATTTGTGAGCAAATGATGTAAGGCTAAGTTCCTCCAAAGCAACGGAGAAATAAAGTAATCTGCATCTTGGACTGCTTAAGCATAAGAACATTTTTTTTGTTTTTGGGTGAACTGTTCCTTTAAATGATCTTTTTTTACAGCACTTTTATCAGTGCAGTCCCTGGGTAACCTGTTGGTTAGTAAATAAAACAGGTGTTTTCGCTGCAGTAGTTGGCGAAACGCTATGCAAAATCATTCACAGCAGTGTTTCCATCTCCCTGATCAGATCATGTGCGAAGCTTCTGTATGTGTTGAAAAAAGAGAAAGTGGGAGGACAGGAAATGCATCACCAGTCAGAGTCACAACTCCCTCCGAATTCCTCACAGTTCCTCGCACAATTACGTGGCGTGTGGAGCCGCTGCTTACACGCGCACACTCCTCTGATGACAGCCCATCTACAGGGACATGTAGAATCAACGGCCATAAGACAGTAGGTTACAGTTCAGAAGAATTTGCAAGTTAAGTAGGCAGTGAGTGGGGAGGACATGCAGATGAACGGGAAGCCACATCATGCCGTTGTTAGCTTTGCATGTAGGTTAATCATGTGACAAACGCATGGAGAACATTTACTTATCGGGCCTCCCCATTGGAAGAACCGTGGAGACATGCAAATCCGCGCAAACTTAACTACGGCGGTGAAGGCATCTAGAGGGATTTTATCTCCCGTGAACAAGGTTTATGTTTCACAAAGCACAATATTGCACCTGCATATACCATATTCATATCATTAGCACAAAATACTAGAAGGCCCAAGATAATACAGTGAAATTAAATTGAATTGAAATGCTATTAGTGTACTAAATAGAATAGCCTACGCTGACCTCAAAAAGTACTGGGAACATTGATAAGAATTCTTCTCGAGAATCAAATCTACATATTAGGAAGATTTCTGAAGGATCATGAGACGCTGAAACAGGGTTTTTGTAATTAACTTCAACTAAAACCATAAAAACAGTAAGTTAACTGAAATAAATGATAAGAAAGCTCACCTTTAACCCCCGAAAGAAAAAAAAAAGTTTAATTTGGCTTCGTAAAATAACTAAAACTAAAGGTCACGACAAACACACACAATGATATCAATAAAATCTAACTTTGATCATTATTATTTGATTGTGAGTAAATGGTTATGTAAGATATTGCATTATATGATCATCAAACCATGTGGCTTTTGCAAACGTTTTTAATAATGATTAATTATAAGCTTTTTCTCATAATTATTTTTACTTATGTGAACAGATGCTTATAATGTATTATTTTTTTTTATTAGCCATTTATTAGTGCTATTTAAGCATATATTAATGCCTTATTCTACATTCCTAATCCCTAAACTTAACAACTACCTTACTAACTATTAATAAGTAGAAAATTAAGAATTTATTGAGGGAATAGTTAATAGTTAACAAGTGTTACTGTCAACACTTATTTTTATTTATTTATTATTATTATTACCTAACCTATTTTTTTAATTAAAAATTTTGCTCGACAAGTGTGCTAATTTTGTCTTGCCTTCATCTTTTCAGCACAAGTACCTGATGGTTAATGGCATGCAAAATAACAAATAACATAAATAATGTTTTGTTTTCTACAAAAAAAATACATTATCTTAACATTTGATTTTTTCACCTTTGGTGGATTTTTTTTTCTTTTGCTGTAACGGAAAATATTCTGCAACGGATTTTATTATTGGTGTTTATTCGAAATGCATGGCAGCTGATTTGCCATTTAATTTAGTGCAATGACATCTAAACACTTGGTCTTACACTAAGTGTTCAAATGTGTTTTGTGGCCACTGTACATTATTTAGCTAATTTAAGGCTATTAACATTTCTAAACCGCATCTAAGACCCAAAGGTGCTCAACTGCACGGTAAGCAACTGCACTGCCCACACACAAAGGTTACAGGTTCAACCCCAACAAGTAGTGACCCTGAATGAAGAGTCAGTAACCGGCTCTATTACCATTGTGCTCTGGAGGAAGACACTTAACCCCAGGTTGCCCCAGAGGGACTGTCCGTGAAATTAGCCTACTGTAATTTGCTTTAGATTACAAGTGCAAGCAACTAAACAAAGCATTTGACCCTATCGCATTACAAGCTTTGATTTCTGTAGGATAAAGTCACCAGGAGTTGTATCTATCAGGTGTAGCGTCTTGCTTCACTTCAGGAACTGCCAACACATAAAAATGGAATTACATTCCCCGTTCACTCCACTCAATTAGTCCTCATCAAAAAAAGGAATATTCCCATGTAAAATATACAGAGGAAAGTCTTTTAATCATTTTAAAAAGGCCTGTGCTCCACATGTCTGGGAAGATTTCAAGGAAGCAGCCAATTAGAAGTGTGAAAGTCGGAATATACTTGGCGAGTTAGGCTTACATATGGCATATGCTGGCATTTCTATAATTTAGCAGCGGTGCAATTAACAGTTATAATGTATGTACTTTCCCGTGAAGGTCTAATTTGAGGGTTTTGCACATCTGCATTTGAAATAGGGAATATCGCAGCAGTCTTTGTGTCTTTAGACTGATGTCTAGTTTCTGAACACTTTATCACAGAGCTGAGGTGATAGAGAGAGACATCTAGGAAATTCTAATGATAATATAATGGTTATTTTCCTACTAAAAAGATCTAAGCAGAAGCAAGTCTGTTTGATTTTATATTAGCAAGGTGACATTTGAACTTTTACTCATCTAAAAAAAATGCGTATAACTGGCCATACGATCATAATTAGTGGCCAGTATAAATATCAAAAGAAATTAAATAAAATGTATATTCTATTAAGTAAAAATACAAATTCAACAGATAGATAGATATACATTTATATTTAAAATAAATAAATAATAATAATCAACAAAAACGCAATATATATATATATATATAAATAAATCTTGACTTAAATCTTCAAAAATATTAAGCAAAACAAGCAACAAGTCTGCATCATTACTGAAGTATAATAGAAAAAATAAAATAGAACAAATTACAGTTATTATAAGGAAATAATATTCCTGTTTTACTGTATTTTGATTGAATAAAGGCATCCTTGAGACTAAGACAATTCTTTAAAAAAATTAAAAAAATAAAAAATAACTAACAATTTAAATGTAATATATTTTAAGACATTATTTCCAATGTTCCAATTCTAATATAATTTACTGCTATCCTAATTACGGTCAGATGTATTATATGCTTGATTGTCGGTGACCTGCGCCCCCGTCGCTCGACGCACTCGTTGAGAAGCGCTGCTGTAGACTGCGCTGCAGAGGATTAAAAGACTCAGGTATCGTGGTGGGCGCCTATGCGTTTGTGTGTGTGTGTGTGTGTGTGTGTGTTTTTGCCTTTGGAAGGCTCCCGGAAGCCATCTGGCTGTTCGGGGTGGTTAATATCCAAGAAATAATCCATTTACAGCTTTAAATCTACCGCCTGAAGTGTTCACACACTCTCTTGTCCTCCTAAAGAGCCACAGCCTCCGGTGAGAACCCAATAACAGCGGCCTGCACAGCCAACATGCGCTGGGGACACGCAACTTTTCAAATGTATATCCACGCTCACTAATCTGCCTCCATTCACTCTGATTATGTAAGCCAGCAGCCGGGCTCTGAAAAGAGAGGGAAAGCACAGGCGGCGCATTGTGCACTGCACTGTATTTTCTCCAGGGTGCGCGTCTACCTTGACATCGCAACCCGATTGAGCAGAAAATATCTTCTAATATTCACAGCGGTGCGCCAATATATCAAAACGCGGGCTGGTAAATATTTGCCACATGTTATTAGAGCACATAAACCACAGGGTATTTGGAGAGGTGAAAGGTCACGCCTAATGCCGTCCCCGGAGGGAGGAGTTTTGTATATAACCAAATGGAGCCACGTCCAGGAATCCCCAGCGGAGCAATGCAGGACATTGTAAATGGCCATATGCTAGTCTGTGTGGCTAAGGACAGTAAATATGTAAAGGAGATGGCTCATAAACCGTCATTATTAAACGAGTGACAAGGCTAATAGCGTATCTGTGCGCCGAAGCCCTCCTCCGCCGCGGATAGGCCCATTAAAAAGCTCGGCGAAGGCAAATAGAGAGTTAGGTTATAACCTAACAAGGTGCAATTTTATCCCCACAGATCTCGCACGTATTTTTTAAGGCTATTTAAAGTCAAGAATAGCTTCTGTTTAAGCCCTCTTGATCTACTCGGAAAAGAAAGCTGAATATTTAATGCCAAACTAGCTTTGATAGGACTTTTTCTCGCTAATTAAAGCCACATTTCAGCCGGGCTCGGGGTAAGGTGCGCATACGGGAGCGGAGGGTGGAATATTGAACATTTCTGGTCAGCAGTTCTTCCTTTAAAAAACTGCCCATTAAATCAGGCTTAGCCGTGCCCTCATCTATAGGGCTTTCGTTCGGGTTGGGATAGGTAATGCTCGTTTATCTGCGCGGGAGTCGATAACGGGCCGAACGGGAAACGGGAACGGGCAGGGACGTTATTGTAGCTCATCTGTCAGAGACTCTGTTGGATTAATAATGGATGCGATGTTTAAGTAGGCATGTCCATTAGGAAAGAGACATCATTTATTTATTCAGATTGGGTGAAACCATCCAGCCTCTGAAACGGGGACGATTCCGCATTTTCAGCTCAGTCGAACTAATAATGCAGCACTGTGGACTAATGTTTTTAGAGCAATAATAATATTATCACTGGCTCTTGACAGATGTTAAGTATTCCTGAATATTGTATGTCTGAAGCGAGGGGTAACGGATCCGCCTGGCCCACCGTTACAGAAGTGTCTATATGCACCATGTTGAAACTGTAACTTAAATATAATAAGAATCATAATTAAAGAAGCACTGGCATAAAATGAGTGCAGTAGAATTTTAAAACAAACAATATGATGTGATTAAACCAAAGGTGCTTATATTTTATTATTTCTCAACTCAACTCATCATCAACACAATCAACAGCGCCATAATCCACACACCACTCCAAAGTCAGCGTGCAAGCGCGTTTCGACGAAGTAGACTAAACTCCTTATACTTACTTATCCTGTGCTTACCTCCTTGTTCTCCTCGGTTCTAGTGTCTCTCCAAAGCTCCAGGATCCTCCCGTGTGCGGTGTGTGGTCGTCTCCCTAGTCCAGCGTGTCTCCATTGTCTCTGTTTGTCTCCAACGCTCCAATGAATCTGTAATTAGAAAGACTGTGCATTGCTCTGCATTTACAAACCAACCAGTTCTCTGATACTCACCTTGATCATTGTCTTCATCCATTGTTACTTACACTGCTGTGAAATAAACCATTATATTATACTCACCTCCTGTGTAGCGTACCACAAAACACCATACAAGTCATCAAATTATTGGTAATGCTTACTGAGCAGGTGTTTTCCATTCAGTCATGTCACTTCCTGGATGATGATGTCATGAAGGAAGGGACTTGTATTTTACAAAATACTCACAGGATGGAAAGTGACACAGAGAAAAGAAATGATCTCTCTCTAAACATGTTTTTTATTTTTAGGTTTAAGACAGCAGGAGAAAAAAAGAGGAAATGACGAAATGAGATTAAAATTCTCCGCTTATTGTGATAAAAAATGTTTTTTAATAAATATAAATTTAAATGTGGACATAAAAACAAGCATTTCTTCTTTCTCCCTTCAAATATTGTCTTTACTCGTCATGATTTACCCATACTGTCATTATTTGATTACAATTTCTTTTAAAATTTTTAATCTAAATGAAGATAAAAAACAGCACTTGTCGGGCCACATATCACAATGCTGATATTTATTGATATTCATTGTTTTTTTAGCATGTTTACATATGTATGCGTTGTTATTGTGGCCCAGTGATATTCCCAAATGGGAATTAAAACCAACTGCCCTCAGGACAAATGTTACTATTCATCCATGAATCTCAGGACCTTTTATTACATGGGGGTCTGATATCTAAAATGAGCCAATTACAAAGTCGTCCCAGACTGTTAAACATGCAGACGCTAAGCGTTTAGCTCCACTGAGTGTTTGCATGTTCTCTCATTGTTTCAAGTGAAGCAATCAAAATTCTGCATGATTTTTTTTTTGTGCGTGTTCTTTTGTGGGGTCAAATCAATCTGAAGTACACGGGTGCATCATTAAAGGAAAAAGGAGCACTAACGCGCTTGTTCTGGATAAGTTCAGACAACTGTAAGCCACTGCTGTGATATTGTCCTGCTTTGTATGTGCGTTCATTATCAGTTAATGAGGTTCAGACGGAATTAAAAGAACGAATAATTTCTCACCTCACAGGTGTTATCGAAATGAATGAGTTTACATCCTTTCTATTCAATATTTCACACACTTTAGATAGGGCACATGAAATTACTTGAGACGTTTTCTCTGCTGTGTTTACATACTTCCTATTGGAACAGGACGTTGTGGTGGAGCATATGGAAGAACGAACCTTTGTGTTAAACAGTCTTTTGGCAACAGCTGCTACTTGGTCAGATGCAGGTTAAAAGGTTAAGGTTTAGCTGGTTAGTTAACTGTTCATTAGCCCCTGCTGGTGAAAGCCGTAATTACACCACCTAGAGAAATAAAATAAATAAACGTAAATTTTTTGTATTATTGTACTGCTGCAGAAAGAATGAGGAGAACTGTTGAATGTTGTTTTTGATTTCTTCACGCACAAAAAGTATTCTCGTAGCCTCGTACAATTACGGATAATGTCACATTATTTTACCGAACACTACAGTTGTGTTGCTGTCTATGGAGGGTCTAAAAGCTCTTGGATTTAATCAAAAATATCTTATATATACCTTATAAATATACCTTATAAAGGTTTAAGGAAGACATTAAAAAATCCTTATAATATATATATATATATATATATATATATATATATATATATAT